>CM051385.1:20071516-20646516 GCA_028015245.1 Cardamine occulta
CAGAGAACGATCGATTTCAAGAAGGCATCAGTTAAGGAATTCCAGAAGCTATGTTTAGCCGGCTCTTTCTCACAATCGAAATTATGTTTCTCTTGAACCAGCGACTGTAGATAGTTAACTGCCACTCCATTCGACTTAGGATTTTCTTAGCTGTGGATCCTGTGAGATTAAGCAAGGTAAAGATTACCACCTCCCAACTCTGTATTCGATTGCTTATTGTAGTCAGAATCGACAACATAACCGTGATATCAAAGGAGAGGTGGGATTCGTTTGCTGAATTGCAGTGAGGGCATATATAGTCTTTTTGGAGTCTACATTGCAGAATCTTGCCTTCAAATTTCCATTCTCTAATGGCCCGTACAAATTCTGGAAGATGTTTGCTCTCAATGCAACCACAGAGATTTAGAATTTGGTAAGGCTCTAGATGGTCAATGACTAGTATGTTTGTGCATTCAATCTTACGTGCTTCCGAAGAAACAAATTTCTCCAAGTCTTCAATTTGAAAACTCTATTAGAAAAAAAAATTTGGAAAGGCTGACCAATTAAGCAAATCAGTTGTGGTAAGGTTCTTAAAACTAAAATTTCATATAAAAAATTGTGTGGTAACATAACGACTAAACTAGTACAGACTATCGACCATTGTATTAAAGTGAAAACAGTAATTAAATTAGTCCGGTCATGATCTTCTATCAAATTTTAAAAAAATTCTTATAAAATAAAGGGGAGAGTTGGATAACTATCCTATATTTATTAAGAACTTTGAAAACTATACTTAATTATACATAGTTTGCAAAATACTCTTGTTACAATAAACAAAAGACCAAATTACCCTTATTTGTTATTTATTTAATTACAAAACAAAATTTTTAATTTTAAATAATACAATTAACATTTAATTTTCAATAATATAAATAAAAATTATAATTAATTTAAATTTATTTAAAAATTGATTATTTTGTTATAAAAAATAACATCTAATAAAAAAAAGAATCATAGTTGAATTTTAATTAGTTGATTTTTGTATATATATATTTTTTTGTAAACTTATTTATTCATCGTAGACTTATATCATTTTATATTGACTTATTAATAATTTGATTTATTGAATTATCGACTTATGTTTTATTTCTATCGACTTAAATTTTTTCAACATCGACTTATTTTATAACAATTGACTTACCTACTTGACTTACCTACTTGACTTATTTATACTGTTGACTTATTTTGTTTGTTAGTCGATTTAAGTTTTTTTCTCTTAAACTTATTTATTCTTGATAGACTTGTATCATTTTATTTTGACTAATTAATAAAACTGATTTATTGAACTATCGACTTATTTTTTTATTTCTGTCAACTTATATTTTTCACCATCGACTTATTTTATAACAATCGACTTATACATGATTGGTTAATTTTTTTACATAATCGACATATTTAAACTATTGACTTATTATCTTTATTCGTTAATTTATATTTTTCGTAGACTTATTTATTCTTACTAGACTTATTACATTTTATGTTGACTTATTAATAAAGCTGATTTATTAAACTGTCGACTTATAATTTATTTATGTTGACTTATTTTTTTTTATCATTGACTTATTTTAGAACAGTCAAATTATACATGATTGGTTGATTTGTTTACATAGTCGACATATTTAAACTGTTGACTTATTTTTAAATAAATAATTTTATATTAACAAAAATATATATAATTTTTAAAACTAATTTTATATAAAAAAGTTAAATAAATTATAAAATTCACAATATTATTTTAATACTATAGTTTAAATTTGTAATTAATTAAAAATAATTATGTTGACTAAACAAATATAGAATATAATTTTCTATTCATAATTACATTTAATTTTTATTATTTAATTTTAGTTTATAATTTATTGTTTCATAGATTATTTATCTTTTATATAAGCTATGATATTATTATCTAAAATAATAACTAAATCTAAAAAATCTAGAATGTTTATTACATATTAAAATTCAAAATTTATTTTTGAAAATTAGTTATGATGTTTGGATTAGTCATTATCTAAATTGTTTTAAAATTAATCTAAATCTAATTTTAAAAAAAAATTATCTGAATCTTGACTAAATCAAATCTAGAAAATAATTTAAAAAATAAATATCTTAATTAAAAATATACATTTATTTTCGTGCATAAAAAATATTTAGTTTTGGTATTCTTAAAATATAACTAAACAACATAATAATAGTTATTAAATATTAATTTTTTAAATAATATATATATATATATAACATCTAAAATCTCAACTAAATCCCAAAAAAATTAAAAAAATTATTATATTTTCAAATTCGAATTAATGTAAAAGTTAAGTTTAATTTTTATATTTAAATTAATTATTTATAACTATTTATAAAAATTAAATTATCAAAATATTTTATTTTTATTTTAAAATTTTAAGTTATTAACTAAAGACAAAAATGTCATTTTGTTTTAACATAAAAGGTAGATTTCCAATCTTGTAAATTATAGTGTAGTTTGCAAAAGTATAACAAAATTTAAGTTAGTCTAGCAAATAATCTCAATAAAAAAATGCAAATCTTTACACTTAAGATATATTTTACATGACTTACATCACACCGTACACTTACCTGTTACCACATTATCCTAACTTCCAAACTCAAAAGTCCCAAAAAGAAAATGAACACGATCTTAAGAAAATAATCTTGCTTTAAGATAAAACTTGAATCTTTACGACTTTTAGAGTCCAGGTCACTATCTTCTTCATCTTCTTCTTCTTTGACTCATCAAAGATTCGACCGTTTTTATAAACTTCAGAGGTGCAGATACTCGCAAGAACTTCATCAGTTTCCTCTATAAGGACTTAGATTCAAAAGGGATTCGAACTTTCAAAGACGACCAAGAATTGGAGAGAGGCCGTCAGATTTCACCGGAGCTTTTCCAAGCAATCAAAAAATCGCCGTCGTGTTGGTCTCTGAGAATTACCCTGCTTCGTTTTGGTGACTTGAGGAACTCAGGGATATTTTGAAACTTCAGGAAAAGGGCTTGCTCACTGTGATACCCATTTTCTATGAGATAGATCCTTCAGCCGTGGGGAAACAGATCGGAGTAGTCGCGAAACAGTTCAAGAAGCACGAGAAGAGACAAACCAAAGAGAGAGTCAAAACGTGGAGAGCAGCGTTGACTAAATTAGCTGGTCTCCGGCAAGTGTTCAAAGAATTGGTAAAATCTTCATTTCTGTTTCTCTCATTGATGAATTGGGTCGAGAATGATTTCAGATTGAGATTTGTTGAATCATCTCTCAAAATTCGATCTTTTCTTTTTTGGTATCTCTAGGGAAGATGACTCGAAGCTGGTCGACGCAATTTCAAAGAAAATATCAAAAATGTTGTTTTCAGCAACACCAAGTAATGGTAATAACCTAATTGGGATTGATGAACACATGGAAGAATTGTATCCACGACTTGATTTGAATTCAAATGAAGATGTTCGAATAGTTGGGATTTGGGGAAGAGGAAGCATCGGTAGATACGCACTCGCTAGCCACGCTTACCAACACATCTCACCTCACTTTGAAGCTCATTGTTTTCTCGAAAACGTGAAAAGGAGTTCACTACATTGCCGTCAATCTCATTTACAAGAAGAGCTTCTCTCGAATATGCAAGGAGAAGGCTTGACAACAAAGAGGTCTAGGTGTCTTTAGATTGATTTAAAAGACAATTATTTTAGATACAAGAGTGTTGATTTAGGTCAAATAAGATGTTTTTTTTTTCAATTTATAATGTTTTTGATTAAAGAATATTAACTTGATGTGTTTGTTTGTTCCTTAGTTTTAAGAATGTTAAGCAATTTTTTGGATCTGGATGTACCAGTTGTATACTTGTTTGTTCCATAACTTAATCCGATTTAAATAAATTACATATACACAATATTACAAAATTTAAAAGATTTATTTTTCTTATTTTTAGATTCAGTTACTATATTTTCCGAAATTCTAAATTTTTTAGAATATATAATCTAATATTTCTAGAATATGTATTCTAAAAACCGTAAAACATAGAAAAATGCTAGAATGCATATTCCAATTCTCGCATAATATGTACAAATGGTAGAATATGTATTCTAAATTTTCTAAAATTCGTATTCAAAAATTTTTAGAATACAGATCCTAAAATTGCTAGAACATGTACAAGTAGTAGAATACATATTCTAAACTTTTCAGAACATGTACAAATGGTAAAATACGTAATCTAATATTTTTATAACATTAAATTCTAAACTTTTCAGAATGACTTTTTAAAAAATTATAAATATTTATTATAATATTATTACATTTTATATCAGAGCAAAGACAGTGATGAACTCAACAATTGTTGGGTATAAGTCATTTTCTTTATATCTTGTAAATGTTATTTCAGTAAACATAACTCACTATCATTATGATAAATAACTCTAGTAAATGGTATATATATCTATCTTAAAAAATTTGGGTAACCATCTAGACAATTTTTTTATTGTACATTCATAATAATATAAACCAAAATATATTATATGAAATTCAATTTCATAAGTAATTTTGAGTAATCTGCCCCTTTTTTTTTGAAATTAAGTGGGCTGTTTTATAAAAACTTATTTTTATTTTTGGATTAAAAATAATTCATTAAATACATTTTAAGCTTTTTTCAAGGTAATATGAATAATATATATATATATATATAATATTTTATCTACTTTTGGAATGATATGTATCTATTACAGCTAATACACAATTTACACCTAATACAAATATCTTACAGCTAATACAAATTTTATCTATCTTTGAAATGCTATAATCATGGCCACGTCATAATTATTGCATCCCAAAAAAATAGATAAAATTTGTATTAGCTGTAAATTTTGTATAAGCTGTAAATAGATAAAATCAATTCGCATTAGCTGTAAATTCGTATTAGTTGTCAAATGTGTATTAGCTGTAAATTTGTTAGGGGGGGGGAGGGGGGGTTAAAATTTCTTATAGCATACATATGTCAAAATATCATGAATTTTATATGGAAATATTTCTTAAATGGGAATATTAAAAATTTGATAAAATAATGGTTTGGAGAATTTTTTTTTTTACTTATAATGACCTATAATGTTAAACTTCCATATGTAATACACCTTTATAAATATGAAAAACATATTTTATGCTTAAACATCAATCCATCTTTTGTTTGTTGAAAACTTTAAGAAAATGGTGAAAACAAACAAAGGTCGTCGGAAAATAGAGATGAAGAAAATAACCAATAGAAAAAACCTTCAAATTACTTTTTCAAAAAGAAGATTTGGTCTTTTCAAAAAAGCTAATGAACTTTGTACATTAAGTGGTGCAGAGATTCTGATGATTGTGTTCTCTCCAGGCGGAAAAGCGTTCTCTTTTGGTCATCCTGAAGTTAAAGATCTAATTGATCGTTTTACAAATGGAGACCATAATTCTGTCATTCTCCACCAATACAACAACAATCAACAACTCGTTCAAGTACGTCTCCAATGTCTCAACAAGATACTCTATGAGGTAACTACAAAAAAAAATTATATTTTATGAGTAATACAAAACAAAAACAAATTATGTAACATTAAACTACACTAATATAGGCTACTTATGCATGCATAGATACATGATTAGTACATAATTTGTTAAAAGAAACATAAACCAATACAATCATGTCAACCTTTTAAAATTTGAAAACCCAAATAAGTTTAAGATATCAAATCATATATATAATTAAATTGTATTATTTTTTTAAAAAATAAGATATAAACCATATCTCGTTTTTTTCTACTGAATATATTAATATGAAAAATTGTTTTACTTTTACTTAGAGATGTAATGATTGCTTGCTTACACATAATTTTCATTCAATTACACAAAATGAATCAATTTCGTTGCAGGTGCAAGCAGAAGAAGAATACGAGAAAAACAAGACAAAGTCTTTGGAATCTTTAAGAGAATCCAAAGAAAATGGAGAAAACTGGTATGAGAAAGATGTGAAAGAACTCGACATGAATGAAACAAACCAGCTAATATGTGCTCTTCAAGGAATGAAAGAGAAGCTGATAGGTAAAATCTCTCAATATCCTCAACTAAATGTTTCTCAGAATTACTTGGGCGAAAGTTCTGGCCATATACCATCGTTTGGATACAATAACAATGGAGTTATCGTTCCGAGATCCAATATGAACTATATGTCAGGTTACAACTTCAATCAGAGCTAGAGTCTCAAAGCTAGAAACAGAGACTTTGTGATATGAAAATCATCCCAGTCAGTGTTAGTGTTACTCTAGATATGGTTATTGTTATAATATGTCTCGTCTGTATTGTGAGACTTAAGTTTGTTTCATTTTGATTGCTTTTTCTTTTCGTCATTTTTTTTTTTTTGTATTTTGGATATTTTGGAGACCTTGAGAAGAAAACATATCAAATACTTTCCTCCAGAATAAATTTATTTTCTCTTTAGTTTACGTTTTATTCTTTTAACAAACTTATAGCCTTTTAATATGAAAATAACTCATATAATTTAAATTGTATTAGCATGATCATTTGAAGCAACATAGAGTCAGATAGTCAGTTGGGAACCGCATTCAACCAACTCATACTAGTGTTTTGGTTTAGAAAACTAATTCGTCAATTTATATACCTACATTAAAAACACTAAATTTGGTGTTATTTTTATTTACAACTATTAGATTTTGTCTCATTTTAATAACATTTTCCAATTGTTAATGTTTCCCACTAGCAAATATGGTAGTGGTGTGTAAGCTTAGATAACTAATTCGACAGCTTATATACATCAAAATATCATATCTGGTGTTACTTTTATTTCAAATATTATATCTTGTCTTATTTGAAGCATAATATTCCATCTATTTCAATGTTCCCCACTACCAAATATGGTAGTGGTGTTTTGGCTTAGAAAATTAATTGGCTAGCTTATATACATTGAAAATACCATTTATGGTGTTACTTTTATTTACAACTATTAGATTTTGTGTCACTTTAAAATATATTCCAATTGTTTAATGTTTTCCACTACCAAATAGTTCTACCTTAGAAAACTAATTCGCAAGTTTATATACATTAAAAATACAATAGTTGGTGTTACTTTTATTTACAACTATTAGATTTTGTGTCATTTAAGCATATTTTCCAACTGTTTCAATGTTCCCCGGAATCTTATACATGGAGTAGTTATTTTCGTTGGAAATCCTACATCTCTTTTCCACAATCAATTTTGTCATTCAATTCGCAGCATAAAATGACTAAAAGACTATTAATAAATCAATATAATTATAAAGTTATACCATTTATTTAAAAAAAAAACATTATATAAAAACTTTCCTCGAGAATATATTTATTGTTTCCTTTAATTTTAATTGTCATTCGCTTAACAAGCGTATAGTGTTTTAATATGAAAATAACTTTCATAGAATTTAAAATGTTTCACCATGATGCAAACAGAGAATGTCCTGACTTTCTCGGAGTCCTATACAAGACTAATTTTAAATTATAATATTTTACTAATAAAAAATTATAAAAAAATCAACTCTTATAGCATGTCTAAAATTAGTTTAAAAAAAGAGAAATTTTGGGAAAATATCCTATATATGTTTACAAATTTGAAAAATACCCTCTCTATTTAAAAATAAAATTACTTTGTTAAAATATGATTATTTCTTTAAAATACTTTCACAAAAACTTAATAATAACTTATAAAATACTAATATTTAAAAAATAAAATCAATCCCTTTTTTGTGTAAGATAAATATTTTATTTATAAAAAAATTTAGTGCTGATAATTATTCTACATATATTTTTTTAATATTTAATATTCTGATACATTTGAATGATTCAAAAAATGCCATATGTTATTTATTATTGAACCAATAAAAATTAGAATATGGCTAAAACAAACTAAATGGCTTGAAAACTATTAAAAATGTTGAATTGCTCATGACCATCATTTCCATTAAATTAAATTTTCATTATGCATTATGATTAATCCCAAACTGATGCTAATCTCATAAATAATTAATTAGATTTTATGAAAGTCTTAAAGAAAGTTAAACATGTGTTCTCATTTCACCGATCCAATTTTTTGAGTTTTAATCATTAATTGTCATCATATTTAATTATATTTATTTTCAAATTGTAATGAATGTATGATAATTTTTTGTAAATTTTAATGTTAGTTATAAAGATATAAAAATAAATAAGGGGACACAAAACAACTATCAAATCTTTTTTTAATCTATATAGGATAGTTTTCAAATTTACAAACATAAATAGGGAATTTTTCAAAAAAATCCCTTAAAAACCCCTAATAATGTAAACAAAAATTTAATTTATCGTATTTTGTCTTATTATTTTTTTCTCTATAGTATTTACATTTTTTCTATAAAACTATATATATATATATAAGAATATAGTTCAATATGCCTAAAAATAGAAATCTTTCACAAATGTCTTTCGTTAGAATATCCTATATTATATATCTTTTATTGAGGATATAAGAATGTTGGAGTGACAAAATTGCCCTTAAAATATGAAGAGAAAGTAATTTAAAATAAGAAAGAGAAATTGTGAGCAGATAAGTTAGCACGGAATGTGAGAATTTATCTGTATTTTTTTATTCATGTAAACTCTGTACCACCGGTTTGGCTTTCTGAACCGTTTTAATTAATTTATAGTTGTTGACAAAAAAAATTGTGATAGAAAAGAGAAAAAAAGTGGAAAGAGAAAAAAAGGTGGGAAGAGAAAGAGAAATGTATGATAAGAAAAATAAAGAAATAATGATTTAACAATTGCATTAATCGTTTAATTATTAACAAGAAGTTGTGTGTGGAGAAATACATGGTAAATTATCGTTATGTGGACAAGTAAGTATTGGTTAAAAGAATGATATTAACACTCTTGTCCACCAAAATTAGCATGGTTATTGTCCAGAAGGTATACACGGTAGTTAGTAGACAGTTATGATTAAATTCTTCTATATGGATAACACAATATGAAGTTATGTTTGGTCCAATTAAATGATAAAATAATGTTATGGACAAACAATAAGACTTGTCCACCATGATTGGGATAAGACACCGTGAAAAATCATTGCGGAGAATGATGCATTTGTTTGAATGACATTTAATGTGGACATATTTTTTCAATCATAGTAGATTAATGTCAATCTCCATGCTTGGCATTGAGTTCCTTGCAAGCTTGACAATCTTGTCCAGAGATTTTAATAGGAGTATTATCCAAGCGTGGTTCATGAGAATGAGAGTCGTCTTCATCTATATCATGGATAAAATTTGTGGACATGATAATTTGTCTACAACCTAACTAAATGCATGATAACTAAATACAATATAAAGTTGTATTTGGTCCAATTAAAGGAGAAAATAATGTTCTGGACAATATTTAGACTTGTCTACCACGACTAGGATAAAACACCATGAATAATCATTCGGCAGAATGATACGCTTGTTTGAATGACATTTAATGTAGATATATTTTTTGTCCATCATAGTAGATTGTTGTTCATCTCCATTGTTGACATTTAATTTTTTGCAAACTTGACAATCTTGCCCACCGATACTAGCAGGAGTATTCTCCACGTGTTATTCATGAGACAAATATGGTGGACAAATGTTTCTAACTACTAAATAGTCTACGAGGTTAGAAACTAAATAGTCAATACCTCGGATGTTAAATGTTTCAAATTACTAGATAGTCATAGTCATAGGCTAAGCAATATCGTAGACAAATTTTTAAACGCATTAAACAGTCTAATTTTCAAAAAAAAAAAAAACGTATTAAACAGTCCACAAGTTTGTTTAATAAATAGCCCACGAGTTGTAAACCAAATATAAATATTAAATAGTCTACGGGTTGTAAATCAAATAACAATGTTAAAATGATGGACAATTAGTGATGGGCTTTATCCACTATAACTTTATAATGACGGATGGTACCAGTAAAGTGGGGCCATTATGACACTTATTGGTTGTCTATCTTGGACTTCGGCCCTTTTACAGTTTTTTTTTGTTTTAATTATTTTGTTTTCTTGTTGCAGTTAATGAGAACAATATAGTCATTTTGATGGGAGAAACGATATGGGATAGAGGTAGAATAAAAAAAACATTGACTATAATAAAAAGAAAAAAGAAGGTATGTACTATAATTTTCCCTATATATTTACTATATTTTCTTAAATGGGATCCCTTAAAATTTGGAGTCCATTCAAACATTTGATAGTAGTGTTTTGGCTTAGAAAGCTAATGCGTCTTATTTAAATATTAGATTCTAACCCGCACATGTGCGGAAATAATTTTTATATTTTTTCTATTTAAAATTTATCAGTTGCAGTAGTGAAAGCTTATAAATATATATATATATATAAGTATAATTTTGGATTAAAATATGAATATGAGTTATACTATTTTTTTGTTATATAGTATTGGTAATTACAAACTTTCTGTTGTGATCGTTAAATATTAAATTTATCAATATGTATACGGCGCAATGTATCCGTTCTTAATTTTTAAGTGATTCTAACTTAGTTTTTTTAATATAATTTTTTCAACCATTGCACCAATCGTTTTCATTGTCAATGTGAAATTTTTAATACACACTTATTTTTTAATATGTTGAGTAAATCAATGTTTATTTTTTAAAAATCAATATATATAAAATCTAAAAACAATTAATATATGAATGATGTGTTATTCAATATTTTATATAAATAATACCAAACAAATATAAGAAGATGGCCATAGTGATATCAAAAATTTAACATGGTTTAATTTTATAGATTATATATAAAACTTTTATACATTTAATCGAACGAATAATTACAAAACTTTAATAACTATTTTTTGTTATAATTTTTTTATAATTAATATCTTTTAAAAATACTAAGATAAATATTTTTAACCTTTATATATTTACTCGTTTTTAAATTTAATTTGATGTTTAAAAACCTAAGAAAATATTTATTATTTGATACTTTATTCGTGGTTTTTTTATAAAAAGTTTTTTTCAACATATAATTTTATTTATCTACATTAATTTTCCATAAAAATAAATGTTAGTATTTTCCATATACTTTGTCCATAAAATATTGTATTAACTTTTTTTGAAAAATTAATTGTAATCTTGAAAGATCTTTTACACATATTTTAGTAGAAAAAGTTAATAAAATTAAATATTTTTAAGTTATTTCAAAAGACAAATCTAACATTTTCTAATCTAAGTTTTATTGTTACTTATTAATGGCATTTCATGTAATATTTTACAATTTAATGTTATTTTTATAAATATACTTCCCTAATATTAGTATAGAGATATATGTTAAAATACCATATTTGGTGTTACTTATATTTAAAACTATTAGATTTTGTGTCATTTTAAACATATTTTCCATTTGTTTAAATAGTCCCCGGTAAGTACATAACCCGAATTATACGGTTTCTTATTGGTTAACTTAACCATCTAAAATTTTGGTTAGATTCAATTTATAAATTTGATTTTGTAATAAAGATACGTTGTTAATATAAATTTTAACTAAAATTCTTATATATCTTTTAACTAAAACATCAAAAATACAAAAGAGAAAAGAAAAAAAGTTAGGTAAGATTTTTTTTTTTTCATTGTTCAAAATTTCAATTTGATTTGTTTCATTGTTTCTTGTTTAGGTATGAAAAATGTGATAATAATTGGCTTATAAGAAAACAAAAAGAGAAATCATATGAATTTTTTTATTTGTTTTTTCAGATCGTGAGAAGTTGACTTTATCCAAATTTGAATCAGTGTCAAATTTGGAAACGAAGACTCTTAAAAAAATGTCAAACAAACAGAAAGCAGAAAGCGATTAAAGCTTAAGATCCATCAAGATTCCACTACCCATGGCGGTTTCATCCTTCTCCGACGAAGAAATCCCACCGCAGCATCAAGTGTTCATCAACTACAGAGGAGACGAGCTACGTAAAAGCTTCCTCGGGTTTCTCGTAAAGGCAATGAGAGACGCGAAGATCAATGTCTTCACAGACGAAGTAGAAGTCAAAGGTAGAGATCTACAGAATCTTTTCAGTAGGATCGAAGAATCAAGAGTCGCAGTTGCGATCTTATCAGAGAGATACACTGAATCAAGTTGGTGTTTGGATGAATTAGTGAAGATGAAGGAACAGATTGACAAAGACAAGCTCGTTGTCATTCCCATCTTCTATAGATTAGATGCGAGTAACTGTAAAAGACTCGTCGGAGCTTTCGGTGATAATTTTAGGGATTTGGAAAGAGAGTATCGGAGTGAGCCTGAGAGGATCAAGAAATGGAAAGAAGCTTTGATCTCTATTCCCAAAAAGGTTGGCTTGACTTTGGCAGCACACAGGTATGAGTACGATTGATTTCGAATTCTGCATTTAGGGTTCCAAGTCATTGTGTGTAGCGTAAACAAGAAGTAAACGATATTGAGGCGTTCCTCTTTAACCTCTAGGAAGTCCTTTTGTATTAATCGGGTGAATAATAAGTTACAAACTCGTAAGGAACCATATATATAGACCTCAAGCTCGATATCTCTGGACCTATGCCATTTCTTTGCTCACTAGAGTCATGCCCGTACCACGATTTTAAATCAAACTATAACATAAGTGCATTTGTAAATTCTGGCTGCAATGATTTTGAGTCACTTCTCTATTAGCTCTAATTGCATTTTCAATTCTGGATTTAAGGATTATTTTTGAAGTCTAGTTTGAGATATTCTTTGGTCATCAATAAAGTAGAATCGTTCTTTAATTTATAGCAAAATTTTGCTTCGACTTATTAAGAATTTTATATCTTTTCTCATTGGTAATGCCAGGGATGAGTCTGATTTGGTAGATTCAATCGTTAAAGAGGTGAAGAAAGTTCTAATCGAAATTTCAATCAATGAAAGAGACAATTCCACCAACACCGAAGGTTAATTATGTGTTGTATTGCTTGGGAAGAACCCTTTAACAAAAAACAAAATAGTGCTTGTGAAGTATTATTGAGTTTTCAAAATTTGAATGGAGATTCATAGTTGTTTTTCTTTTTTCTTTTTTTTTGTTTGCGTGTGTTTCAGGATCCACAAACCACCAAATCCAAAACAACATTATCTTATCTTATGATGAGCCACCAATGGCAGAGCTAGACCAATTACCACCACATCACCCTCAAGTGTTTGTCAATTTCTGCAAAGACGAGCTTGGTGACAACTTTGTCACACATCTTGTGTGGGCTCTAAGAGACTCAGGAATCAATATATTCACAGACAGCTACAAGCGTAGAGGAAGAGAAGAACCACAAGAAGTATTCACGAGTATAGAGAAGTCGAATATCGCGCTTGCCATCTTCTCAAAGAGGTACTCGGAGTCAAATTGGTGCTTAAACGAGCTTGTAAAAATGGAGAAGCTTGCGAAGGAAGGAAAACTCGTGGTCATCCCAGTCTTCTACAATCTGAAAACAAACGAAGTTAGAAGACTCGAGGGAGAGTTTGGAATGCATTTTAGGGCTACAAAAGAGAGATTTGCTAAGGAGCCAATGATTGTTCAAAGTTGGGAAGAATCTTTGAAGTCGTCTACTACAGGGAGGATTGGCTTAAGCTTGGAAGCACACATGTACTAAATAAAGTTTTAACCAGTTCTTGTTTTGTTGTAAGACTTTGTGTTTGGTCGTCGTCTCATCAGTTTTTTCACTTATTTTGCAGAAACGAGTTTTCTTTTGTCGGCGCCATTGTTAGAGAGGTTACAAGATTACTACCAAACTCTCCAAGAATAAGAAGAAGGAGAAGAAAATTAAGGATTGGAGAAGTTTTCTTTAGGGCTTTAGTTGCGACTTTGATCTTTGCTCTCTTCATATCCCCTATGCCTATGCATGATGTGAATTTTTTCAAAATTGGTAAATTGTTGTTAGGATTTCCCTTTTTAGTTGTTGCCTTGTACGATATTTTATGTTAGTAATAGAAACAAAAATTTATGTGTTATCGATTGTGGCTTATGTTACACTAACGTTGTTTATTTTGTTGTGTCTTTTTTTACTAGTCTAAAACAATTCTACTTCAAATTTATCGTTTTATTTCGGCATATAAACTCTATTTATTTCTACATCTCAAATACCAAACTCTATTTATTTATGCATCTCAAATATCCAAAATTTTAAAATTTGCATCTAATCTCAATATCCACATATATAATTTAAATCGACCAACCGAACAATACTTGAATATTTGTATCTGAATGTAGAAACGAACATGCCTCAGTCATTCGTAATTGAACTTAAGATTGCTATTGTGATGATGTGAATGCAATTCTATACAGCTTTTCTTATTCTTTTATGTTTTTGAAAGGAAATGATTTTTTTTTTTGTCAACATTGAACCATGCCGGTTTGAATCCGTATATCTTTTGTTTTGAAAATAATTTCTTTATAAACTATAAATTTGTTAAATATACACTTATCAGAAAAAAAAAATTGTCACTAGTCTATTACAAACAGATTTAATAATCATTTTTACAAAAACTCAATTCGGATAACTATCATATATTTTTAGTACAGTGATCGCTCTAATAGTCATCTCATAGACAAGTGAAAATAAAACCGGTCCAAAAATTTATGATATTTATCCGAATTGAGTTTAAATAACCATAACCTGATTTAAACCAGCCCAAAAGCCTCATTATTGAATCTTGACCCATCATCCGTGACGCATACACCGGTCCAAAAAGTTTTCAACTTTTCATGCTTTTCCACAGAACCCAGCTGAGTCAACTCGTTAAGCGTGACAAAGAAGCTGAGTTAACTCGTAAGGCGTGACAAAGCAATGACGACAAAAGGCAAAGCAAAGTCCTTTTCTGATTCCTTCTCCTTCGCTTATTCTCTTCCACTATAAGAATACATCTCTCACTCTCATTATCATTTTCCAGTAAAGCTGACTTTTTTTTTAACCTTTCCAAAAAAAAGCATCATTCAATTCAACAACAACGACATTTGCTTTCAAGTTTCAACCTTTCGATCTCGCCTCCAAATACATCCTTATCAGGTTTCTCCATTCTCCTTTCTTCACGAATCATTATTGTGTTAAGACTTTTACTGAATTTCGGGTTTGATCTGGTTTCTGTGTTGAATGATCAAATTGCGTGAAAAAATGAAACCCTGCTCGAAAGTTCTGATCTTTTGATGTTCTGATTCGTTTTGTGATCCTTTCTTTTGGGAATTTTGCGATTGATTATGTGAAATTTATAGAAAGCAAAATTTTAAGGCTATAAACATTGAAATCTCCCACAATTTTTCGATTTCGACTTTTAAGTTTAAGTGATTTACTGACTCTAATGAGTGAAAAGTATAATTGTGCTCCTTTGATTTGTTTTGTGTTCCTTTCTTTAGGGAAATTGAGTTTGATCATTTGAACTTTTCTAAAATAATCTTTTGATTTTGTATCTAGTGTTTCATTATTAGCAAAATATGGCTAAGTCTGGGATTGATGAGACGTCAGAATCTGGAGCTTTTGAAAGATCAGCATCAACATTTAGAGACTTTGTTTCACAAAATCCTAATTCTCAGTTTCCAGCTGAATCCGGAAGATACCATCTTTACATATCCTATGCTTGTCCATGGGCTTGTAGATGTCTCTCATACTTAAAGATCAAAGGACTTGATGAAGCAATCAGCTTCTCGGTTAGTACAAATTGATGCTCTACCTCGCGACTTCCATATCTAATTAGAATGTTTAAGCATTGCTCTTTTTATTTGATTTTTTGATTAGTCGGTTCATACGATATGGGGAAGAACTAAAGAAACTGATGACCATAGAGGATGGGTTTTCCCGGATTCGGATACTGAGCTCCCTGGAGCTGAGCCTGATTATCTTAATGGTGCGAAAAGCGTAAGAGAACTCTACGAGATTGCTAGCCCGAACTATGTGGGGAAGTACACTGTTCCTGTAAGTTTTGATCTTCTGGTGAACTCTCTTATCTCTATTGTCCTGTTTCTTGAATGTTTTTTGTTGTTGTTATGTCAGATTCTATGGGATAAGAAGCTGAAGACTGTAGTTAACAATGAGAGTTCAGAGATAATTCGGATGTTCAATACCGAGTTCAATGGTGTTGCGAAAAACCCGTCACTCGACCTTTATCCTTCTCATCTCAGAGACACAATCGATGAGACTAATGAATGGGTTTTCAACGGGATAAACAATGGTGTTTATAAATGTGGGTTTGCTAGGAAACAAGAGCCATACGATGAGGTATAAAAATCTTCACTGTCTACACCGTTTTAACAGAGTGAAAACCGGAATTGAGTCTGTTGAATTGATCCCTTTTTGTTTGCAGGCAGTGAACCAATTATATGAAGCTATAGATAGATGTGAGGAAATACTTGGAAAACAAAGATACATTTGCGGAAAGAATTTCACCGAAGCAGATATCCGATTATTCGTGACCCTCATAAGATTTGATGAGGTATTTGAATCGACTTTTCTTTTTCGTTTGTAACACATGAGATTTCTTGATTTCATCTTTCTTTTATTGCATTCCAGGTTTACGCAGTTCACTTCAAATGTAACAAGAGACTCTTACGGGAGTATCCGAATATCGTCAACTACATAAAAGACATCTACCAAATCCAGGGCATGAGTAGCACTGTGAACATGGAACACATTAAGCAACATTACTACGGCAGCCACCCTACAATAAACCCGTTCGGGATCATCCCTCACGGGCCAAACATCGATTACTCTTCGCCTCATGACCGCGACAGATTCTCCTCATGAAAAAACAAACATCAAAGATCAATAATTTATCACATGTTCTTAAAACAATTCAGTCTAAAATGCGATACTTGTGTGTGTGTGTGTGTGTGACAATGTTGCAAGCAATGTTATGTCTACATCTTGAAAAGTGATTGTATGTTTGGAGATTATCCTAAATTTTGAAACACTTCGACTCAAATCATCTTCCTTTATAAAAGGTTTTTGATATGCGTATTGTGTTAAAGATGTAAAAAGCAGAGAGAGCGAGAGTGTGAGCATGATAGCTCTTAATGGCGTTTGAGTGTGATCACACCATTTTGAAGATAAGTTTACAAAAAGAAACATTATCGAATATCTTTTGAATGTTTTATCCATTTTCTTGATTTTCTACTATAGACAAATGGCTTCTTTCAAGAATGATATAATGATTTAGTTATTTTTTTTAACATATAAATAAATGATTTTACCTTTTTCTTTCAGAAAATATAACAAAAAATATTGTTTTTCAGAGTGGTGATTTATGGAATTTTATCTATAATGTAAAAATCCGTTTTAAGAAAAACAATGTAGACCCGTTTTTATATGTTTAATTTTATCAACATTTTTAAAAAGTTCAATATCCCACATATAAAATTTTGATAAATTTAAACCGGATTTGAACTTATATTTAGACATCATTGAACAATTATACATTCTAAGACTACGCAGAGAATACACGAAAATCCTAATTTGGCTTTCTCTGTAGCTCTACATATACTTTTAAAATTATTTATTAATTAAATATCTAACTCAATTAAACTAGAAAACAAATAATTTTAAAAATAAATAAAAAGTTAAAAATATATATTACCAAACAAAAGAGTCGCTGTTTCCTCCAATTTTACTTGACAAAAATAAAATTAAAAAAAAGTCTTCGTCCTCCACTCTCAAGCTCAACCAAGTTCTTGGGTCCTCCTCTCTATTATTACCACTTCTTCTCACAATCTTCTGTATTCGATCATTTGCAAGAGTTACATAACTACGTTATGAGAAAGATCTAACACTACTGATCGGTTAGCTCTTCTTTCTCACTCTCTGTTCAATATAACCCCAAAGTTCCCAAGTTTCTCTTTTGATTTTGATTGAGTTACTTCGTTGTTTCACTCGATTTCTGAAGCTCTTTTCATGTTTTATTTTCTGGGTTTATAAGAATTTTCAGTCTTGCACATAATTTTCCAATAAAGCTTTAACCTTTTAGATACTTAAACTAAATTTGGGTTTTTGAGACTGTAGTGTTGTTCTCCTTGGTTTGATGATTATTGGTTACTTTAATCTGTTTATATTTAGCCTAAAGGGATTTGATAAGCTTTATTCTTGTTTAATCTATTTGAATTTTTAGTTTATTTTACTAATGTTACATGATTCAATTTTAGTATAGGTTGGTGATTTATCTTTCATAATAGAAGGTTAATGATGGAAGGGAAAAGATTGGATCTTAGATTTCACCACTCTATATCATCACAATCTGTGGAATCTGCATTGGATTTGGATAAAAATGGTTACAATCATCTAAAAATGGCTTCTTCATCACCACTTCAACCGTTTCCATCGGGCGGTCAGCATCCTGAAACCAGTGCTGCTGCTGCTTACTTCTCTTGGCCTACTTCAAGTCGATTGAATGATTCGGCTGAAGACAGAGCTAACTATTTTGCAAATCTTCAAAAAGGTGTTTTGCCTGAAACTTTTGATGGTTTACCTACTGGGAAAAAAGCTACTACATTGCTTGAATTGATGATGATTAGAGCGTTTCATAGTAAGAATTTAAGGAGGTTTAGCCTCGGTACAGCTATTGGATTTCGGATTAGACGAGGTGTTTTGACGAATGTAGCAGCTATTCTTGTTTTTGTTGCTCGGAAAGTTCATAAACAATGGCTTAATCCTCTTCAGTGTTTACCTACAGCCTTGGAGGTGAGATATCTTTTGTCTATGAGTCTTTATGGTTTTATCCGCTTACTAAATTTTCGATTCATCTTTATATTGATTGATCGTGGATATTAGAACTTTTAGTAATGTAGATACTACAAGGTTGAACATATTGCATAAATTTATAATGCCGCCTATTTAAGTTCTGTATTGGAATCGTTTTATCCTTAGAGTATTTTACTTTGACAGGGTCCTGGAGGAGTTTGGTGTGATGTAGATGTTGTTGAGTTTCAATATTATGGTGCACCTGCGCAAACGCCTACAGAGCAGGTGTATACAGAGCTGGTTGATGATCTAAGAGGCAGTGGTTCGTCTATCGGATCTGGTTCACAGGTAGATTTTGTACTGAACTGGCATATATACTTGTGTTATTGACATTCTTATTACAAAACAATTATCCGGCTATGCCTCTCTTTCTGTAGGTGGCTAGTCAAGAGACATATGGAACGTTGGGTGCTATCGTAAAGAGTAAAACCGGCATCAGACAAGTTGGTTTCCTAACAAACCGGCATGTTGCAGTTGATTTAGATTATCCAAGCCAGAAAATGTTTCATCCATTGCCACCTAGCCTTGGACCTGGAGTCTACTTAGGTGCAGTGGAAAGAGCAACATCATTTATCACCGATGACCTTTGGTATGGCATTTTCACTGGAACTAACCCAGGTAGCGCGGTAACAAAGTATATGATAATTTTGATGTATAATGGCGAAAGCACAATTTTCATTACGGTTTCTCTCTTTTCTGCAGAAACATTTGTTCGAGCTGATGGAGCCTTCATTCCATTTGCCGAGGACTTTAATATGAACAATGTAACCACAACTGTCAAAGGGATTGGTGAGATCGGCGATATCCATGCTACTGATCTACAGTCTCCAATTAACAGTCTCATAGGAAGAAAAGTGGTTAAAGTTGGGAGAAGCTCTGGTCTGACCACCGGGACCATAATGGCTTACGCATTGGAATACAATGACGAGAAAGGGATTTGCTTCCTAACAGATTTTCTTGTTGTTGGTGAAAACCAGCAGACTTTTGATCTCGAGGGTGATAGTGGAAGTCTTATTCTATTGGCTGCGGGGGAAGAGAAGAATGAGAAACCGCGACCTGTTGGAATTATCTGGGGAGGAACAGCTAACCGAGGACGATTGAAGCTAAAAGTGGGGGAACAACCTGAGAATTGGACTAGTGGAGTTGATCTTGGCAGAGTTCTTAACCTTCTTGAGCTTGATCTCATTACTTCCAATGAGAGTCTTCAAGGTTTGTCATCTCTTAGATTCTATTTGCAGTACTTTTAGCATACACTGTTTCCTTGAATGTCTCTTTTGCTGAGTGCAGCCGCTGTGCAAGAACAGAGACACAGTATTATGTGTGCTGCAGTTGATTCCACGGTTGTGGAATCATCTCCCGGTGTATGCAAGCCTTCGAGGTGTAGAACGGGTGAGAACTTTGAGCCTATCAACTTGAATATCCAGCAAGTTCCTAGAGAAGAAGACAACTCAAACATTCATCCAGAATTCCAAATAGAAGACGTGTTTGAATCAGCGGCCATGATTGAAGAACATCAGTTCATTCCAAGTTCAAGCAACAACAGATCACCACTCCATCAGAAAATTAATGGAACAGAGAATCACGAACCCAAGAACCTGTCTTCGCTTAAGACTAGTAGCTCAGGTGATGAGATTGGCTTTTCTTTGCAGTTAGGTGAGTCAGATGCAAAGAAAAGAAAACGAACTGATTCACCGGGTGGTTCTCAAGAACAATGAAGAGCGAAGGTTATACTTGCTCTCGCAGTTACATCGTTATTATTTTTCCACTGCATTTTTCGCCAGAGGAAAGATATTGAGAATAGCGTATTTGTAATGGCTAATGCCAAGAGATAGTCAAAAAGTAATGAGCAGATATGTGTTGGTGGATTATGAACGAACACCTATGATTTTTGTTGTACCTCAAGAACATCTTGAAGCATAAGCAATTGCAATGAAGCCTCCTAATCAATGGGATGGATATCTCAACATCAACATCAAGTTGAAGCACGTTATTAGGTAATGCCCAACTTGTCGATCAAGAACTCAAATTCTTTCTTTCCCAAAGGAGAAAGTTTGATAGCTACTAAAATTTCATCCTGAATGAAGTGACAACCAATTTCAATATCTTTAGTCCTTTCATGAAAAAGCGGGTTGGCGCCAATGTTAATAGCGGCTTTGTTGTCGGAACTTATCATTTATGGGTTCGAACCACTTTAATCCCAAGGAAATATTTCAAGAACTCGAGATCTTTCATATGAGAGCATGAAGATAAATAGGACTTAAACTTAACAGGTTAAACTTAACAACAATCAGATCATCCTTAACAACAAGTTCAGCCATACCAATTTAAATTTGAATAATAAAATAACTGTTTATTGAAGAAAAAAAAACGTGAGGTAGAAAAGAAACCACAATTTCCATTATTTTAATTGATTTCAATTTTTTTGTAATGAACCTCATTGACTTTTTCATTTCCTTTTAATCACATGTATTCCATTTGATGAAAACTTTATTTTTGTTTTCAAACTTTCTTTTCTTTTAAACTCTCCAAAAGTTCAAACTCTAACAACACTCGCAAGTAAAGTTTAATTGCATGCAATACAATTAACCTTATATACTAGGGTAAGTTAGGTTTGATATTTTTAACAAAAAAAAAAGTTAGGTTTGATATATATTTATTTAATTGTTCCACTTTCATGATTTTGTTAATTTTTTAGTATTCTTTAATTTAAGATTCTTATTTTTATAAGTCTATTTTTTCCTTTGTAATCTAACTATTTTCTTAATAATATTTCCCTATAAATATTTAAATAGTATAACATATTTATCTCTAACTTTGGTATTTCAAATAACACATTATTGAATTTTCAAATTTGTTTCTTTAAAAATTAATATTATTCTTACTCTAAAATTGATATAGATATCAAAATGAAAATTGTTTAATTAATAATTTTATAAGTTTATTTAATTAATTCATTTAAAAGAAATATGTCAGAATAAGCCAGATTTAGCTGTTACCATTTGAATTCTTTATTCTGCTAGATGATACACAGAGTTTTAACCCTAAATAATTCTGCAAGTGCACAGACAATCGCAGTAGTATTAAAGGGATCGAATCCACAAGGACTAAGGTTACAGATTTGTAAATAAAGGTAAGACAAAATATGAGATTGATTTCGAAACTGAATTGCCATTAAATTAAAGCGATGTAAAACTAATAAAGATAAGCACTAGATCAGGGTAATTCGTAGGTGATTCAGAGATGAAAACTTTAGCAACTATTCAGGATCTAATTCAGCAAAGCTCCAGAACTCAAACATAAAAATAAGACCGACCCACTCTGGTGGCGTCGACAACTTTATCTAACAACCTAAATACCTAAACTCTCGCTTGGACCTAGAGATGCAGATAAGCATTAAAGAATGGGTTCAACATGTTCACAACCAGCCGCACCAACTCTCGTCACCTACGTCTAATTGCTCACCAATGTCTTTTCTAGCAACCTAAAACACTCTCGCGAATAGGTTTAACCTGAAATCATAGACTAAGTGGCCAGTTTAATCTAAGCATTAAGTTCAACTAGAGGTGAAGACAGTATATATTTATGTATCCTATTTGTGCTCAGTTTATCATCTCATGAATACCTTTGAAAACCCTAATCTAGTTAATGGACTACTCAGACATGGAAGAAGAAAATACAACAATGAAATAAAAGGAATTCATGAATAATATTGAAAGTAAATAAGGTTCAGAATTCTTCTCAAAACAGAGTAGTGGTTGATCCTCCAGATCTTAAAAGGCAAAGCAAACGAAGAAGATAAAGAGTAACAAGGCGATGGAATCCAAAAACAAAGGGGAAAAGGAGAGATGGTGGAGAGAAATAGAAAAATGTCTAAAAGTTAGGATCTAAGTCAGTCTGAGTTTTCTGGAGGGCGGCTTGACCTATTTAATCACGCCAAAAATTAGGTAAAATCGGGTTCCTTATTTTTCTCCGGCGGTGGAGCATGTGCTCCCACTGGGTGCTCCGTTGGGTGCTCACGTGTAAATTCGGCCCTTTTGCTTCAAATCCGCTTCTTTTTGCTCCAAAAGCCCATTTAGCTCCAGTCCATCCAATTCATGCTAAAAGACTTCATTCTGACCTGATAAGACTCAAAAACGACTCGAAATACACTAAAAAGACTAAAAAATATTAGTAAATATGGGCCAAAATCATCATATATCACTAGATTCTGCCAAAAATTCAAAACAAAATGCTACAATTTTGTCATATTCAGATGGATTCCACTGTTACCATTTAATCTACAAACATTTGGCAAACTTTGCGAGCATCTAACAGACTTTGCAGATATTTGAAAGACTATGTGAGCATCTACAAGACTTACACACATTTGACAGACTTTGCATACATCTTGCAAACTCTACTAAGTAATTGGCATACTCTATGAGAATCTAATAGACTTTGCGGATATATGGTATAAGCTGTAGACTAACTGTCAGTCTATGCAAATATTTGGTAAACTCTGCCGGAATAACTGGCAGATTTTGCAAATGGTTGGCAGACACTGCAAAAAAGTTGGTGGACTCTGCAGCATAGTTGGCAAACTCTGCAAATATTTGGCAGACTTTGCGACCATTTGACAGATTTTGCAAGCATTTGACAAATTATGTGAGCATTTAACAGATTCTGCGAGTATTTAGCATCAAATATTTGTCAGACTTTGCAAGCATTTGGCAAACTCTGTGAACATTTAGCAGACTCTGCAAACATCTGATAAAATTTACGAATATTTGGTAGAGTCTGCTAATATTTGACAGACTTTTATAATAAATTTTTTAAAAAACTTTATTTTTTGATCCTAATCAAATCTTTCAAATATAAAATAATATTAAAAATGCAGTTCTAATTATAATTATGAATTAAAAATAAGTAATCAAATAAAATGATCATTTATTTTAAAAGGACAATTTTGGTATTATAGAAAACCATTTGCAAATATTTGCTAACTGACAGTCTATGCAAATATTTGGCAAACTCCTGCCGGAATAACTGGCAGATTTTGCAAATGGTTGGCAAACACTGCAAAAAAGTTGGCGGACTCTGCAGAACAGTTGGTAAACTCTGCAAATATTTTAGCAGACTTTGGGATCATTTGACAGATTCTGCAAGTATTTGACAAACTATGTGAGCATTTAACAGACTCTGCGAGTATTTAGCAGCAAATATTTGTCAGACTTTGCAAGTATTTGACAGACTCTGTGAGCATTTGATAGACTCTTTAAATATCTTTTACGAATATTTGGCAGAGTGCTAATATTTGATAGACTTTTATAATAATTTTTTTTGAAAAACTTTATTTTTGATCCTTATCAAATATTTCAAATATAAAATAATATTAAAAATACAGTTCTAATTATAAATATGAATTAAAAATAAGTAATCAAATAAAATGATAATTTATTTAGAAAGGACAATTTTGAAATTATAGAAAATTTATTTCCAAAACTAAGTCATTTTAGCAATAAAAATTAAAAAAATTATTATAGCTATTATTTTACGATAATGGGTTATCTTACACAAATTTCTCTAAAAAAATGGATTTCTAGTAATAATTGGCTCATTATACGTGGTGGCCAAATAAATATATCAAATAAAGGGTCGATCTATAATTTTTTTTTGTTTTTGTTAAAGGATATTCGATCTATAATCTCGACCTGAAGATTAGTCTTCAACTAAATAAATATATCACATAAGGATCGATCTATATTTTGTTTGATAAAAGTTATTCAAATTAAATTCAAGGCTACGACGACTTTTGGTACATACGTTATTGCTCAATCTATATTTGTAGAAGTAAGGGAAAAGAAGCAAGCAAAAGTAAGGGTCGATCTATATTTGTACAATTGTACCTGTGCTCGTTTAATTATATAATCCAACTATATACAATTATATACTTACACTTTTCAATTACTGTTTTGGGATACTTGGTCAAATGACATATGTATATATATATATATATAATATTCTTTAATGAAATGGCCATATTTGTTTTTGTGCAAGCATACTTATATTGATATTAAATTGATGTTACAACACCAACAAAAATAAAAGTACCTCATTTTTTTCTAAAAAAGGTTGTTATTGTTAAAAATTTTAACATGAAAATATAGAATAAAACCGTAATTTTATAGCAGTGACTCAGCAATTAAATTTGGTACAAAAATCTTGGGTTTCGGCATAGGAATCTATCGGATATCAAAAGACAAATTGACGAATTTTTAAGCGGCACAAATTTTTTTTTTTTAATCCATCACCAATTTTTGACAGATTTTTATTCCAAAATTAGTATGTTTAAGACAAAAAAAGTTTAATTCGTCAGAAATTTCTAACATAACCGGTTTGGAGGTTTGACTTTTATGAAACTAAAATTTTGAACAGATTTTTGGACAACCGAAAGTTTGTTGGAAATCCTTTAAAAATATTTCTGATGGATTTTCCTGTTGAAATTTTCTTTGGGAATTGACATGTTTTCTTGACGTGCAAGTTGTAGTAAAATTGATGTAATGATGTTTTTATGTTTCTCGAAAATTTTTTGAGGGAGTGAATATATATATGGAGAAATTAAAATACAAACCGGCTAAACCGGTGGATGATTAAGAAATACAAAGTTTGGGAAAGTTACAAAAATATGGGGAACTAAGAAACCCTAGATGCATCTCCGTCGCCGACTCAAAAGGAGTTATCGATCTCCTCGCCGGCACCGGGTCTACCACTTGAAGGCTCCCAAATTCACCAGTAGCGATTACTTTTAAATTCGATGGAGACGGATGACCTTGGTAGGGAAGCATCAAATAATCGAACGGTTTACCAGTAGGGATGAATCCAACGTTCACTGCCGCCTCCAACCGCCTTGAACTATAATAACGCTAATCAAACGTTCGTATTATAGTTGAATCCTCGAGATAGTTTAATAAGTATGTTGTCAATTATTTAACAAAATGAAAGGTATGTTGTCAAATTTGTTTGTAATTTATCAACCAACAAACAAGAACAACTTGCAATAATTAGAATGGGTCTTTTAACTACATCGCTCCGGTTGATATAAGGAATTGGTAACTAGATATATCAAATATGAAGCGATTTATATTTGAACAACAAAACTCTATATTATAATAACAAACTCAATAAATGTCATTTTCGTCTATTTTACATGAGGTTGAGGTTTTCTTGAACGTTGCGTCTATTCAATCATATCTTTTCGTTCAGGTTGTGTTTTTCACTTGTAACATTTATGTCTTGATGTTTTAAAATATTTACTAATTTTTGTAATTTGTTAAAGTATAATTTTCACAATAAATCTAAATAATTCGATTGATTATCTCCTTGCTATGTCCTTTTGTTCGTATGGTGCTAATTGATCGTGATCGTCTTGTCTCTCCCCCTTAAAATTTTCTCAGGTGAAATGGTTTTCGACAATCCCGCCATGCGTCTGTTATAGGGTTTTTAAATAAATTATTGCACAATTAGTTTTTTTTAATTTGTTTGTCTCTCTCAATAGAGACGGTATTATCTGTTCGATGAATAATAGTTTTACTCTTCTAAATAATTTTTTTTAATGAAGATGCTAACTGTTTTTTCTCAGAAATATACTAATAATAATGATCTCTGTTGATTTCTGAGAGTTACATCTCCTTTATAGTTCTTCGTAAAAACAGATTTTATATTTATATAGTTGTTTAAAGAATATGAAATATTGCCTCTACTCATTATGACAATTCATATGATTGTTTTTCACTTAGAGTAGAATTTCTTCTTCATAATTCTTTTTCTATCTATAATGATAACAATCTTAATAAATATTTCGGAGGATTACGTCTCTCTATCTTTAACTTTTGGTAAAAACAGATTTTATATAATATATCAAATATTGATATAACATAGATACAACGAATTTTTATATATGATACTATCGCGGGGTCCAAGTCAGCTAGTCCTAGTTATAATAGTAGTAGTAATACTAATAATAAATAACTATAAAAGATGCTCTATTTCTAAATAATCACATATATTGATTGGTTCATTGGTTACATTGAATGGGTCTAGTCCCTAGTCTTTCTTTAATATATGTTGAACTAGGTTTTCGTAACAACAAAGTAAATTGTATTTTGTGGGAAATTGGAGACTTTTGTATTAATTAAGCTTGAGATCAAAGATTACAAGAACGGAGAATTAGATTCTCAAGATGAAAATCTAACTAAAGCAAGAAAGACAAAAGATCTAAAGTTTTTAGGGTTATTTAGTTCTTGAGTCTTCTGCCGAGATTAAAAAGACACAAAAACACCGAAAACTATCTTTTTATTACTGGACTCAAGACTCGGCGTTAAAATACTCTAAAAACCAATACAAATAATAATAGTTAACACCACTCCATCAGAAAATAATGGACCAGAGAATCTCGAATCCAAGAACCTGTCTTTGCTTAAGCCTTTAGACTAGTGGCTCAGGTGATGAGATTGGCTTTTCGTTGCAGTTAGGTGAATCAGATGAAAAGAGAAGAAAGCGAAGTGATTCACCGGATGGTTCTCAAGAATCATCAAGAGTGGAAGTTATGCTTGGCGCTTGCTCCTCTCACAGTTTCACACATGAGACTTCATAACATACCAGAGGATTCAACATTGGCATCACTATTATTTTGCCACTGCATTTTTCTCCAGAGAAAAGATATTGAGAATAGCATATTTGTAATGGCTAATGTCAAGAGATAGTCAAAAGTAACGAGCAGCTATGGGTTGGTAGTGGATTATGAACACCTATAATTTTTGTTGTATCCCAAGAACATCTTGAAGCGTATGCAGTTGCAATGAAGCCTCCTAAACCTCATATAATTTTATACCATATATTGAGTTTAAGACATAGTAGATACAAAGGAATAAAACTCTTACTCGATTAACCGAATTAAACTATACTAATCTTAGTGGGTAGATACATTTGGCCAACCTTGGTCAGCTTGAAACTTTACAAATTCAGCCAGAAGCTTGATTTCTTCGTCCTGCAACCGCGGTCCAAAGGTACATTGTCCTCTCGACGTGCATTTCTCGCCAAATCCCTGAAGTAAATCATCAGACATATATCTCTTCAGATCATTTAGCTAAGTGGAAGAGAATTCTAAGTTTACACAAGGAAGCTCTTTAAGGAGATCTCACCGGCATTCTTCCCTTTCCGAAGTAGGTAACACGAAATATCTCTTCCTCAGTATCAACTTCATTTCTGTAAAGGCAAACAAACCATTGCAAATCTAAAGACACAAAGATCTATCTAACCAATAGTTCCTGTCAGAATCTGATAGACGAACACAAAACACAGCTCTTTGAGCATAGAACATTGGTTACTTTACCTTTGGAGGTCACTTTTGAAAAGCGTTGCACCCTGGAAAGATAAGGATATGAGCTTCTTTACTCCAATTGAAATGAAAGATGACATAAGAAGAGAATCAAGAATGGTTTCATGAAGTGTTTATAACTCACAGGTTGAATAATGTTTCCACCTGTATCGTGACACCCAATACAAGCTCTATTAAACAATGTTGCTCCTCTTTGTATATCCAAAGTTTGCCCAAGAGATTCTACATCACAAAACCCACAAAAACAAGAACCTTTCATGAACACATTTATAAAGTTTCAATCTTTAACAAATTTCGATTCCATTTTGCGTGCTCAACGGTACATTGACTACACAATTGTTCTCTGCTTGTAGAATCCGGATTTCAGACTAAAATTCAGATTCCATATCAGTAATGTCAACAAGAAACATTCTTGAATGAAACAACAAATTCAGACATAATTTTCTCAAAATCCTCTTAAATTTCACAAAAAGAGACTGAGATAAGTGTTCTAAACCAATGCTAATCATTGAACATACAAATTCCTTACACAGAAGAGTGATTCTGCAATACCTCTCAACTTGATGAAATTAGTCTAAAGTTGAAAGCTTTTGGTCGGAGGATATTAGGGTTTACCTGGAGGGTGACAGATGGGTGAAACAGAAAGTAGAACCGCCGTGAGCGGCGGAGCTAACTTCTTGATCAGAAATTGCAAATCTTTGTGTTGTACAAGAATTGGGTACTTCCATTCTCTTTCTCTTTCTCTTTCATTACCCTTTCGAATAAACTCATTGTCATGTATTAAACCAAATCTATCAAAATGTACAAAGAGAAAGAAAGAAAGAAAGAGAGAACCTTATTGGAGGTACAAAAAAGGTCGCAGCTGCGAGCAGAGGCAGAACAGAGAAGACTCATATCTATGGATCAAGTTTTGGAATTGGCGTCTCAGCTTTCTTTGGCGTTTTAACCGGTTTGGTACACTTCGGGTAGAACCAGATTGGTTTTCACTTTTTAGATGGATACAATTTAAAAGTTTCTATTTTATAATAAAGAAAACAAAAATTTATATATTTTTTGGGGTGCTATATTTTAGTGAAAATTGATAAATAATTGATATATTTTAATAGAATTTTTTCAAAAAAATAATTATTATAACTAGAATGTTTTAGAAGAAGAAATAAGTGCAGGCTGCAATTCAAGTTTTTTTTTTTTGGTCAAATGTGTATATATCTTTTGGATTCTCCATTTTAGAGTTTTACAAATTGAGAGGAACTTACTACAAGTAAATAGCAAATGAGAAAGAATGAAAGATGAACCTAAGACAACATGGATATATAGTTTAGAGCAGGTAGAGCAAAGACAAACTCACGATAGAAGCAAACGACAATACAAGAAGTGACTCGAATCAGTTGAACGGGATGGTAGTAGACCATTGTATGCAACAGAAACGGGTTGAGATATAGGGTTCCGCAGCTTGAGGTGAGCACATAGACTGCAATTCAATTTCCCCATTAGATTTCTAAGAGCATCCTCATTGGAAGATGTTCTTAAAAGAGTATCTAATTTATATTACATTAATATATAGGAAGTTTTGCATAAAATAACACCTATTATAGGAACATTAGTTTTTTGACATTTTGTTTTGGAGGATTTGTGATTATAACACTTATTAACATTTATTTGACATTTTTCATGACATATTTGCCATTTTTTTCCTTTCTTTTAAGAGAGTGGTATATATACAGTACACATCCACATATATTTAAAATATGTAAATGTAGACACTACAAATATATGTCATAAGAGTATATACATTAAAATATATATATATATATATATATGTTGATATGTACATGTATTTATCCGCATATCCTCATTAGTTATAAGATATTTAGTGAGATATCACTAATGAGGAGGCTCTAACAGCATCCGCATCGGCTACTAGCCTACTAATATCTCATAAATAGTTAGCTGCATATTGTTCTGCAGGATCATGGAGTAAAACCTCGTCGCAAAAGCTAAGCATCAATATTTTAAGATAGATGAAAAAGAAAAACACAAATCTAATATCAATAGAAAGTTAAAACAATCTTATTTAAATTCAAATACAAACACAAATTCAATTAATCGTAAACATATCTAGTAAACAAAAAAATTCTCCAACTTGCAAGAAATTCAATTATTTTGTAAACGAGTATTTATGAAAAAGAATGCCACAACATATAGAAAGATCGACTCAATCATCAGCTTGCACGTGGTTTGTGCATGAATTTGACTTACTCCACCGGACGAATTTTAACACCTTTAAGCACAAGTCCCGTCTTCTTCTTGCTAGAATTGTGCTGAAACAAATAGAAAGCGATCTTCTCTTTATGTGGCCATGCCTCGAAAACTCCGGCCTGAATATCAATCCACTCGTTTTTTATGAGATCAACAAATTGCACTTCTCGCTCTTGCAGGTTTTTATCGGGTACCATCAGTTGCACCTTTGCCGGACCATCCCATTTGGTCATTGTATCCTCTACTTTCACCGTAAACACCACCTCGTACTTTGTCCCCGATGTCAGGTTTTTGGTGTCGAACTTTCCAGACACCTCAAAATAATAACAGTATCCTTGCATCTTTGCAACTTCGATGACCGCGCTGCTGAACATATATAATAAAACCATCAGATTCAGGTGATCAAGTCTTATATAAATCAATGATCTCACCATTTGTTATTCACATTTTAAAAATATAACCTGTTAACCTCTGGCCCTCTCCACAATGTGCATGGAGATATTTAGAAGAGTATTTTCGTTCATGCATTTTTAAACATTTTCAAATTTAAAGCTGGTTTTAAATACGTTTTAAAGTCCATGTGCATGGTCTTTGATATGAACTTGCAAGTAACGATTTACCTAAATTTTGTCTATTTGTACTTTTAAAATATAAAATCTTAAAGAGATTTGCTAAATCTATACCTAATTGTTACAAAATAGTTGGAAAATAACATTAGATTTTAACTAGTATTTAGGAATCATAAATCACCAATAACACCAAATTTTAATAATATATGATTATTGATAATTCTAATATGTATAGACTAGTTATACATATATACTATGAACTTGTAAGAAAACTCTTACTTTGGTGACTCGGACATAGACTCAAAGGTCCAATATCTGGGATTATACGAATGGCTTATCTTGAGTTCCCTGACATTGAATACGCAACCCTGATGATTTGAGGCTGGCTGTTGTATCTGAACTGCATCAGATTGTGGTCTCTGAATTTTTTTGGGCTGTTGTATCTGAATCGCTTTGGGCTGTCCTCTCTCATTTGCAATTTTTGCAATATACTCCAGCGATTTCTTAACCTCCTCGATAATTGAGTCTACATCCTTCTCACTGTCATAAAATGCGAATGAGAAGAAATCAACGGATCAACCACCTTTTCTTTATAATCGATGGAAATAATATATATACAAAACTAGATTGTACCAGCGCTTCCATAACTTAAAAAAATAAAAAATTATAATTGATGTTGGTAGCTCTGTTGGTCTAGGCAAAGGATTGATTCCTTCAAACGCGGAATTATCTAAATTATTCTCATTTGACCAGTCGAATTGATGTCATGTTTTAGACTCATTAGAAAATCCGGTGAGTGGGCTATTCGACAACTATACTTAGGGATGATTAATTGGGTGTTAAAAGCCCGTATCAGGTTAAGAAAAAAAAAATAAAAGAAAAAAAGAGAAAGTAGACACAAGACAAACCCGTGTGCTTCCAACACCATGCCATACTTTTCCACCATAGACGCTATAGCTCTTTCCCAATTCTGAGTTTTTACTGGATCATAGTGATATTTGCGCTTTAGAGCTCTAAAGTGAATGCCAAAATCTCCCTCGGCATCTTTCACGTCGGAGACTTCAAGCTTGTAGAAGACGGGAATGGCCATAAGAGTGCGATTATTAGCACATTCATTGATTTTGACCAGCTCGTTTAAGCACCAGTGTGAATCCCCGTAATTTTCCGAGAATATCACAATCGCCACCTTTGACTATTCGATCCTCACAAATAGTTCATCTAGAAGCAGGCCTCTCACCTCGAACTCGTCTATGAAGACGTTGATACCTTCAGCTTTCATTTTACCCACCAGAGACTTGACGAATTCTTCGCGAACATTTTTTCCTCGGAAATTGATGAACACTTGATGTTGCGTTGAGCTCATCGGTGCCTCAACAGGAGAAGATGAAGAGGAAGAAGCAGCAGCCATGTGAGAGCTTTTTGGAGGCAAATGAGGGTTTGGTCTATTATTCAACTGTTGTTTGCTCTAAGTGATTGTAAAGATGCCTCTAATCCAGCGTTTTACAACTTCAATATTAATAAATAATATGGTCAACTTGTCGGTTTCTCAACTTGTCTTGTTGTACTAATTTATCAATTATCAAAGAAAACAACTTGCGGTAGTTTGAATGGATCTGTTAACTCTGCAAAACGTGTACTTCTTTTTGTTTGTTAAGTGACAGAACGCGTACTTTCTTAGATATAATATGATTTCTAAAATTAAATTCAGACTAGTTTTAATATAGGGAAAGTACATATATCATTTAAGAATCAATTTACGACATTTTTACAAAGATTTTTTGTTTTGTTAAAGACTTTTCCAGAGTCTTTCCATAGATTATATAATCCAAATGTCAAATTCACGTTATTGAAACTGCGAAACATCTCAATAGTATCACAAGAGGTTGACTTGTTCATATCAAGAATTTCAGATTATACGAACGCCAGAATCAAGTCATGAAATTTTCCGTTTTAAAATGTTATGTTTACAAAAATTGATACGTTATAACCCAAGCTAATTCGAAGATGTGACAGTTTACCAAAAAAAAATTTGTTTTCAAATCTGTTCAAAATGCAAAGTACAGATAACATAATCATAGTTTGACCAACAATAATAATAATAAAAAGATAACATAATCATAATCCTAAAAGAACAAGTCTAAGAACATAAATTAAGATGAGCTTCTACTTATATGTGTACATTGAATTAATCCAACTCAATATCATTTCCACCCTCAAAATTCTAAACATGCCAACAGCAATACCGGTATTTTTGAAAACAGATTTCAGTAGCGAGAGGGTATATTAAGGGAGAGTAATGACTCATGTGAGATCATTTGCTTATTTGTCAACTCAGAAGCGATATGAGGAAGAATATAAAAATATTGTAAAAAAAACATTTATCAATAACAAATTTCAAAAAAATAAAAAACTTTGGAATACTGGTCTATGACAATTTTAAATCATTTATTTTCCTAACGCATTAATGGAGAATAATCATCTGACGCAACGCATTTGACGTTGGAGAAGAAGTTTTCGACAGTTCTATATTTTATTCAAACTCAAACTCAAAAACTTGACATTGTCAAACTTTATACATAGTTCAATAAATTGATATTGTGAAACTCAAAAAGATTGATGATTTCATAAAATTCGGTTAGATTCTTTTACTTTAAAATTTATAACATCTTAACTTTTTATTAAATTAAAATATAATATTTGATAATTTAAACTTTTTATAAAGATTAAATATGAAGTGTCAATACATTTGTAATATCTTAAACTTTTTAGAAAGTTAAAATATTCGTAATATTTAAAACTTTTATAACTTTTATAACTTTTATAAAAAATTAGATTAATTTTGATTATATATGCTATGATTATACATTTTAACTAAAGAATTGAATTAAACCAAATAGAAAATTTAAAATTTGGATGCCTAATAAGTCAAGTTTCTTGCTCATTTGGATTTTAAATCATTTTAGTTATTTTTATAATATGAGTAAGAACTATTGCTCAAATTGTTTAACTTATATGGGATATTTAACACACATTTTTTTCATCGATTGAGTAATATATCTCCGTTTCAAAAAATTTGATTCACAACATATGCAGAAAAAAATCTACATTTTTATTAACTATATATATTATATGATAATTCAAAATAATTTGAATATAGATCAAACAAAGATGGTAGAAGAATCATAGTTTTAAATCTTAACAAAATCTTTCAAATGAAATAAATTAAAATAAGTAATATGGTATAATTTTATATCAGATCTAAGTTATTCAATTTTGATTGTTAACAATTTTTAAAAATTTATTAAAATTTTTGTCTATAACTAATAAGAGAGAAAAATTTAGTTTAATTTTTATTTATTTATTAATTAATATTTAAAAAATATTTTAATTGTGTTTGGATACATGAATATAAGATAAGATACAAAATTGTTTTTGCCATTGAGATTTTTTTTGTTCTTTATTTTAATAGCATTATATGTAATTTTATTAGCACTTAAAAGTTACTTTCAAAGTGTGATTCCCTTTTATTAGTATAGATGATTTGTGATTATTATTATTATTATTATTATTATTATTATTATTATTTCTATATGATAGGACATTCAATTTATCAAAAAGGTTTTTTTATCATATAAGCGTATCATCCATTATTTTTGAAAATCTACATTAATATTTAGCGTGTTAAAAGAGAAGTACAAACATTTTATTAAAAAAACTGTAAATAGCTATAGAAGTAGATTTGCATCTGCAAAAGAAAAGAAAAAAGAACCTATTGACATAGATAAACTTTTTCCTCTTTTTTTCTCAGCTCATCAGATAAACTTCTTCATTAAGTACATAATGGAAAGAGATTATCTCCATTAATCAATTAATTTCTTTTGACAAGTATGCTCCTGGCCGTTTTCAAGATGCGTAGCACATCTCTCATGTTCATCCGTTCACCAGCTGCATACGCAGTGCAAGCCAATCCAACTTCCACAATTTTGTTAAGGCAATCAAGTTTTGTTTGGATTTGTGCACCAGAAGTGTTATCCATGAGTCCTTTAAGTTTAGGGTCAATCACTTCCATGATTGCATTCTTTTGAAACCCATAACTTACCCATTTTTTCAAACTTTCATCTCCTTCGAAGCTCCCGTCCATTGGGCTTTTGCCACTAAAAAGCTCTAACAACATCACTCCAAAGCTATACACGTCCCCCGCGTGTGAAGGCTTTTCTCCAAGCCCATACTCTGCATGAATGTATACCAATTACCACATAGTATATTTCACAAAAGATATTAATCAGCATAATAATTAATATTTTTTTTATTTTGTTATAAAATTTACTTGGAAATTCATAATGCACAAAAAAGTCTAGAAATGTTTCTTATAAGTTCTACAATTCGGCCTAAGTAAATTTGAATTCTTATTTTTAACCAAAAAAAATTGTTGTATTTTTGGAAATTTTAAAATATTGTGGTAAGTTTTAGAATAAAAAAATTGGTAATTCAAAGAATTTAAATTGTCATTTTTCTAAAATTAACCTAAATGTAAATTCAAAAAATTTAACTGATTTACAAGAAAATAAAGAAAATAATTAATATCCTAATATAGACATATAGTAAGTTACTAATTATATTTAGAACTAACCTGGAGGAATATAACCAATGGAGCCTTTCAAGACGTGTGTGGAGCTTATAGAAGCGTGACGACCATCAGCAGATGCATTGAAAAACACACGAGCCAGCCCAAAGTCTCCGACTTTTGCAACCATTTCTTCGTTTAGAAGAATATTGCTTGGTTTAAGATCGCAATGAACCACTGGAACCTCACAATCATTGTGCAAATAATCCAATGCAGATGCAATGTCAATGCCTATATTCACTCTTTCTTCAAGACTTAACCCAACACTCCCATAAGAGTTTATCTTTCTCCCTTTGATCCATTCTTCTAAGCTTCCCTTGCTCAAAAACTCATACACCAAAGCTAGAAACTCAGTGTTTTTGAAGTCTATGCTTGAGCAAGAAGTTATTAGTTTCACAAGATTCCTATGCCTTACATTCCTTAAAGCCTCACACACTGCAATAAAACCTTTATAGTATCCGTTTGCTTTGAGATCAATGACTTTTACCGCGACATCAACCCCTTGTATCACCCCTTTGAAGACCGATCCAAAGCTTCCAACGCCTAGAAAATTTCTAGGGTTGAAATTATCAGTAGCTCTCCTAAGCTCATCATATGAGACATTCATGAACGGTTCCTTGAGGAGTGAACTTGTTGATGTAGATGGGATAGACTTTGATAATTTTCTTTTTAAAATTAAGAAAGTTATCATGCATATCGCAAACACAGCTACCACACTAGTAATAATGCTTGCTTTCAAAATCTTTCCGTGCATCCGAGTTTTTCGACAAGTCGTGTGGGTGCATAGCTTCGGATTACCCTCCATAAAAGCTCTAGAACTGTCCTTGAAAATCCCATCACTTGGGATCGATCCTTCAAGATTGTTAAATGAAAGATTCAAGAACTTCAAAGCTAGTAAATCTTGAAGTTTTGGAGGAATAACACCGGAAAATTGGTTTGAAGAGATATCTAGAAACTCTAGACCTTTCAGCTCTGATAATGCATCCGGAATTGGTCCGAACAGATTATTTCTAGCCATGTTTAGCTTCTCCAAGCTCTGAAAACTTTTGATAGATGAAGGAATGTTGCTTGATAACTTGTTATCAGAGAGATCTAGGCTCACGAGGCTTCGGAGGCGACTTAAATCTTGAGGAATAGGACCAGAAAATAGATTTTTAGATAGATTCAAGATGGCACTCAAGCTAGGAAGGTTAAGAACTCCATTTGGTATGCTTCAATTTAGCCTATTGTTGGATAGGTCCATGGATAACACATTCTTGAAGTTTCCAAATGATGTTGGTATCGTACCTTCTAGTTTGTTATGAGATAGATTGATCTCATTTAACGCACCAAGATCACTGAGAGAATCCGGGATTCTTCCAAGAAGTTGATTTCTTGCGAGTTCTAACACTTGCAATCCTTTTAAGTTCCCAATCTCTCGAGGGATTTCACCAGTGAGTAAGTTGTCACTCATGTTAAGTAGGGTCAAGCTCGTGAGATATCCAATAGATTCAGGAATATTACCCGTGAATCGGTTTCCTCCCATGAAAAGTTTTGAAAGATTCTTCGAAAGATTGCCAATAGATACCGGAATAACACCCTCCAAGAGATTTCTATCAAATGCAAGGAAGTTAAGTTGGGAGCTATTGCTCAAAGACTTGATGAAATGATCAAGATCTTGACCACTACCCCAAACTATATTGTTGAATCCAATATTGTACATTTCTAGGAATGGGAGATTGCCTAGTCCCGATGGTATGGTCCCTTCTAGAAGGTTATGTGCAGTGCGGATCACCTTAATGTTTGTGAGGTTATATAGAGAAGCTGGAATCTCTCCAGTGAACTTGTTGAAACATACGTTGAAAACCAAGGGCTTTGGAAGTGTATCTCCTATGTTGCTTGGAAATTGACCCCATAAGTTGTTTGAAGCAAGAACCAAAGAGGCTAAAGAAGTTATATTGTAAATAGAAGGAGGGATTGTTCCGGTGAGGTTGTTTATGGTGAGATCAAGTACTTGTAGCCTTTGAAGACGACCCAATTCGTAAGGTATTGGACCACTGAGTGAGTTTGTGCCTAGGCTTAAAACGGTGAGTGATGATATATTTGAAAGAGATGGTGGAATTGGTCCATAGAAATGATTTTTGCCCAAGTTTAAGACATTGAGATTCTTGAGATCACCAAGTTGGTTTGGAACAAGACCAGTGATCGTGTTTGAGGTTAGATCGAGGGTTTGGAGATTGACTAAGTTGCTTAAGTTGGAAGGTAAGGATCCTTCCAAGCTGTTGGAGCTTAAATTAAGAACCCTTAGACGGAAAAGATTTGTGATCTCTTTTGGAATTGGACCTTGAAGTTGGTTATTTTGAAGTTGAAGAGATGTGAGAAAAGAGAGATTACCAATACTTGGGCTTATGGAACCGGTGAGACCATGACCAGAGAGGTTGATGGAAGCCACTCTTCTGTTGCGTCTGTTGCAAGACACGCCAGTCCAGTTACAAGGAGATATGTTTTGATCCCAAGAGAAAGAAAGTGTTTGCGGGTTTCGGCTAATTTGGGACCTAAACGAGATCAACGCTTCTCTGTCCGTATTTAAAGAAAAAGAAGCTGACGCAACAATGGAAAATGTTGAAATTGAAAACAAAAGAAGAAGAAGAAGAAGAAGAAGAAGAAGAAGAAGCAAAGACATAAGAGTGAAATTGTGTAGAAGGTGCTGAACACTCAAACCCATTTCTTTTCTCTCCCTCTTTGTATATGAAAAATTATCCAAGTGAAGTTTGATGATTTATAGTGAATTACTAGACTACGTGTTTGGTCGGAACATGTTTGAGTTGAGGTTTTCTAGCATCGGCTAAGGAAACGTTAGACACACAAGATCAATTCAAAAGTCCATGAGCTTGACTGACTATTGTGTGGCCTACATTATTGACAATTTCTTCTAATCTTTTTCTGACCCCGTTGGATGGAGTAATGTGCAACACGTATGTTAGTCACCATTCAACACTTTATTATTATTGCAATACAACTATCGTGAGGAGTTAGTTCATAAACAACACACAATTGTTTTGTACGTTGCTCTTTATATTTTCTGAAAAAACAATTAAAAAGTATTCTTTTGACCCCAAAAAAAAAGTATTCTAGAAAATTATATGTATTAATATATATTGAAATGTTATTTATGAAAGTTGAGATTTGATACTCTGAGTGTTATTCTAACATTTTAACACAAACTAAAAAACTATGTAAATAATTTATCTTATATCATTTATTAATACACTAAATATCCTCTAACTATTAAGCAGAAACAGTATAGACAAAAATTAAAATTTAGTTAAAAATCTGCACTAAAAACATAAAATAATATTTTTGTGAAACAAAATAAAATTTTAAAACATTCCTCATTGTGAAACGGAAGAAGTATTATATTCTCTTAAATGATCACTAATCATTTTTAATTTATTTTTTTTCCTGTTTTCGTTATTGTTTTGTCAAATCATCCATCATTTAGGTTTGATATGATGTAGTCTTAAGACTACTGTGTTAGTTATGTAGTTCCCTTATTTGTCTTTTTTTACTTCATTTGTTTTTTTTTTTCATATGTTTGTGTTATTTATACATATGCTACGCTGTAGAAGGTGAAATTTTAATATCTTATTCTATAAGATCAGATAATTTTTTCTTATATTATTTAGAACATATTATATCACTTGTAAATTCATACATCTTGTCTTATAGGCTAGTGTTTTTGTCTTTTCTCTTAACTGTGAGATTTTTAACATATACTTTTGACATAGATTACTCTTTGGCTCATTTATCTTGAATCGAATCTGAACTTTCTTTCATTTTCTAAGCATTTTTATATCCATTTATATTTATTAAGCTCTGAGATCATATAAAAGAAAAAAATTACTTCCACTTAAAAATAAATTAACAATAAATTCATTATTTCATATATTTTATATACTGGTGTTCATGGGAGGAGGCACTTAAGAGTAAGGGGATCATCTTACCCCAACTAATTAAAAAATATATTTACTATGTATTTTAAGAAATATTTTATGACCCCACATAAAATTAAGTTCGACCCCAATAACAAATTAAGCTATAAACATTAAATAAATATGTAGTAGGTTTACCCTTTTTTGTTTAGTTAAATTCATGTTTAGATTGTGATTCAATATAAATATTATGAGTTATCTATGATTTGTTTAACACATAATTATTTTTACTTTTAAAAATCACAAAATTAACAATTAAGAACTTAAGAAAATTTTCTTTGGGAAGACTGTACTACAAAATCGCATTGGTGATTAATTTTTAAGTGACTATTTAGTTTATTTTATCGGAAAATATTATTTGTGAATATAATAAATAAATAAAAATGATAAAAATTTTAAAGTATAAGTGGACATAGAATACAATTATAGTATTATTTTTATACACGACTTTTTAATATATTTTTTCTTTTTTTCTGATTCTACTAAAATAAAATTCTGGTTCCAACTCTTGGCGTTAGTTTTTTTTCTCACTTTTGATATTTCTTATAACACAACCAACATACAATGTTTGAAAGCAATGACCAATAGTAGATCGTAGGTTCTAGTCTTCTAGATGTAAAAGTACTTGAGCCAAACTTTTAATAATCTACCATCCAAATGAACACACGTATAATTTTTATGAACCTCAAAACCTTCTCTGACTTATAGTCCACTCCGTTTTTCTTACAAAGTACGTACAATGCAAAGAAAATAACAAGTCGTATAGGGTTTTTCCATTTTTTTATTGAGACAAACAAATGAAAGAAAAAGAAAGAGAGAAAAAAAACCTTTGCTTTTTGTCTTCTTGACTTGTTCACATATTCGGGGTTCACGGGAATTACACGTCTCTCTACATTCTTGGTGTTGGATTTTAAACATATCGGCCCAACGAAAGTTCATTAAAGTCAAAGACAAGAAACAGGTAAAGCTCATGACACGAGCTGATCATGTAGTCAAAAAGCCTGTGAAACATCAAGTCAGCATATCGCAACCCCATCATTATAACGGCCCAATTCGTCTCAAACCCAATTTACCAAAAGAATCTGCGAAGTTCAAAATAACCATATCAAAACAGTCAAATCTCGGAACAAAATGCTGAGATTAATGGAAATATATCAAGCTTGCTGGATGATATCATCATACACTATGGACATATATTAAATTATTGATGATAGAAGAGAAGGAGAAGAAGATTATGGAGACAAGGGAGATAACTTATGGACAAAAACCATCCATTACTTTTAGCTAATTCAGTTCACACTTCTAAACTCATTAACTTTAAGTATGTACTGAACGGTATTAAAATTAAATAGTGTATCATATTTATATTTCAGTGTGTATAAAAACAAATTTAAAGAATGTCTCTACTACTTTCTAATTTTCATTAGAGCGGCCTACCAAACCCATAAAATATTTCAACATGCTAAAAAGCAGATTAAAACAAAAACATCCATATAACACCTTAACACAAAAATATTTTCCAATTTTAATATGTTAAAGAACAAATATATCATTAAAAAAAATATTATAGTTCATTTCTATTTTCAGGGCAATCATGTTACCATCTTTTCTTTGAAGCTAAAGATCTCAAACTTTTTGAAAACTTAAGTTATTTGGTCCTTTTTTAAAAAAACTACATATTAACGTACGTTATTTAGTTTAATATATATATATATATATATATTATTTTAAAGGTAAAAGACAAAAAAAAAAACTATTAAAACTGTCTAGCAATTTGAATTACCAGTTTAATTGACTTAATCAAACTGAGATTTGTTTGTGAGACCAATTTAATTAACCTATGATATATTCCCAAGTATTGTAAATATGTTAATTAAGTGAAACCTTCCATATATATATAATAAAACGTAAAGAGAATTATAATTATTTTGGTTGGAAAAAAATACATCTTTTTATATTGGTCCAAAATACTAATATATCTTTTTATAGTGGTCCAAAAAAATACAATTTGTTTGGTTGAAAAAAATACATATTTTTACACATATTATATTTTTATACATATAATATGTGTGAAAAAATCTTAAACGATAACTAATTTGAAACGGATGGAGTACTAATTATGGTTAATTGCATTTATCCATCTTAACAATTACTTACTCTTGAATACATTTGATATTCATAATTTCATTTATTCTCATATGAAAATTATCAAACAATTACTTAATATGTTTTTCTCTGTCCAATAAATAAGCACTTTTGGAATGGTTAGTCTCACTTCATCTTAGCTTTCAACACTAATTATACGTAAGTTTCTTTACATTTGCAATTCAACAAGTCATTTTTATACCACTGATTATACAAGTCTTTTTCATAATCGTCAAAATCACTATGGAAGAAAAAGATATCGCCTCTTCAAAAACAATACAATATTTTTTCAAATACATCACCAAATGAGTTGACAAGGCCACAATTGTTGATGAGAAGGTAGACATGGTAAGAAGAAAAACGAAGATAGAACAAACTTTCCTCACTTTGACGATGTAGTAGGACACCATGCTAAAAGGAAACATACTACATGATAGTGGACTAAAGCTATAATACATCTTTTCGTTTCTCAAAACACATCTCTTTTCTTTTTCTAAACATATCACTGCATTTTTAATTTTAATTAGTATTTTTATAAAGTTAAATTTAATTAGTTATTACATCTATTTTCTAACATTTTATAAAATCAACAAGGTCTAATACCTATTACTCGGCTTCTTTATCCTCCAATTGCCCAAAAAAAATAATTTATTAAATGTAAATATAAACAAAATAATAATAAAAAAAAAGACTTTGCGGCGTAGCGCGGGTATCTAGTAATTTTAAAACGTGAAAATTAATGTGGTATAATATTCATAACAAATATATATATATATATATATATAAACATGTAATACAGTAATAGACGTTTCGTATAATCAGCGAATAATGAAATTCATATATAAATACAAAATGCATTAAACTTGGTATTTAGGACGAATAACAACGCCTTTGACTATAAGCCCTGACCTCCACATATTGGCTTCATGCTCATACAATGAGAAACTAATCTCTCCGACGTTCTCTTTAGACATCTTGAACTCTCCCGCCGGAATATCTACCCATTGCTTCCCAATGTACTCCAAAAAACTCACACTACGCTCTTGCGGTGTCTCACTACCGCTGGGCACGACTAGCTTCAGCTTAACCGGCGCCCGGTCCCATCCATAAGCGGTATCCTCTAACTTCACCACGAAAACCACCTCATACTTTGTCCCCGAGCGCAGATTTTTTGTGTCAAATTTTCCTGACACATCTAACCAGCAAACTCTATTCAATACAGCGACTTCAGCGACTTCAGCGCTGCATACACCATTTTTATGTTAGAATAATGGTCTACCAAAATTAGATAAACTCGGGAGGCGTATTATGGATCCAAGAACCAAGATGCAAGCAAATAGACAAGAAACATGACTAGGATCTGACGATAGCTAGGAATCACTATGAAATAAAATCAAACATTAAGTACTATATAAAGAACATGAGAAAGTCGTCACATCATATAAAGAAAATGATAAAATCACCTATTGAGATTGAGTTGTAAACCATGAATTTTGACATATTAGTGAAAGTTTTAGAGTTCTTACATTGTTTTCTCGTTTGGGAGAGGGAGCCAAGACCAGTATTTAGGGTTATCCGACCATGTGATAGAGAGATCCCTTGCATTGATCATGAAAACTTGGGTTTTTTGTCTCTTAAGCACCCAAAACTTTATCTGCCCAAATTTATACATCTCATGTCAACCTCATATATAACGATATTAACAAGCATAGAGAGAGGCAAATAGAAAAGACAAGCATATAGCTAAGATGAAAAAAAATAAGAAGTCTAACCACTAAGGCTATGGATGCTACGAGTGTGGATAATTCGACGGCCATAGTAACTGTGGATTTGCTTTTCATAACGGCAACGACCACCACCGCGATGGTCAGCCAAGCTGTGGTTATCTGAACGAATAACAACTTCTTCATTTTAGCCGCCTTTCAAACTTTAGTGTGTTGCGTTTAGTTGATGAATGATAAGATTTTTTAAGATGTGATTTCTGCAAAATGGTATTTGGAAAATTGGTTTATATAGAAACTATTGTGGTGATCGCTACGATTTTCTTTTCATGTTTGGTTGGCCGTGTTGATGTTTAAATTTATATATGAAATGATTGAATTTGATTATGACTCTTATTTATATTCAAAAAAAAAAAATCAGTGTCGTCGTTTTTGGAGCTTTATCACCTAATCCACCTATCATCTGCCAAATAATTAAGTAGTTAACTAATAGTATATATTTATTAGGAAAAAAAAGTCAAGTCCATTTTGGTCGAATGTTTGCAATTGATGACCCTATATATGTAGCTTTTATTTTTGTTTCGTGTAAAGACCCTATATATATATATGTATATTGAAGAGATTTCTAAACAAGGAAGGTTCTAGGTTTATTAAGATAGATTGAAATATAGAAAATGAGATTGAAATGAAATAGCTTATATATTAAAGATTTATTTTGTGCAAGTAAAAATAAAAAAAATGACCTTTAGATTGTCACCAAAAACACACTGACTTGAGATTTGATTACATAAAAAGAAAAAGATAAAAATTGCTTAAAGTGGCAACTCTCACACTACAAGAAAACATGAAAGTAACGTCGACCATTTACGTTACCAAATAATCGTCGTCTATTACGACTCGTTTACGACTCCAAATATCATCGTCGTAAGCGCGTCGTACAATTATGACAAAAATATATGTCGTAAACGGGACTTATATTTAAGACGATTTAGCAACGTGTTTATGACGACATTGATTTTCATCGTAAACTAGTCGCACAGTAACGACTTCTTTAAGATGACATATAGATTCATCGTACATTGGTCGCAATTTACCGACTCGTTTAAGACGAAGTGTATTAACGACCGACTAACAACAAAAATTGAATTTTTAGGTGAACACATGTATTAAATGTTCACCAAAAAAATTGGCGATTGAGTATATTCGTCGTTAACGCGTCGTTGCTATGATGTTATAGCGTTACAATATATGATCGTCGGAAATTCGTCGTAACTAAACTAGTTCGAAAATTTCCTATAAATACCATATGGCAACTAATGAATTTGATATAATTCTGGATGATGAATGATCTTATGAGAGACATGTACGGATGGTTAATGGTGTTGCTGAGCTAGAAGATCCTGTTTTTAACGATGTCCCTTGGAAGATTACAATTGAATACATAACACAAAAAAGTAAAATGAAATGTAATTATTAGTATACAATGATTATTTTAAGATTACTTAATTGACAATTAAATATATTTGATTTTGTATATTTTAAATATAGGTGGACATACAGGTAGATGGACCGTAGTAAAAAAGTTACATCAGATAACACCACAATGGCGTCACATACCTTTTGTGGTAGCAGTGATTCATAAAATGGTTCTTAATGGATTGGGGGATGCGATGGTCATAATGAAGGTAAAATGTATATATAAGTTTTAATTAACAAAATATGTTCTTAACTAATTAGATACTTTGCAATCGATAACTTTACTTTTTAATTCTTGTAGGGTCCGATCGGTACTGTACAAGGGAGCATTCATAGGTCCGCCATATCTGATAACAAATATGGGGCGCATATAAAGGAGGGTTCGATGTTGCTTCTAAAGGAGGTTGTAGTTGTTAAGTTTGAACGGGCGATAACATATCTTAACATTGCTCTTAAAAACATAACCAATGTAAGTTACAATTTTAATATAAAAAAAATTGTATTAAGTTCTATCATTACCGATAGTAATGTATATAACACAAAAACTTGTAAATTTGGCAGGTTATATCTAAAGAAAACATGGCTACAGCGTTCATACAAGAAAGTGGTCCCAGTGGTGTTAATAGAAATTCAAACAATTGATTATACCCTGAAGATAACAAAGGGTCGGACGATGATGAAGAAATTGAGTAGTACATTATGCCATCAATAAAAGAAAATTAAAATTAATAACTATGTATTTATGTTTAATATACTTAAAGTATATTTGTAAGAGGTTTTCAAGCTATATGTACTATATAGATGGTACTGTTTATGTAGATGTTTATGTTAAACTATCGTATAATATTAATAACTATTATATGTTTAATATCATTGCATTTGTAATGGACATATTCTTATATACATGGTTTTGGTTGTATAAAAACTAGTTCATGTTCAATAGATTTTTAAATTAGTCTAAGTTACATATATTCATCGTAAACTAGTCGTTAAGTTACGACGAGTTTATGACAAATCTATGCGTCGTCGTAAACTAGTCGTTAAGTTGCGACCAGTTTACGACGACGCATAGATTCGTCGTAAACCAGTCATAATGTACCGAGTAGTTTACGACGTACTCTATTAAGGACCCAATAACAACGAACATTGAATTATTAGGTGAGCAAGTGTGTTTTATGTTCACTAGAAATTTTACGACTGATTATTTTCGTTGTTAACTCGTCGGTAATATGACGTTAAAGCGTTACAATATTAAATCGTTGTAAATTCATTGTTTCGATTCTACCTAACTAGTTCAAAAATTTTCTATATATACCACATTTTCCTATTATCAATATCAGACACAAAAATCGTTTATAAGGCAAATTTTTATTCCAAAAAGACCAAAAAAAATATCTTCCGTCGGTGATATTCGGAACCAATGAAGATGGATGTATATGCATAAAAATTCCAAAGAAAACATAACAAAGAAGTTTCTCGATGGGCTGAAAATCTTCATGTACCAGGCGGGCAATACACTACTCACTCTAGAAACCGGTAAAATGTTATGTCCTTGTCGGAAATGCAAAAATTCAAGTTCAAGGTTTGCTCGTACTGAGAATGTGTGGAATTATTTATTAAAATAGAGGATTTACACCAAATTATTATATTTGGTTTTACCATTGTGAGGGTTATGGTGGAAATAAAGCAAGTAGTAGTAATAGTAATGTTGAAGCTGTGATTTTGGATGAACCTAATAATTTGCATTACTATGATCATTATCATCATGTAGATCGGAGAGATCTTGAACATGATAGGGTACATAATATGGTTACAGAAGTATTTCATGAAACAACTTCTTCATTTACTGATAATACAGTTGAGGAACCTAACTTAGATGCGAAACGGTTCTACGAAATGTTAGATGCTGCAAATCAGTTATTCTACGAGGGACGTAGAGAAGGTATGTCAAAATTATCATTAGCAGCTAGGATGATGAGCATTAAAACAGATCATAATTTATCTGAAGTTTGTATAGATACATGGGAAAAATTGTTCAAAGAATATTTGCCAAAAGATAACTTGTCTGCTGAATCTTATTATGAGATTCAAAAACTGGTTTTTAGTCTAGAGTTACCTTCTGAGATGATAGATGTGTGCATTGACAATTGCATGATCTATTGGAAAAATGATAATCAGTTACAGGAATGTCGATTTTGTAAGAAGCCAAGATATAAACCGCAAGGTACAGGAAAGAATAAGGTACCGTACTAACAGAAGTGGTACCTACCAATTACAGAGAGGTTGAAAAGATTGTATCAGTCTGAAAGAACAGTAGCAGCAATGAGATGGCATGCAGAACATTTGCAGACGGAAGGGGAGATCAAGCATCCGTCATATGCAAAAGCATGGAACCATTTCAATACGGTACACCAAAAATTTTGCTAGAAATGTTCAGAATGTTTATCTTGGATTATGCACCGACGGATTTAGTCCATTTGGAATGTCTGGTAGACAATATTCTTTGTGGATCGTCACGCCTTACAACCTTCCCCCAGGGATGTGCATGGAAAAGCAATTCTTATTTATGAGTATATTAGTTCCTAGACCCAACATCCAAAGCGGTCACTAGATATTTTTCTGCAGCCTCTTATACATGACTTGAATGAGTTATGGTATACAGGGGTTCGAACCTACGATTGTTCGGTAAAAAAGAATTTTAATATGAAAGTTGTGCTTCTGTGGACAATAAGTGACTTTCCTGCATACGGGATGCTATCAGGTTAGACAACGCATGAAAGATTATCTTGTCCGTATTGCCTCGGAAGGACATATGCATTTCAACTGAAATACGGAAGGAAATCAAGTTGGTTTAATTATCATCGTCGATTTCTACCGATGATTCATCCTTATCGAAGAAACAAGATGTTGTTCAGGAAGAAAGTTAGTGTACGAGCCCTCACACCGGTGTATTTGTCTGGAGAATAAATAGAAGCGCAAATTGATCATTATGGTGGTCAGAAAACAGTTAGACGTGGAGATAATTGGCATATTTCAGGTAATATGCACCACGGATATGGCGAGTATCATCATTGGCACAAGAAAAGCATGTTTTGAGAACTTCCATATTGGAAGGATCTTCTGTTGCGACACAATCTAGATGTGATGCATATCGAGAAAAACTTTTTTGATAACATCATGCATACAATATTAAATGTGGCAGAAAAGACAAAAGATAGCATAAACTCAAGATTGGACTTACCTGCTATTTATTCTAGAAGTGAGTTGCACATTACAAGTAACGTACAAATACATGTTCCTATCTTTAGGTTGTCGTCAAATGCAAAAGATGCATTGTTTAAATGGGTGAAAGAAGACGTGAAGTTTGCCGATGGATATGTTTCCAACTTCTCTAAATGTGTTGAAAATGGGCAAAAGTTTTCAGGGATGAAGAGTCATGATTGTCATGTGTTTATGCAAAGACTACTTTCATTCGCACTTACTGGGCTACTTCCACATAATTTAAATGAAGCACTTGCAAGTACGTATATACATCTAATATATATATATATATATATATTAAGATAAGTTATTTATAATTTACATGAATTCTTTTATTGTTCTTACAGGTATTGGAGCTTTTTTCGGGATCTTAGTACACGGACGTTGATCGAAGAAGGCATTCAACAACTTGATGCAAATATCCCAATTTTATTGTGCAACTTGGAGAAAATCTTTCCTCCATTATTTTTTGATGTTATAGAACATCTTCCAGTCCACCTTCCTCATGAAGCATCACTTGGAGGGCCAGTTCATTTTCGATGGATGTATCCATTTGAGCGTTTCATGAAACACTTGAAAGGAAAAGCCAAAAATTTGGCAAAAGTAGAAGGCTCAATTGTGGCGGAGAGTTTAACCGCATAAACATCTAACTTTTCATCGTACTATTTTGCACCAAAAGTTCGTACACGGAATATAAAACTCCGACGATATGACGATGGTGGTGTGGCACCAACATATGCAGTAGCCGGTGTTCCAGAAATTTTTTCGCAAATTGGTCGACTTGCTGGAATGCTAAAAGAAGTTTGGTGGTCAAGTACCGATGATCGTTATAGCGCACATACATATATCCTCCTAAATTGTGAGGAAATGCACTCCTTTGAAAGGTAATTAATATATATTCTTTAACTAAATATTTAACTTATTTAAAAAATATATATACAAATATCTTATATTATATATATATATATATATCAGCTTATTTGTGACTCAAGTACAAAAAGCCATCGAGGAAATATCAAATGATGAAATTAACAAGCGAAAATATCAACACTTTGTGACGTAGTTGAAAACACAAGTACGTTTATTCATAAATCAATAGTTTATAAATTATTTATGGATTTAATTATATTAAATTAATGATGTTACCTTTTATATAATTTAGGGACATATTCAAGAAAGTGAAGGTATAATTTTCTTGACAAGTGCCTTTTTCTCGGTTTCTCTTGTACACTTTTCTGATCTAGCAAGTTCATTTAGGATGACGAGAATGCTAAGGCTGTCCGTTTGAGTGATGCTATTGACGATGAAGGAAAGCGCATAGAGAATCTGGTCAGAGGGATTTGCTGGAAACATCTTTTATCTTTGTTTTTTTGTCTTCTAGCTGATTTGGTTTTATAATCTGGATGTAGATATGGAGATGGTGAACCTATAGACAATGCAGAAAGATTCTACAAATGGTTAACTGAGGTGAGTTTACTTATCTTAAGAGAGAGATGTCCTTTCTCAATGAGCATACATGCTCCTCTACAACAGCCAGATCCAATCACTTTTTGTTTGTTTGTTTGCTTATTGACAAGAAGAATATCTATCCTTTTCCGAGTTTGTGAATTTGCTAGAACTATTTTAAGAGAAATAGCTTTAACAGATTGTGATATCTGATATCAGTGTCGGGTTCATGTTGATGGTTAATCATTGGTGATTCAATCTTCTCTGTTATCGGTTAGATGTTGGTTTAACATCAATAGAGGTGAAGAAATTGATGAGCCGGTTATGACAATTAAAACCGGTTTGATTCAAGTGATACTCTGCGTTTTGGATACACGATGGAGATAGAGGTTTTGTAGTGGTTTAGCTATAAATACTCGTGTATTTCATTGTTTCAGAGTTGTTGCAGAACGTGGTGAGAAAGAGAGAGTATTGAGAGAGTGAAAGCTTGTATCTTGTACTCTTCATCTTCGTTATTAATCTGAGTGGTGCCTGGACCTATTCCGGCCCCGGACGTAGGCTTGTTATACCGATAAGTCGAACCGGGTTAACAAACTTCTTCGCCATTTACTTTTACGCTCTGTTCTTGCTTTCTTTCTCGTTGAATCTCTACACTCTTGAATCGATCTAAGAGTTAGAGCTTTTCCTGGGTTAAATCGGTGTTTGATTTATAACAGTTCAGCCCAGACCATCAAGTCTTAGATCCGAAGAAGGTGAAGATGAAAAGAAACAGAATCTAGCCAAGATGGCTCTGTTGAGAGTTCCGAGCTCGCAGCAAATGACACAAGTGAAGGTGAAGGCAAGAAGAAAACAGATACATTGAACACATAATCTAACCAAAAGGGCTCGCTGAGAGTTCCAAGGTGGGAGCAAATGACACCGGTGTGTCCTCGCTGTGTAACAGCATCATCTCACATTTAGAAGACACTGAATGCAAAAAAAGAATCATCATCATGGTCACTATGCGTAACTGTCTCTGAAAAAGAGGAAGTTGTTGACAGGGTTGATACAGTAGATTCTGAGTCAAACCCTTCTATTATTGACATTGAACATGATTCTGTAACAGATCATCATCAAGAAGAAGCAGCAAATCGGAAAGATCCAACGGTTGAAAATCTGGTTATCGAATCTTCTTCTTCGGACATTATTACTACATTTCCATCTGCTGCTACAGAGTACGTCGCCTGGAGCTTTGGAGTCTGGGATAATTTGAGAATATGTTGAGCTATGATTTTTACTTCTGAGATTTAACCCAAGTATTCACAAAACCAATAGCAACTGTAAGTCCTTTAGAAAAAATTGGAGAATTGGAGAAACATTTTTTTTGGCCCTGAATGCGTTTGCTGGTACTGGTTTGTTGCTACTGCTTCCTTTCATGTTTGTGATGGTGGTCTTTGTGTTGATGGAACATCAACTTCTATTGGTGCTTCTTTAAAGTTCCCCACGAACCATCTTGATGGGTCTTAACAAACGAAAAGAAATAGTAATCCACGTGATTGAAGCACTTTTTTACGTATTCATTTAATTGGCTTATTGAAATTTCATAAAATTACTTAATGACATAACCATAATTAATAAATAACTATCAAAATACGTTTATTAACCAAAAAAGAAAAATTTAGAAAATTACGTTAATAGAGTACAATGGTATTCATCTAGAAAAAACATATGGACCATGAAGAAGTAACGGCAATGGGAAAATAATGTTACTCATTATTAATTATTAAGTATATGGATCGTGAGATTTAAGAAATTTATAGCATTGCGACAATGTGATTCTCTTGAATCTTCTTCTATTATGTTATATTTTTATGAAACTCCAAAATATTAATGCAAAAGTTCGTTACACAAAACTGGCTCATGTGGATACCAAACTTATTAGAAAAATAAATTGTGTTTATCATATTGTTTCATATTTTATGCGGGTTAGTCTCTCTTTAAAATTATATTATATTTATATTACAAAATTAAAGATATGATCAAGCTAGCATTAAACCGATTTAGATTAAACCCTCGCATCCCATAAATATATAGCATGATTTACCAAATTCAATTCAATTCAATTTTTGTGTTTTCATTTTCTCATCATTTTATAATTATTATCGAATTTGCATTGACCAATTTTATTAAACCCGCGCTGGTCCAGATCTAGTTTTACATAATAATTTTAATTGATAACTATAATTAAATTGTTTGAATAAACGAATTAATAAACTATAATCGATCTATCAAAAAAATCAAAAACAGTATATTAATGATATCCTACCTTATATAAAAGATAAATAAGTCATGAAATAATAAATTATAAACTAAAATTAAATAATACAAATTATTTTTAAAATAAAAAAAATTATTAATAGAAAATTATAGTCTATACTTTTTTAGTCAACATAATTAATTTTAAATTAATTACGAATTTAAACTATAGGATCAAAATAATATTATAAATTTTTTAATTTTTTAATTTTTTACATAAAAATATTTTTTCAAATTATAATTACTTTTTGATTTAAAATTAATTATTTTAAAAATAAATTCATGAACATAAAAAAAATAAGTCAACAATTTTAAACAAGTTAACTATGTAAATAAATCAATCAATCAAAATATAAATTGATGAACAAAAATAATAAATCAACAGTTTAAATATGTTGACTATGTAAATAAATTATCTATTCAAGTGTAAGTCAGATTGTTATAAAATAAGTCGATGAATAAAAAATTTAAGTCGATAGTTTAATAAATCAGCTTTATTAACAAGTCAACATAAATGATATAAGTCTATGAGAAAAAAAATAGAAATCGACGAACAAAGACAATAAGTTAATAGCTTAAATATGTCGACTATATAAACAAATCAACCAATCAAGTATAAGTTGACTATTATAAAATAAGTCGATGATGAAAAAAGAAAGTCGACAGAAAAAAAATAGGTAGTTCAATAAATCAGCTTTATGATCAAGTCAATATAAATCTATCAAGAATAAATAAGTATATGAGAAAAAAAATTAAATCGATAACAAAAAATAAATCAACAGTTTAAATAAATCATTTATGTAAGTCAATTGTTATAAAATAAGTCGATAATGAAAAAATTTAAGTCAACAGAAATAAAATATAAGTCGATAACTCAATAAATATATTAATAAGTCAACATAAAATGATATAAGTTTATGATGAATAAATAAGTCTACATGAAAAATATATACAAAAATAACTAATTAATATCAAAATATGATTCCTTTTTTTATTAGATATTATTTTCATAACAACATAGTTAATTTAAAAAAAAAATTGAAACTTTTATTTATATTATTGAAAATATATTAAATGTTAATTATATTATTTTAAATTAAAATTTGGGTTTTGTAATTAAATAAATAATAATTAAGGGTAATTTAATTTTTTATTTATTGTAAACATAGTATTTTTTAAACTATGTAAAATTTGGTATAGTTTTCAAAATTCTTAATAAATATAGGGTAGTTATCTATAATTCTACTTAAAATTCTTTAAAACAGAAAAAGAGTAGTTTTCTTTGAGAACATTCTAATATTTATCACTCTTATAGAAAAAAAATTTATTCCATTTAATTGTATTAAACATACCCTATTAAAGGGTATATACATTGTAACTTTCGTAGCCTATATACTTATTCTCTAATATAAATTTATTAAGATCCACATCAAACCTGTGGTTATATCGTAAAGATTATCCCACGTATTTGGTAAACCCCTTTTAATGTATTTATATGCGTGCATGCATCTTGACGGATCATATAATATTATAGTCTCTTCCTCAAATTAGCATTTTGCAGGCTCATAATGATTACGACGTTTAACAAATTATGTTAGAATCATGTTTTCTAATTGGATTTAATTACTTAAAGTAGCCGCCTAAGATTGTCATTTGGTTTGGGCTGCTCTAAAATATTCAATATTTGTATTCCTCATCTTTAAAAACTATTGATATAATTTTGTGTATTTATAATACAATCAAATCATAATTCATCCGAAAGATTTTAACCCGAAAGCAGTCATTTATCCGAAAAACATCTTTAACACATACAACACGAATGATTATTATACTAATTAATGATTTTCTAAATTTCTTACGACTTGAAAATTGAAATTGTATATAAAAATTAATGAAAATGTTACTTTATTTGGTCTTCGTATACTATTTTCGTAACAATCTTTTATTATTTTGTTCTCATTCCGTTTCTTATTAAGTAAAGTTTTAGCCCCAAAAAAGTTGTTTTGTTTTAAATGAAGTTTCAAAATTTTGATGTAAAATATGAATTGTTTTTTCTAATTAACCTTAGAATATAAATGAATGATTCTTTTTATTGTTACATTAATAATTACTACTACTTCTATTTCTCTGTCGTTCTAAGTGTGGTTTAGGTTTTAAAAAATGTTTTAAGTTAAACATTTATTTTCCAATTAATAAGGTGAAGAAAGTGTAACATCTCTGTATTGAAAATACAAAATAACTTTTTGTGAGACCAAAATAAATTTCTACAATAATAATTATTACTGTATGAGACAAATGTAATAAATTAGAGATACATTGGATATTATGCAGTTTGTCTTAAGATGAGTGATTTAAGTAAAAATATTATTTTAAAAGTATGAAACATAGGGAGTATATTAATTAAGACGCCAGATTCAATATGTAATGTCCATAGATTCATTAAACGGCTTTAGTAAAGATTAGTAAATTGGCCTGAGAAAGTGAGAAGTAGATGGAGAAGCTTCCCGATGGCCTCTCAAATATGATTGTAATGTGTAATTAAAAATAAATCTCCTTTGAAAATTAACTAAAGCAAATTGAAGTCAAGATTAGCACAGAGGTCGATTGTCCGCCCGAATCATGATAAAATATTCAAACAGTGAAGTGACTTAATTATGATATGAATGTCAACTTTATGTCGTTATATATATATATATATATACTTTATAATAATGAGTGATTAGATCTGAATCCGTGTCGTGGTTAAACACTTAGGCGGCGAGATTAGTGGGGACAAAGAGATTATGGAGTACATTATAAATCATTCCATTTAGATATATAGGTGGGGGAAGATGATTACTAATCTTATACTAATACTATAACCTGACGGGTTAAAAGAAATGGAAAGTTATGAAACTAATCTAAAAGTTATAACTTTTTTAAAATAGCCTAACAGTTTTAAATTAATAAATACCTTAAATCTAACCCTACACTCCAAAATTTTTTCTTCAATTAAATATTAAAAAATTTCAACCACAAGAAACATTTTTACAACAAGGTGCTACACTATTACTCCAAATGATAAAGCTTGAATCCTATATATGATTAATTAAACAAATAGCTAAAAAATTAATTATTTAATCAGGGAAACAAATTTTATTTCCTCATTTAATCAGGCAATTACCATTACTTTTTCTTATTATGTGCGGGATTGAAAACATGACATGTTATTTGTTCATGTATATCATGCTATTCATTTACGTAGAAAAATACGTTATTCATATTAATGTTTAAATGTCAATTGATTTGTTTATGTTATTTTGCCAGATGACGTTTTTACTATTACACATCTTATTTTCTTGATAAGATACTATTTCACATACTTACCCTTTTAATTATATGATTTCCTTTTTTTTCCTTATCAATCTGGTCCCTTGACACAAAGTAATTAATCAGCGCATCATTTAAGATGTTTGAATTGTGGATGTTTAAGAGACCCACTCCACCATGACTTTGCATTCTTCTTTGCTTTGATAAAATGGGGTCTCTATTATAGACTACATTTTTACTTGACTATTCGTAATTTGATTAAAGGACATTTTTTTTATAGAGGATTAAAAGGAGACATTAAAGTGACGCTAGTTTAAAACATTGTTTTAATAGTCCAAAAATTCAAAATGTATAAAGAGTTTACGTATATAAAATTCAGAGACTATATTCGAATTGGAAATAGCTAAATTGACACATAAGAAACAACAAAAGAAGAAGTATAGCTCCAAACATTGTGGTCAAGTAGCGAGTTATTTAGGAACTAATGAATCGTTTTTCCTTAAGTCGATTCTTATTTGTAACAAAGTTATGCTAGCTTCAATTAAACCTTTCAATGCAGTTGTTCTTTGGTTTTTAATTAAATATTCGATAAGCCAAATTTTCTCGACGGATTAGTCTATTCTGGAGATTTTTGTTTTAGCTTTTTTTTATTCTAGAGATTAGTTGGATGGTTTAAATCGATCATAGTCTTCAGATCTCTTACTCAATGATGTTATAAGAAAATCAAAAATAAAGATACAAGTATAACTATATATATATATATTCGGTTTTTACATCTTTACTTTTTTTCATTTTTCGATTTTATGAATATATATTATATTTTTCTTTTTCAAAACCGCGTAATTAGTTTGTCCAAATTGTATTGGATGGAGAACCTTCTCGGTAGAAACATCATCCCTCAGCAAATCAACGTTACTTTATACAAAAGCAAAGAACTTGTCTAAAGAAAAATGGTGTGTACCTTATAATCACTAAGACGTAAAAATAAAAGAGAGACGAAAATTGAATTAAAATATTATAATCAAACGACAGAAACCTGAAACAAGTCAGAAGAAAATCCTATAAAAAAGGTTGACAGATGTGAACATTAAGATACTTTAACTAATAGTGGGTCCTTGTATCTATTTTAATGTTAATTTTGTAACCATAATATTATAATTCAGTTGATTTGTTAAAAATAAAAAAAGTTTAATTCTATCATTCTTCTTTTGTCCCGAGGACTTGGCACACACGAAGGAAGAAAAAGGAAACATATAAGTGGAGAAAGTAAAAGATGAGATGCTGAGTAGTCGTCATTAGTGGGACGTGCAATTATCAACGATTCTCTTCTTTCTTTTTCTTATTATATTATAAATCAATCTAAAAATCGTTTTCATCAAAAAAAAAAAAACAATCTAAAAATCGAAAGAATCAAAATTAAGTAGAAAATGGGTTAAAAGGTAAAGTACGTTCTTGATTTCTCAAGTGTAGTCCACCATTTCATAAATTGTGGTCCACTACATTTAATACCAAACTGAACGATATCACACATATATCTTTTTAATCAATACATATCTACATTCATAATTAAATGTTGGATATAAATTATCCATTAGTAGTATATAACTCAGACAGTGGCTTCAAGTTTTTTCTTTAGTTTTATTTATTTATTAAGAGTTTGAATGTTTCAAATGAAACATGTCAATGTGGTTACCAGAAATATCGAATATTCCAATGCTACTAGTGGATACCAAATTATAAATAATATGAGTAAGAAGAAGATAAAAATAATATAATTATAATCCTTTTATAAAATAGGCATCTTTTATTAGAACGAATAAGTGTTTATGGTACAATGAAACTTCGAGAATATAACCACTAATAAAGAGACGTATTCGGAAGATAGTAAGAAACAATTTATATCTGCATTGATTTGAGTTTTGATAAGATTTGAGATGACTCGGTTGAATTTTTTAGTGAATTAAAAATTTTGTTATTAAATTTTTCTGAAATCTTATCTAAAACTATGAGATTTTGATATTTGTATTTTTAACTAAGAAATCTCTGAAATCTCAACTAAAACTTTCAAACCCAATTTTTAAAATATTTTTAATAATAATAGATTTTATTGTATATTTTAAAATCATTAATCTAATAACAATGTATTTTAAAAGTTATTTTAAAATTCATGTTTCAATAATATATTATTTGTCATTTTAACTCAAATATTCGGTTTAATACATACTCCTGAGTTTTGACTTGATTTTAAGATACTTATTAGAATATACTTTCCCGGGAGTCCTAATGTCTGAATATGAGCTATAACAATGTGTGCGTGAGATGATCAAGTTTCCATGTATTTGTGTTTTCGGTGCATTTGTTAATGGTGGCATGTGAATGTGATGATTATTAGTATTATTTTACTCTTAATTATTTATTTATCTAAGCCATCCATAATCTTCCATTTCTCTTAACAATAAATTATATTAAAAATTAAAGACATTTTGGTCATTTCATATGACTAAGCTTTATAGGTCCTTTGATTATCTAAAGAATTAAACATTATTCTGACACAATCATACAGACAAATGAGCCTTAAGTTCTGATCAATCTCCACTAATTATATAGTTTTTTTATTTTTAGCATGTGTTTCTAAAAGTACACAAAATCTCTACCTACTATGCTCTCCATTCTCCAACCTAGCAAACACTAGTTTGTTATATGTTTATATTATATCACATATATACTAGAATTAATGGAAAGTCTAAATCACTACCTTAGGTAGTTTACCTAGTATTTTAATATATTCGTTAATTTAAGAAGATCGATGCTTTAGATAACTAATTTTGTAGATTAGATTATATCCTAGTATTTGGTCTTTCGAAATTGTTTTATGATATCGTTTAGTTTCTTCTTTATCTATATTCGAGCTTGTATTCCTCCAGCTATATTTCTTCCAACGAGATTGCTCTATAATTGTTCACAACGGTTCTTTGTCATCCGAACTACAATATTGAGACTTTAACAACAACAACAAAAACTATAATATTGAGTTGTAATTGACTCATTGTTATACCCCTTCGATACAAATTGAGAAAATATTCGTATTATAGTATTTATTTATAGGTTTTTTTAACTCATGATATCCTCTTAAAACTTATAAATCTACCATTTTCACAAAGTGGTTATATAGATGAGTTTTTTTCCCCATCAATTTTTTCTATAATTAATATATGTTTTGATCCGTCAAAACTTCTTCGTAAATTTTTTGCGTGTCAAATATATGTACATAATGTTAATGTATTATCATAATTCATGTAGTACACTAAATTTAAGTATATAGTTAAAATAAACCTATGTATTGGTCAATTTTAGGTGTTAGATTTTTCTGGACAAATTTTAGTGGATAAGTTTCGATAATTTTAGTGGATAAGTTTCGATAGACAATAACATCTGATAAACAAGTACCAATAAATACTTATTTTCATTACTTTATAAAAACTGTAGATCCACAAGATTTTTTGGTAAATAAAGGATACAGTGGATACAAAACTTTTTAAAAGCATTTATAGCCAATTTAACTAAAATTAAGTGGCTGTAGTGTACTAGTAATAGTTTTCGGTTGAAGTGCTTTTGTTTTACTAGACCTTTTTATTTTTGTTTTTGCAAACACGTATGTTGGCCTTTAAATATGAATATATAATATATAATGCTTAACATTAAACGAACAAAATATATATATATTCAAAGAAAAACGATGGTGGATACCGAGAATCCATCAATCTCAAATGTATGCCACCTTTTCTAGTGGCATTTCCATTTGTGATTTTCCATGACTCTTGTCCAATAAAAGTTAACTATTTATATTTAGTTAGTATTTTTTTATACGCATATACATATATATGGACTACTAGGTATATATATATATATATATATATATATATGTGTGTGTGAGGATCTTTTTGTACCTTTATTTTGCCAGTGCTTTAGGGAATTTAAGACAATGCTAGCAAGTCTCGGACACATTAGTGGGGATCACTGTTCCCATAACTTCTCTATTTTTGAATTCCTTTAATTTTCAATTATTTCCTTTTTATGTGCTTTAGGATCAATGACCTAACAAGCTTGTGCAGGAGTGGGTGGTGATGGGGACCAATTTGATTATTTCAACAATTTCAGATTTGGTTCCATCACTCTCTGTCTTTTCTCTATCTATATTATATAAGTATATATATATATATATATTTGATATATATCTCTTTTTCATCAAATATATATATATACATATATGTATGCATGAATAAATGTAAATTTAGTAAAATCCGAAAACTTTGGACAGTGTAAAAAGGATAGGAAAAATGGTACCTAAACATGTATAGAATTTGTTTTTAAAATGGGCGTGAAAGTGTCTCTCGTGAATGAATTTATCTAAATTTTGTAAAATCACAAAAGGAAAAGAAATGGCTCAAACACAAAAAGAAAAAAAAAACATTTAATAGTGAAAAGGACAATGGAAATTGGTTGATAAGTGTGATGAGCAACTCATCCACGATGTGAAAGAACCTAATAAATATAAAATACTGATATTACAAATCATAATAATTTTGATCATATTTATTAATCATGTGGGCGTCTTTCCGCAAATATAAAGGATGAGCTTGGCAACGGCCCTAGTACTCTTGTCTTCTTCTTGTCTAAACTTTTAGTTAATCAACTTATTAACTATCAATATTTGAGAAGATAAATTAAATTAGTTTACAAACTTATAATGAGACGAAGGTGTGCTCATAAATCTAGTGGGTGGTGCCATTAGCTCGGCGATTGACAAAACGATTTTAGAGATTTTGGGTCTATCGTTTAGAGGTTATTATATACATATATATATATATATATATATATATATATATTGATTTCTGATTTTACTAATTAATGTTGATGTAAGGAAACAGAAAACAAGTGTATATTTCCAATCTTTTAAATTTTGAATGGATGTGGTGGAAGTAGCACACAAAACGATTTGTAGATTAAACTATCTTGACAAAAAAAATGCTCTCATACTAATTAAAGATTATTTTACAAATATATATATATATATATATGCAGTAGATTGTTATTCACTCAAAAAATTGGATGTTCTAGTCCGCTAATAATTTAATCTATTTCGTCTGCAACATTCATTTAAAACTTAAATCAAATAGTTCATCGTTAAAAAGCATTGTCTAACATGAATTTGGTTTTTTAAAAAATGGTCTTACCTCGTATATGGCACTCCTACCCACTTCCTCTTTTCGTTCCGTTCCCCCCCCCCCACAACTTCATAACAATGCTTCTACGTCCAATCTTTTTCTTACATATATGATCGCTTAGAGACATTATCTTGATTTTACTCGATCTAAATAGAGGTCTCAAAATGGTTGAGCCGCATATTGTCTCAATGTGCAATGCATAATGGATGGTTTATGAACAAGCCAATTTACAGAATGGATTAAAATAGTCTAAGCTTAACTACGCCCACGGACAAAATGGATCGGACACTGTTGGACAATGGTCAGTCTATGAGGTACAAAAATCTAAGTCAAAATTAATTTTTTCTAAATCAAAACTTATTCACATTTTTCTTAAAACAGAATACCGCTTGCGATTTCTAGCAATTGGACGTTAATGGGGTCCAATCGACAGTCCATTTAGACATAAACGGTAATCGATTTGGACGATAATGGACACGAACGCTAATGGATACGGTCACTAGTTTGTCCACAATGAAAATGGTCATTATTTGACGGGTCAAAAAGGACGTAAACAATCCATTTTGACATCTTAGATCTAAACTTGAATATGAACCTACATTTTGAGAGGTATTTTCTAGGACAATAGTCTGATATTTTGTAAATTAACAAAATAGTTTATAATCTAAACCATGAACAATAAATTAAAGACTAAACTATATGCCCTAAAACTAAACCATGTACTTCAAACCATACTAAACAGTAAACAGTAAACAGTAAAACTCTATAAAGAAATCATAAAACCTAAAGAAAATGGTGTACTCTTTTCATATTGAAAATTCATTAGTCTATTAATAATTAAACTGAGTTACTATTTTCTTATTAAATCTAATTATCCCATCTTTATCATCGATTAATCTCCAATCTAGATAAATGAGAGACTGACGGTTCAAAGATTTTCACACTTTTGAACAAAACTATATATGTATTATTTATTATATGGTAACACATATCTATACGTATGAAATGACATATATTTTAATATATAAGGTACATAGTGAATCAGTGAGAGAGAGATGCGTAGATTCGCCTCTATGTACATCTAACAATGACTATAAGACATTAAATACACAGAGACACGCATGAATGAGTCCACAGACATAAAATAGACCTTTTCCTCGTGGTCCACCTATTTATCCCACATCTATACAATTAAAAAAATAATCATCTATTGTCCGTACAGTGTTCTACATTATCGGATAAATTTTTAAACTATTACTTTGATTTTTGTTTTATTGATAAAGAAAAGTAAAAGTAAAACGACGAGACGACAAATCTTTTCCCAGCAAAGCATGGAAAGAAAAAAAACGTGGCTTCTGTTGTTTTCTTTTCTCTCATTATGGCCCCCACACGCTTGGCACGTGTAACTACATACTTTACGATCTCATTAGCTTTGATGATAATATAATGAGAAAATTAATAAGTGAAATTAAAATTTTACATAGAATTTGATAAGATTTCATTTGCAAAGAAATTGTTATTGATTTATTTTTAAGACATTAATCTTCTAACATTATTTGATATCAATTTTGTTTAATATCATTAGGATAATTTTGTTTGTTTTGTTTATAAGTTTTATTTGATACAGAATTAAAAAAAAAATTACTAGTCTTTCCTGAATATTTTCAAATAAGTGATCATATACATTTTATTTTATTTTTTAGTGATCATATACATTATCATTCCATTAACTACCATGCCTAGTAAAAGCCTCATCATCTCATAGTTAACCAAGAGTTTACTAGTGCTTGTACTTAGGTTAGTGGTTCGATTTTTAGAAGGTAAAAATTTTGTAATTTTTTGCTAGTTTGGAAGTTCCGACCCTAGGTTCAAATAATTCGTAGAGTCGAAACCAATCCTTGATAAATTATCTCTTCCATCATAAATCAAGTTTACATATTATTCATGTATTCGAGTTTTATCTTTTTTTTTTTTAAACAAAACTTAGTCTATGTTTAGGTTCGAAATTCATTTATAATAAACAAATATCCCAACATAAATAAAATTTACATATTGTTCATATCTTTTTTTTTTTACTTTCTCAGTTTAATTTGGGTTTAAAATTTTAGTTTCGTTGTTTTTTTTTTCTCTTTAACTAGGAAAGATTTGAGTTTTGCGCTTAATCTCTTCCACGATTCAAGATTAGTCTTTGCTAATATATGATGGCATGGTATAAAATATTTTTTCTACTGAGAATCAAACTAAAAGCATATGAGACCAACTCATGTACTTAACCACTAACCCAAAACAATCGGTGGTAAATTCGATGTTTACAATTTTTTGAGATTTCGAATAGAACTATTTGGTTTAGTTTTTTTTTTTATTAATCTAGTTTGATTTATTTATGAATAAAGATAATATATACACGGTGGAATCTTCTTTGTAACTGCATGATGTGGCAAGCGTGGAGAGGAATTAACACATGTTTCCATTTTCGACGTGCCTGCCTCCGACTTTTTATTTTGTCTTCTCTTTTACGTTCAACGAGTGCATTAATAGGAAACAATCTTTAATATACCCAAAATGCCCCTTAAGATTCTGACATATGACGGACACTGACCAATCATTTTCATTGTTTAAACTTTTCTTTTATTATTTTAGTAAATAAATCATTCTTTCCTTTTTCTGTAGTCAAAAGAAATCTGAATCAAGTATTTTAAGTTTTCTTTTAACTATTTTATCAAATAATTCATAATTTTCATGTAGTCAAAACAAAACCAATAGGAAAATTTAAATTTAGCTAGATTTTATTTCCTTTTTTTATGGAGTATAAAAATCATAACATAAAAATAGCATTTCTGCAATATACTATACACGGGAAATTTAACAAAAAAAATAAATTTCAAATTTACAAATATAGGAATATAAAATATTTTTACCATAACACTACAAGTCAAGTCAAGCAAAATTTTTTTTGCTATTTACAGTTACATGTGCTGGTGTTTGTTAAGATATTTGGGAAATTAAAATATCCCTAATTTTAATATGTAAATTTGGTAAAAGGATAATTTATTCTCTTTCTAGAAATAAATAAATTTGCTATCAAATCTGAAATTTCTTTATGTTATTTTTATTGACTTTTTCTCTTTCTCCCTTAAATAAAAAGAGAGACACCATCTCCATAGATTTCTTCACCAGTCGTGACAACACCATCGCTCTCCTTCTTCTTCTTCTTCTTCCTCTAAACTCTCTCAAACCTTAAGAAACCTATCAATGGCTGTTGAAGCTAGACATATGAATCTCTTCGCTTCTCAATTTGTTACCAACAGGTAATTCTCTTCACACGATTGAATCATTCATCTTCTGTAATCGATTTTTGCAGTTTTATTGATTTTGTTGATTTTTACAGAGAATGTGTTAAATCTCAACCGAACGATCAGATTCAAATCGCCGGCGGTGGTTTTCCGGTAACAATCGGAGATCGGCAGTTACCGTACATAGATCCGATTAGCTTCAACAAATCAGAAAGCGATCTCACTTACAATATCAATCAATCTCCAGCGATTTCAAAACGTCAGAGAGATGATTCAAACGCTTTACTCGCATCTCAGAAACGAAGATCAATCGGGTTTCCACCGGCGCCGGCGCCGGCGTCATCACCGTCGTTAGTCGACGCAGAACTCGTTTCTCAGATCCAACAGCAACAATCAGAAATCGAAAGATTCGTTGTTCATCAAATGGAAACGTTAAGATTCGAATTAGAAGCGAGACAAAGAACGCAAACGCGAATGTTAGCGTCAGCGTTTCAAAACGCGATTATCAAAAAGGTGAAAGCTAAAGACGACGAGATTATACGAATGGGGAAATTAAATTGGGTTTTACAAGAACGCGTTAAGAATCTCTACGTTGAGAATCAGATCTGGCGTGATCTTGCTCAAACCAATGAAGCTACTGCTAATAATCTCCGATCAAATCTAGAACAAGTTTTAGCTCAAATCGACGATTTTACTCCCGCCGGTGAAGCTTTTGGTCGTCCTTTGGTAGAAGATGATGCTGAATCGAGCTGTGGAAGTTGTAACGGAGATGAAGTAACGGTAACGGCGGTTAACGGAGGATGTAGACGGTGCGGTGAACGAACCGCGAGTGTATTGGTTTTGCCTTGTCGTCATTTGTGTTTGTGTTCGGTTTGTGGATCGGCTTTGTTACAGGCGTGTCCTGTATGTGATATGGTTATGAATGCTAGTGTACATGTTAACATGTCATCATGACCATACAATTATTATTTTTTTTGGTTTTTTAATCTAAATTAATTTTTTTGTTTTCGTTTTAATTAAGGATTTAAAGAGCAAAATAGTGGAAAGGAAGAAAAAAATTAGAAGTATGACTCTTTTTTTGACTTTTTGAGAATATTAAATGGAATTTGATTTATTTGTTTGTAGTTTTTGTACAATCTTTATTTTTCTCATTCGTACGGAAGTCTATAAATGAATATTTGTTGTTTTGAATGAATTTTTAACCTCTTTTGTAAATCATTTTTAATCGTGAAGAATTGTAGGATTATTAAACGAACAAATTTAATTACATTTTAATAAAAGACAAATATTTTTCATTTAATTTAATAACAAATTTGCGGAGCTGCATAATGAATTAACATGCACAGATTTTGTTCGTTTATCTGTCGCAGAGACTCAATTTATCGCTACGCAGCAAGCTAAGATTCAAAACTAGAGTTGCTGAAAAATTCAATGTGTCTAAAAATTTTATTTCTAGTTTTTGTTTTAATCACGATGCAATCTTACTGGTTTGGTTCAAAACTTAATATACTTCCTTACTCCTTTACTTTCTTCTAGATAGATTTTCAAAATGAAATCGAATATATCAGATTGGTTATAGTTGAAAGTACATTTCAATCTTTGTGAGATATGTAGATAATATGTTGACATTATCATCGTCATAATTGTTATTGATATTGTTAAAGATATATATTTTGCTTATTTTCGTGAAAACTTCAGTGGAAGCCAAAAATGGAAGTTGCAAAAGAAGACATAATAATTGAATGGGGAAAAGAAATTTTGAAGAATCTCTCCGAAACATGTGAGGTGGTCCTTGGCCTTTTACTTCTTCTCTGACCAAGCAATTGCAGATAACACAAATTGGGAAAAAAATAGTTATAAATTTCCGGAATTTACTGAGTACAAGTCAAAGAAAATTTGCCTTGCATTTACAAAATATTAAATGCTATGGATGAATTTTTTTCACTTGTCTGAAAATTGTCTGGTGAGTCTTTTTGAAATCATACTAGAAGTCTATAACTTATTGTAATTTGGTACAATTTCTTAGTCGTATTGGGTCTAAGTTTCTAGCATATATTTTTAATTTGAACGTTTTGAAAAAGTTGATTATCTAATAAGTTTAGTTTTTTTTTTTTGGCTTAATTCTATTCTTGTTATATGGAGTATATGATTTGATTGGTTATATATACGCTGGTGTAACTAAATTATCAAGAATTCTTTTTGTTAAGCATCTCTTATTTTTAAATTTATGTTTGATAATTTACTCAAAGGGTGACTGTGATTTTTTTTTTAACTCAAAGTGTCATCAATATATACATACATACATATCAAGAAACACAAGATTCAATAGTTTTGTTCGTGTTTTTTTTTGGTTATTTCGAAATTCGAATCTCAATGCTAATAATCCCAAAAATGCTGCCATATAAAGGTATGTAATTATGTCGCAATCACTATTAAGGAAATTGTCCCGTGACGTTTAATCTAACAAAAAAGAATAGAAATTAGTTTTCTAAGAAGAATCAAATTTCGCTATCCCAACTATAAAAAAGTAGAAAGGAAAACGTCATAAAAAGCAATAGTCTGAATTGATACCTTCAACGACATTTAGATTTCAAAGTCATTATTATTTGTCGTGTAATAAACTTTAAAATTGAGGGTCGTATCTTGTGCAGTGCATATAGACAAAAACAGACCCCATAATTATATATACAACCACATTTAATAATAAAATAAATGTATTCAAATAGTATATAGTACCATTTAAGTACATATCAGAACGCAGAACGATGAATACGATGTGTGAATTCACGATCTACGATGATTGCGTCCAAGAAACGTTTCAATGTCTCTATCCAATTTTTATATTTTTCCCCTTGATTAAATAATGCGTCCAACAACTATTTTTAGTGATGAAATTTCGATATTTGGTTAGATGATTCACATGCTTGCACATCTTCACTACGTTTTGTCCTAATTAACGCTCATTGTCTACGCCATTCCTTTTAATTATAAACAACATTTTAGAAATTTATATATATTTCAAAAATATATCTCTAGTTGTATATATAGATACACACACTCGGAAAGTGCGACAAAAACCAATAAATTAAATTAAATGATTTCTATTGAGAAAAGGCGTTAGTGAAGAAGGAGATTATTAAATTGATTCTTATTCAATCTCGAGATCCGAGATTCTTATTCATCCCGTGAATCTATTGAGAAAAGGCATTCTATGAAGAAGATCGGATACTATTCATCTCGGTACTATTCATCCCGAGACAGAGATTACTTATTCATTCCGTCTTTAGTAGCGATTTCATTATTCTTTAGCTTTTTATTTAGGGCTTCTCCTTCAACTATAAAAAGGAGAGAAACCCCTTCCCTTGTAACCTAATCACTATTTGCCTCCTTTGGCTTAAAATGGCCCTTAGGGGCTCTCTCTATTGTTCTTGCTTAATCACCTATTCTCCTTAATTATTTACATTCAGCATTAATCTCTTATTCTCTCTTGTTTAATTTGCATAATCTCTCATTCTCCTTTACTTGTTTTATGCATCTATTCTCTTAATTCTCTCATTCTCTTAGTTTATATTTCTGCATCAATTCTCACATGGTATCAGAGCAGATGGTGATGAAGAGAAAGGATGGAGGCTTGAAAGAATCGTTTGGTGCTTAAAACTGCCTCTCCATTTCAATGGTTTTGGCTTAGTTCAACGTTTTCTCTTCATTCTTAAGCCCCACCCTTTTCTCCAAGCCATGTTTATAGATCCTTTATGACAATGAGGAGAAGGAAGTGAGGCGTGGTGAAGAACCACAAGAGAAGAAAAGAAATATATTAGCTGAAAGCTCCTAGCTGTTGGTATCTTTGGATCCATGGTTTGCTGGGCTCAGATTCTTTTCTCATCATCTCTAAGCCTCATTTGTCTTCTCTAAGTCATTGTTAGTTTTGAATAAGACTCAAAATCGTTTTTTTGTTTCTCTTTAAAACCTTGGATGAATTTTTAGTTCCATTGGAATAGAAAAGTGAAATCCATTGTAATTTTTGATTCAGATTTGCGATTTGGGTGATTCAAAACATGGGAACCACACTGAATGGTGCTTAATTTCTATAGATCTAATGCACCTAGTGTAGTGGTATATATATGTTCGTTTTATTCTGCTTTTGACAATGAAGAGATGAGTTTAATGGCTGTGGATAATAAATCACAAAAGAGAGAAGAGATAAATATGCTACAAGCGCTTAATCCATGGATTCCATGGTTTTGCTGGGCACTTAATCTACTCTCTTTAAACCCCATATGAAATCTCTAAGTCATCCGTTTAGTGTCTTAAAGCTGTGCTGAATCCAATTAAAGGGAGGAGAACCTGGGTTCATTCAGCTCTTATGAGTGGAAATGACCTTGCTGAATCCAATCTTCCTTGAGAAAGAGATTTATAGTAAAAGCTTCTTCCTTGTGGAAACAAGCATTAACTGAAATTAAATCATCTTCTCTTCAAAAGCCGAGTTGATTCTAGCTAAAGGAAAGAGAACCCTGGTTCATTATGTCCTTGTGGGTAGAAATGGCCTTGTTGAATCCGAATTCCTCTTTTGCTGAGAACCATAGTAAAATTTGCTTAACCCTTATGGATTGAAGCGTGTGATGCTATGATGAATCCGGCTTTAAGAAAAGAGAACCATGTCTCATTTAGCTCTTATGAGTTTACATGAGCATGTTGAATCCAAATTTCCCTTTTAAATCAAAAGAATGAGAACCTTGATGAATATGTAGCTAGAGTCCTAGAGGAACCTGAATCTTTTTAAATAAGGAGAGGAAACGTTAAGGATACTCATGGCTGTAGAACCTTGCTGAATCCAAGTTCTTTTGATCAAAATCAGACCTTGGACTACTTTCAAAATATTTTAAGTCCTTGGTTCCTTCAATCTTTAAATTATTTTTCATTTCTATTCCTTGAATTTAAAACCTTGGACCGCTTCTAAGCATTGAAGTCCCTGGTTCATGATTTTGCTCCATAAGGTGAAATAGTCCGTATTAAAATTCTTTGTGAGTTTAAAATACACCTAAGATCATTTTTCACCCGAGTTAAATCATGACTAGCTGCTTTAAAGCACTAAAGTCCATGATTATTTTCAAAAGATGAACATTGATCTGGGAAAATATTTTTATGTGAAGTTTTCCAAATAAATCATTGTTCATCCCTTGTTTTCAAATGAAAAGATGAATCTTAGTCTGCTTTCCTTCTTATGAATGTGAAACAAAATATGGCTTTGGTACATCTCAGTTTTGCTAAGGATAAAATTTTGGTCCAAGTTTCATATCTTTATGATTTGAAAATTTCTAAGACCATAATTAAATCCAAGCTCTCATAAGAGAGTAAATAGTCTTTATGGTGAAGAACCATAAAGAGAAATTTTTTTTTTCTACTAACCCTTGTGTATGCATAGGTAAAAGTGTATAAATCACAAGAAGAAAATGCATGAAGATCACATTGATCAATCCAATTCATGACCAATGGGGCACTATCTGAGTTATCAACCCAAAGGGAGTACACTTGAACTTGTCATTAATTTGAATATCTTTGAGTCTTATGAATTATTTCTCTTATTTCTTTAATATGCAAACCCAATTTGTTTTACCTTCTTAAACCCTCACGGCAATTACTTACTGAATTTAAATCCTCTATGAAGGGTTTAAACAAGGAAAGCTGGGATTATTCTTGGTGAGAGAAGTGTTAAAGAAGAAGGGGACACATAGAGAAGAAATAGAGTAAAGACGTCCTTGGAGCTTACATATTCATAAAATGGATAAAGAATGGTGTCCCTCAAGAAATGTTGAGAAGAAGATCCACTTAAGGTGTTCCCAAAATCATTACAAGAAGACTGACTCTCCATACTTGTTTACCAGATCATAAACCACAAGGGACAACTCTCTAAACTCTTGCTTATTCCATCATACTTAGTGTTACAATTTGTTTTCGTCTTGATATCATTAAATTCATTTCTCTTATGTGTTACCCTCTATTTTATCTAAGCTTCTTAAAATCGCACGGCCATTGCTTTAAAATTTTATATCTCATGATGAAGGTAAGTGTCGTGACTATTCTCTCAAGAAGTTTAGAGACAAAGAAAAGGATCACATAAGAAGAAATGAAGTGAAGAAGTGTTGGTTCATCAGAAGTCTGCTATTCGATGAAAGGCTTCCAATGCTCTTCTTGTGAAAATATTTGGACACAAGGGAACTACAAAAGTTAGTGTTCGTTTGGGACCAGTATGAAGTGTTTCTTGATTATGGTTTGCGAGTTGTGTTTGGTTTACCGAAGAGTGGTCTGTCTGGTGAAAAGTGAAGATTTTCACACCAAGGGCTAAGGAACAAGGGGTATTTTTCCTCTCCGTGTCATAAGCTTGATCAGATGGATACATTGATGCATGATCAAGCTTGAGAGGGAGTATGTGAGCATTATAGAGGAAAGGCGAGTGTATTTATGAAGCGTGTGTTTATGAAGTGTGGTCAAGATGGCAAGGCATGATGCGTTTGGGAAGGTTTTGATCGAAGCAAGTCAGGCAGTAACCAAGCACTCTGAGGCATACCGTATGGAGAAACAAAGGCTACCTTAAAAGAGGAGACCGGGAAACGCATATGAGTAGCCAAGCTAAACAAATGGAGGAAAGAAAAATGCCAAGTCATGACACCAGCTAGATGAGGCACATGAAAGTATCCATACCGTCAAAACTATATCCTTGAAGAGGAAGTGAAAATCAAGCTAAAGCAAGAGACTGGACAAGAAGCGGAAGCTAGAGACCAGACAAGAAGAAGCATAGGAAAGTCGACGTGGCTCAAAGCTATCTTTGAAGATCGAGGTACTTAAAGTTTTCACACTACACTCTCATCCTTGATCATATCCCCTACTCATAGACGTTATACTCTTTTCCTCATCATAGATTTTTTTCCCAAGTGGTTTTTTCTATGATGAGGTTTTTACCGAGGTAACGCCTATGTAGGTCCAAGCTTAGTCTTTGTTCACCAACGGCTAAGCTTGAGGGGGAGTATTGAGAAAAGGCATTCCGTGAAGAAGACCAGGTACTATTCATCTCGGGTACTATTCATCTCGGGTACTATTCATCCCGAGACCCGAGATTACTATTCATCCCGTGAATCTATTGAGAAAAGGTATTCCATGAAGAAGATCGGATACTATTCATCTCGGGTACTATTCATCCCGAGACACGAGATTACTATTCATCCCGTGAATCTATTGAGAAAAGGTATTCCATGAAGAAGATCGGATACTATTCATCTCGGGTACTATTCATCCCGAGACACGAGATTACTATTCATCCCGTGCTGTAAGCTGCGGTTTCATTATTGCTGCAGTTTTTTTATTTAGGGCTTCCTCCTTCAACTATAAAAGGAGGAAACCCCTCCCCATGTAACCTAATCACTATTTGCGCCTCCTTTGGCTTAAAATGGCCCTTAAGGGCTGCTCTCTCTATTGTTCTTGCTTAATCACCTATTCTCCTTAATTATTTACATTTAGCATTAATCTCTTATTCTCTCTTGTTTAATTTGCATAATCTCTCATTCTCCTTTACTTGTTTTATACATCTATTCTCTTAATTCTCTCATTCTCTTACTTTATATTTCTGCATCAATTCTCACAATTTCAACTTTATATATTTTCTTAAGAATTTTTATCATGAAATCCTCAACAAATCAAATATATATTATTCGTGCATAGATTTTGTTTTTGTCTTTAATTCTATTCGCGTTCTTAGATTTCTTCAGAGAAAACAGGTGGATTAGATAAACATGCACCATAAAAAGAGATCGTTCGAAGTACAAAGATGATATATCTTTCGAAGATCCTCTAACGCTAAAAGGAAAGAAAAAAGAACTTAGAAAGAGTTTAGGTTAATGAGCTTATGAGCGGTATATGAAGTGATATGCAATGATTCCACGTTTCAAGTGGTTTAGGGTACATTAGAATGTTTTTGAGCGTTTCTCAAAAGTAAATCCATTTTAGAAAATATTTCGGATCCTCTTAAGATGTATATGTTATTAGGTATTTATAGAGTTTACATATTAAGGTTTGCATGGCTAATTATTTTTAATACATTTTCAAAGCAGAATTGCGCTCTATGATTAACTAGTATGATGATAATTTTCGTAATTTTCTCGAGAGTAACGTAATACTACTCTCTATCATTAATTATCTTTACGTATGATGGCGAAACACAATTTTTTTTGTCTCGTTCAGTCAAACAGTTTGCGCTAACTTAGCTTGAAAGAAGGGCTTCGGTAGACTTCTTCTTCGTGGCCAAAAATCTACGTGTATCATGTAACTAAACCAAGTAGCTCTTGATCTAGTGTTTTTTTTTTACGAAATTAGGCTACTGATAAGGAGGTCACGAATTCGAGTCTACTTGAAAGTTTAGGCTATTGATAAGAAGGTCACGAATTCGAGTCTATTTGGAAGGGATGACAATCACATTTAATTAGTAAAATCAACGATTTATCCCAGCCTAGAGAAAAGATTATGGGCCAAAAGCCTAGAATTCCTTTTTGGTTTTAAAAAAAAAAAAACATGTAACTAACCGATACTACTTGATTGAATACATAATACGAAACACTAGTGTGCCTTTGTTAATGCCAGTGGGCTGTTTCTGTAAAGGGTCCGACGTCTTAATTGGGCGGACCATTTATTTTCTCAGCAATAATTGAATAGTCGTTATTCACCATCATATTTAATTTGTAAGTATCTCATTATTTATCTTGTTTGCTTGATATTTTTCTTTGCAATACTTGAGTGTTAACAGTACACTATTAGTGACATACACATATCGATTTTATATTTCATTATAAATCTGTGAACATGCATTGCTTTTTGTAGATACATTAATATTGGTTTGCTTGATATTTTTATTTTTCAATAATATTAAAAGTTTAATATACTATTTTTTTTCTTTTCACAAAGGGTATAAAATACACTATTATTGCCACATTTTTATACACTCTACATCAAATTAGATAAAATATTGGAAGACATGACCCAATCTTATTATGGCCACACATATAAGCTCGGGCTCCACGATGTGTATTGTGTGTGTGCAGTTGTGCATAATATATATGTCGTATGATTCCAAGATATTTTTATATGTAGTTTGGTTGAGAGATCGGAGAGGAGAATTAAGTCGGCACACATGGCAGATCAGAAATATGATTATATTTGCTCAAGATATCGTGTTCATAAGTGATTCGAGTGTTGCATTGTCAAACATCTTGTGTGATTCATAATCCCATTATTTTACGTACAAAATACATGTTTTCGAAAGTTCATTTCAAGTGATGGTCGTGGAGCTTTAGTCTATTGATTGGATGGATTTTCTTAAAGTCTGATAATTTCGAAACCCTTAATTATACAACTTATATTTATCTTTTCTTTCAAAGCATATTTGTGAAATTTAGTTCGTTGAAATCTGATGGAAAAAAAAACGATACTCGAAACATAAATCATCACATATCAATAATGCAGCCGTCGATATGATTCTTTTAGTGATTTGGACGAATTTGATACACGGTTTTGATAGAATTTATTCGAGGAGTTGCTGGTTTGTGTATGTTCATTCTCTCCTTTTGCTAGCTAATATTGCTCTTATTGTTGTAATTTCATCATCATGTAATTCTTTCATAGCAATTTAATAGAAGACTTTTTATCAAAAGAGAAAAAAAAAACTTTAAAGAAAAAGAAGAAAAAAACTTTCAAAGAAGAAGAACCTATATATCCGAACGAAAACGAACTTAACCCAAAAATCAGAATCTAGTTTAAACTAACTTTGTCAAAGCTGGACTAGACCAAATCTGAAGAGCCCATCACCGCATAGGCCCCATTGGTTTCTTTAAGCCGACCCAAGTTATGAGTGTATATGCATAGATTTTGTTTTTGCATATTTTTACAAATTCGTCCGAACATGCAACAAAATTCTAAATTTGACACATAGCTCAACGACATTTTACAGAGAATGCTTTCACCTTTCATATATATGATTTTATGAAAACCCATTAACTAAAAAAGTTAAATAATTTATACGATTTATATATTTGTATTAGAGAAAACGTATAAGGTCCAAACAACACAAAGTCATTTTAAATGGAGAAAAACCTCAAATATTAGACGAAACTCATGTTATATAGTAATAGTTTTAACAATAGATACAAATCATTCAAAACAGTTCCGAGATTCAAATCAGAATACAAAAATTACATAAATAATATTGACTGGAAATTCGTGTCAACCTATCCTCCATACATTTTAAATTACATGAAATTGAAAAAAAGAGAAGATTTTTTTTTTTTTTGGCTTACACTTGAATTTGTCTAAATGAGTTGAAATATCTGATCAATCTATCAATGTAAGTACCATTTTTACTAATTGAGAATAATATATTCTTGAAGTTATAGTCATCTTCTGGTTTGGTAACACATAGTGCATAGTTCAAAATAAGAATTTCTAGTTTGGACTTTGGCGTATAGCGACGAAAAATCTTTATACAACTTTTTAAAATCAAAATGATCACAAATTTAAAATGAAATCCGAACATTTCCGAGAACTATCCTATAATGTATCTTTATGTCTAAAAATGAATATATTATTCGATATTTTAGAAAACTGTAGAAGGACACTTTCAGACGCGACTCCGCGTAGCTTCTCAGCAGAAGCATCACCGACACTGACATCCATCTGGGATGTTCCTGTTTTAAATAGTACTAGCTAGTAAATTTTTTTATAGTTTTTTCTTTTTTGTCGTATAGTACTGTGTTTTATAAAGAAAGAATGTGTTTTCTTCTTCTATCCGGTTTACTATATTTTATTAAACCAATAAAAACCATTAAAATTTCAACATATGCAAAAAAATTATCAAAATAAAAAGAACTATATGTTATGAATTCATTAGATAGATTTTATTATAAGTCCATCTTCTAGAATATTCTTTCTCTTGTATTCCTATATATACTCCCTATTATTTATGGAATAAGATATACAATTCACTTTGATTCACAACACGTTATCAGCACGACGTTCTAACCCTACCTCTAACCCTAGCCATCCAAGCTAAAGAACAAAAAAAAAAAAAAAAAAAATCCACGTCTTCCTTTTCGAGGTAAGTAACCATCTAACGTTCAATTATCGATCGTTGTTTATCTCATGTTTCGTTGTTTATCAATCTATTAAATCATGTTTTATTGTTTAATAACGTTTATTTGAAATCGCATGATAAGATCTGTTTGTCTTCCACTTAGCTTCGATACTTTATTATTTTATTGTCTTGCATCTGAATGTTTTAATAATCGTGGCATGATCTATTATATTTTCTAAACTTACGTTTATAATTGTTTAATGTTTAGAACTTAATTGAGTTATTATTGTTGTCGTTGTTGACTTATTTGATGTAGTAATTGTTTATTATTTTTGTTTTAACGAGATCTATACGTTACTACTAAATTATCATCAACGAATTGATCATAGTGGAATCTATACATGCATATTTATTTCGAAATCTAATTTAAATTGGAACTAATCATGTTATTTCTACACTATGTTGTTATTGTCATGCTTAATAATTTATTGTTAATTAGGTAAATTCGTGAACTTATTTAAAAATTGTTAGATAATTATGATTTAGGTCTAATGATTAATTATTATCCTTATCTTTATTAATATATATTAGTTTTACCGTTTCACTATTATTTAATCTGTTTCATGCTAATTTTTATTACGTTAATTGAATACACTAAGATTCATTGATCGCTTTATCGTTTGTCTGATTCATAAATACATAACTATATTATATTAAAGTGTCATCACGTTTGATTATATTATTTTGATTCATATCATCATATGCATCGTTTTATATATAAAAAAAAAACCATCACTTTATCGCTTACATCTTTATTTGAAGAACATGGAATTGTTTTATACTTGTGGTTTAATAATTAGAAGTTATATTTTTATTTTCTACACGAAATTTTAAGTTTTATTTTCACAGAATTGAAAGAAAATATATGTATTATATATATATATATATATATATCACAAAAAAAAAACAAAAACAAAACATGCATCATGTTGCTAGTCACGTGTTTTTATTATCACATTATTACTCATGTGTTTGTATTATCGATCATACTACTAGTATCATTATTTATTTTAAAGCTATAGATGGTGAAGATTTATGCTTGGCAGATAGTGCGACTAGTCACACTATCCTGAAAAATAAGAGATATTTTTCTCATTTAAAAATGAAAGAGGCAAGTATGAGTACTATATCTAAGGATAGTTGAAGGAAGGGAAGAGCATACATGTTATTGCCTATGGGAACGCAACTTGAAATAGTTGATGCGTTATACCCTCCCAAATCTCAAAGAAATCTCTTGAGTTTTAAGGATATCCGCAAAAATGGATATTACATTGAGACTATGAGCTAAAAAAAATGATGAATATCTTCAGATCATAAGTATTATCCAAGGTTCTAAAATTATTGTAGAAAGACTACCCGCATTCTCTACTGGATTGTACTATACTAAGATAAGTATGATTGAGTCACATGCTACAGTAAACCATAAGTTTACTGAGAACCTTAGCGTATGGCACGACCGGTTAGGCCATCCCGGTTTAATGATGATGCGAAAGATAATCATGAATTCATGTGGACATTCATTGAAGAACCAAATGATTATCCCTAATGATTTTTCATGTGCTGCATGTTCACAAGGCAAGCTAATCATAAGGCCATCACCAGCCAAGATTAATTTTGAATCAATAAATTTTCTGGAACGGATACAAGGAGATATTTGTGGACCGATTCATCCACCATGTGGAACTTTTAGATATTTTATGGTTCTAATTGACGCATCGACTAGATGGTCACATGTATCTTTATTATCAACCCGCAACTTGGCATTTGTGAGGCTACTTGCTCAGCTGATTAGATTACGAGCACATTTTCCAGATTTTTCTTTAAAGACAATTCGTCTTGATAATGCTGGTGAATTCACGTCTTAAGCCTTTAATGACTATTGTATGTCTATTGGGATAAGTGTTGAACATCCTGTAGCACATGTTCATACACAAAATGGTTTGGCTGAATCATTAATCAAATGTCTCCAATTAATTTTTAGAGCCATCCACGGGGGATTTATTTAAGGCTCGGTTTGCTGATTGTCATTTTAATGAATCAGTTTTTCCAACATTAGGGGGAGAAAATAATAAGCTGGAAAAAGATATTCGCTGGAATGAATTATCATTGTCTTATCTTGATCCTCGGACTAAAGAAAGTGAGTTAGAAGTCCAAAAGATAATTTATTTACAGAACTTAGCGAATCAGTTGCCAGATTTTTTTGCTGACCCAAATAGAGTGATGAAGTCACATATACCAGCTGTAAATGCTCCGGTTAGAATTAATGTCCAAGAGGGACCGAATCAAGCTGCTAGTGAGTCTAAGGTACGCTTAAAGCATGGTAGACTAATTGATTCCAAAGATAAGAAGCCTCGGAAAAGAAAAGGAACAGAAATTGGCAATGGTGAAACCGAGAATATTGAAGGTTCTCTAGAAGAGACCTTAGACATGAGAGAAAAAGAGATTCAGATCGACGTCGATGATATTTTTGCATTCAATGTAGCACTTGATGTTATGGATGAAAATGAGGATTATGAACCAAAGTCTATTGTAAAGTGTACATAAAGAAATGATTGGCCAAAATGGAATGAGGCAATAGACGCATAACTAAATTCTCTTTCAAAAAGAGAAATGTTTGGACCCGTACACCTAGAGGTGTCAAGCCAGTGAGTGGGATATAAATGGGTCTTTATGCGAAAGAATAATGAAAATGGTGAAATTGTGAGATACAAAGCACGTTTAGTTGCACAAGAATTTTCACAAAGACCTGGAATTGATTATGAGGAGACATACTCTCCTGTGGTGGATGCAACTACTTTCAGACTACTGATTAATCTGGTGATAAAAGAAGGACTTGACTTACGCTTAATGGATGTAGTCACAACCTACTTATATGGACCACTGGACAATGATATTTATATGAAAGTTCTAGAAAGATTTAAACTGACAGAAGCAGCAAATCCTAGTTCACGAGAACATTACTGCATAAAGTTGAATAAATCTCTTTATGGGCTAAAACAATCAGGGCGCATGTGGTATAATCGCCTAAGTGATTACTTATTAAAAGAAGGTTATAAGAATGACCCCATCAGCTCATGCATATATATAAAGAGATTTGAGCAAGGATTTGTTATAATCGCAGTATATGTAGATGATTTGAATATTATTGGGATTTCTGGCGAGATTTCACACACAGTGGAATATTTGAAAAAAGAGTTTGAGATGAAAGATCTGGGAAAGACAAAATTCTGCCTGGGATTACAGATAGAGCACTTAGAAAAAGGAATCTTTGTGCATCAAACAACATATATGGAAAAACTGCTTAAGAGATTTTCTATGGATCAAGCACATCCACTGAGCAGTCCAATGGTTGTAAGATCACTTGATGTGGATAAAGACCCATTTGGTCCTAAGAAGGACACTGAAGAAATCCTTGGTCCTAAAGTACCATAATTAAGTGCAATAGGGGCATTGATGTACCTTGCTAACCATACAAGACCTGACATATCTTTTGCAGTAAACTTATTGACAAGGTTTAGCTCATGTCCAACTCTAAGGCACTGGAATGGGATTAAACATATACTTTATTACCTCAAAGGAACGAAAGACATGAGTCTATTTTTTTCTAACCAAACCAAAGAAGATTTGATTGGTTTTGCAGATACAGGATACTTATCTGATCCCCATAATGCTCGGTCACAGACAGGATATGTATTCACATGTGGTGGTACTCCTATCTCATGGCGTTCTATGAAGCAAACCATTGTAGCTACTTCTTCCAACCATGCAGAGATTTTAGCTATTCACGAAGCCAGTCGCGAGTGTATATGGTTAAGGTCTGTCATTCAACATATACGAGAAGATTATGGTATATCTATAGGAAAATAAGCCCCAACAATTATGTATGAAGACAATGCTGCATGCATCGCACAACTCAAGGAAGGATACATCAAGGGTGATAGAACAAAGCACATTCTACCAAAATTCTTTTACACACATGAGCTGCAGAAGAAAGGCGATATTAGTGTTCTACAGATTCGTTCAAACGATAATTTGGCAGACTTATTCACCAAGGCGCTTCTGACTGCTACTTTTAAGAAGTTAGTTCATCTTCTTGGACTCCGTCGCCTCAAGGATCTTGACGGATATATTCATCAGGGGGAGTAAATGCGCGCTGCACTCTTTTTTCCTTACCACGGTTTTTCCCACTGAGTTTTCCTAATAAGGTTTTTAATAAGACAGCATTTATTTTATGCGCATTAGGAATATTTTTACTATAATGGCATCCAAGGGGGAGTGTTATGAACCCATTAGATGAATGTCCATTATAAGCCCATCTTCTAGAATATTCTCTCCTTTGTATTCCTATATATACTCCCTATTATTCATGGAGTAAGATATACAATTCATTTTGATTCACAACATTATCAAAGTTTTGTTTTGTTTTGTTAAGAAGAACTAGCAAAATTTTACCATATTATTTGTATGTAAACATGTAAAAGATAAAACAAAGAAATCAGAAAAACCAAAAATCTAAACACAAATCAACAAAAGCACAAACTGAACAAGAACCAACAGAAAAAAAAAACAAAAAGACAAGAGAAGACATTGAAGCAAACTCGATCGATTTAGCACAGCTCCCACACTCCAGAACTCATCAAGTTACGACGAGCAAAAGTGAGAGATAAGCCAGCCCTCAAACTTTGATATAAGCCTTTACCTACAACTTCCGAAATACTTCTATTTTCAAATACAAACCTTTACCTACAGCTTCCCAAGTCAATTAAATTTCTTTACGTTAACAAAAAATCAACTTTTTTTCTTCTAAATTTCTAGTATTTTGTTAGTTCATCTATATCATTTTAAAACTAAATAAAGTATGAATATAAAAGTAATTTAATAAAGTAGAAATGTATGTTTTTTTGGAGCCAAAAGCCGGCAGAAATCAAGAGAAATCTCTAGAGGCAAAGCAAAGTAAATAAAAAACATATAGCTAGAAAACACAATAAAAAAAGCAGAAAATACATCATCCCAGAGAAAATAATACAATATATAGATGATGATTTTGGTCATCACAATATTATAAATTTAATAAAGTCGGACCCGCTATTATAATCACTATTATTTGATGGTTTATCTAAAACTGACGTTATTTATCACGTCATCACATCACAGCAATCCACCCACAAGCGTCATCACATCACGTTCGCATTTGCTCACGTCACTTTTGTCCATCACTTGTGACGGCTATTTGTTTTGTGTTTTTTTTTTGACGTCGGGTATTTCTTGTGACGGCATTATAATATTATTAACATTTATTTATAACTAAGAATAAATTTAATTATCTTTATTTATTGACGTCAGAAAAAGTAAATTATCTTTTTTACCACAAAAAAGTAAATTATCTTATAAACGTAAATAATAGATGAAATAATAAAGCTTAATCTGCTAAATAGCTAAATGGAAAGCTAAAATTGATACTAAAATTGTAGTGATATATAAAACAGTAAATAAGGTTGGTGTGTTTTTGTTATATATGTACTTTAAATCATAGCTATTTAAAAAAAAAATATATATATATATATATATAGTATTAAAAAGAATAAAAGATCAAGTAGCGTTATACACGGAACCTTTGGCATCATACACGGATTTTCCAAAGTCTTTGTTTTCTATTTGTCAACTTTCATCTGAGTCTTTCTTTATACATTTTTGTTCGATCATCTTTTTTAATCTATGCTTAAGTCATTGTTAAAATAATAAATAATTATTCTAATCTTTTTGGTTTCCTCTCATCTTCACATTGAAGCTGTCTCTTTCCTTTCGCCATCACTTGCACCTGTTGTGTCCTGTTTGTTCTCTAACTCATCATCTATTATATCCTTTATATATATATATATATATCTCTTCCTTCTTGACTTTTCCTAAAAAAATCTCTTCCTTTTTTACTTTGATAGATCCCAATTTGGTTCTTTCCTCCACCCAATTTTGCCTTCTCTTTATCTTATCTTCGACCTCAATTTTACGGGTTTGCAGATATCAATCCTTGATTTTGTATCTTCAATCTCCATTTCTTCGTTTTCAGATTCTATAAGGTTTTTTCTTCCCCAATTTTTGTTGGAATCTTTCTCCAAAGTTTTCCCCTTCCTTTTGGTACATTGATTCGGAGGTGCAAGAGTTATGTTCTGTCCGAAAAATTCGATTTTGTCCGTATAGTTCATAACTCAAGTTTACTATTTTCCTCGTTTGGTATCTGGGTTTGGTTGATTCTCTGTAAGAAATGTAATTTTAGGGCTTTTGGAATCTGAAATCGGTCTTGAGACTTGTAATCTTGGTCTGTATGGAACAAACACAGAGCTTTTGATTGATAATTTCTGCAAAAAGGAAAAAAAAATGGCTACTTTGACTGAGCCATCATCATCTCTAAGTTTCACATCTTCTCATTTCTCTTATGGTTCTATTGGGTCTAATCATTTCTCATCAAACTCAGCTTCTAATCTTGAAGTTGTAAGTCTAAGCAAACTCAGCTCTAATCTTGAGCAGCTTCTTAGTAATCCAGATTGTGATTACAGTGATGCAGAGATCATTGTTGATGGTGTTCCAGTTGGTGTTCATAGATGTATTTTAGCTGTAAGAAGCAAGTTTTTCCAGGAATTGTTCAAGAAAGAGAAGAAAAATTCGAAAACTGAGAAACCAAAGTATCAGTTGAAAGAGATGTTGCCTTATGGAGCTGTTGGTTATGAAGCTTTTTGTTATTTCTTGAGTTATATCTACACTGGGAGATTAAAGCCATTTCCCTTGGAAGTTTCCACTTGTGTTGATTCAGTTTGTGCTCATGATTCTTGTCGACCAGCCATTGATTTTGTTGTTGAATTGATGTATGCTTCATCTATTCTACAAGTGCCTGAGCTAGTTTCTTCTTTTCAGGTATGGAATATAAACTTTTTTCTATCTTTTTGTTTCTTGATTCCATAGACCTCAATGAGAGTTTAAGGGTTTGTGTTTTATGTTTGCAGCGGCGGCTTTGTAACTTTGTGGAGAGATCTCTGGTTGAGAATGTTCTCCCGATTCTTTTGGTTGCTTTCAATTGTAAGTTGAGTCAGTTGCTTGATCAGTGTATTGAGAGAGTAGCGAGGTCGGATCTTTACAGGTTCTGTATCGAAAAGGAGGTTCCTGCAGAAGTAGCAGAGAAGATTAAACAGCTTCGTCTTAAGTCTCCACAAGATGAAGAAACCAGTCCCAAGATTTCGGATCAAATGCTCGAGAGAATTGGGAAAATTCTCAAGGCGTTGGATTCAGATGATGTTGAGCTTGTGAAGCTTCTTTTGACTGAGTCAGATATCACTCTTGATCAAGCCAATGGTCTGCATTATTCTGTGGTGTATAGTGATCCGAAAGTTGTTGCCGAGATTCTGGCTTTGAATATGGGTGATGTGAACTACAGAAATTCCCGGGGTTATACGGTTCTTCATTTTGCTGCGATGCGTAAGGAGCCATCGATCATTATAGCCCTTCTCAAAAAGGGCGCCAATGCATCTGAGTTCACATGTGATGGACGGAGCGCCTTTACTATATTGAGAAGACTGACAAATCCAAAGGATTATCATACCAAAACAGCGAAAGGGCGTGAATCTAGTAAAGCTCGGTTATGCATCGATATTTTGGAAAGAGAAATGAGAAGGAACCCGATGGTTTTGGATACACCAATGTGTTCCCTTTCTATGCCTGAAGATCTCCAGATGAGACTGTTGTACCTAGAAAAGAGAGGTAACTGACTGAAAATTGCTAAATTCTTATTTATCTTTACGACATTTTTGTTAAAGCATCAACCTTTTGCAGTGGGACTTGCTCAGTTGTTCTTTCCAACGGAAGCTAAAGTGGCTATGGACATTGCTAATGTAGAAGGTACGAGTGAGTTCACAGGTCTGCCACTGCCTTTGAATGGGTTAGCCGGAAACTTGAGTCAGGTTGATTTAAATGAAACTCCTCTTATGCAAACCAAAAGACTTCTTACTCGAATGGAGGCTCTAATGAAAACAGGTAAAAGGTGTTGCTCTTTGTGAGTTTACTCTTTGTCTTCTGCTGCTCATTTTCTCTTGACTGACTTCATTATCCATTTCACAATGCAGTTGAGACTGGTCGAAGGTATTTTCCGTATGGCTCAGAGGTGCTGGATAAGTACATGGAAGAGTTCATAGATGAAGACATTCTCGATGAGAAGGGATCTGCTCAGGAAAGAAGATTGAAAAGAATGAGATATAGAGAGCTTAAGGATGATGTCCAAAAGGCATATAGCAAAGACAAAGAGTCTAAGATTGCGCGGTCTTGTCTTTCTGCATCATCTTCTCCTTCATCTTCTTCTTTAAGAGACGGCCTGAATAACACAACCTGAAACTGTACCATAAGTTAAATGTGATTAGATGTCTTTGTTAAAATGGTTCTTCTTTTTGGGTTATTTAGATTTTATACAGATGCTTTAGGTTCAGTTTCAATAAAGAGGAATGGATAGTTAAATGTACAACAGTAGCATTAGGAATGCTAATTAACCCAAAACATTCTAACTATATGTCATCTTTTATTTTCAATACAAAAATCTAATATTTTGGGATTATATATCTTTAATCTACAAGATATTCATAGATACCTTAATAACAAGACAGACCACAAAAAATCAGAAAGAACATTATCATTTGTCATAGCTATCTTTACATAGTTACTGGAGATAAGACTAATGGTTGCCAGGAGTAAAGGACAAAACCCATTTGTAATAAACTAATAATGCATTCTGAACAAGAACTGTCACAGGTATGTCCCAGTAAATAGATGTTAGCTGATCTACTTTGTATCAGGCCGGGGCTTGTTTGATCAATAATACTTCGTCTCCTTTGACAAACAAGTTGCATCATAATATCTCAAAGGTTATCAAGTGTGCCTTTCCCCCTTTGGGAAGCAATAGAAGAAAATGACATCCAAGGACTAACCGATACCAATTTTTCAATCTTTTCAGTTCAGTCTAAGAATCATTTCGTTGATTTCAGTAGACAGTAGTGTATCAACATTACGGAGAGTCTCTGTTCTTTCAGCATTTCCCTAGTGATTCATTGTTCCATTTGCTGGCAATCATATCACTATACTGAGGTACAGAAATTCAAAAGGAGAAAATACTTCACAATGCATCGACATATTCTCTGACCCTCTCCATCACAATGAATCAAAACTCCAGATTGAGATTATTGACCAGCCCTGAGTACAACAATTGAGCTCTTCAGTTGGGTGAAAGATACTACAGATCACACACCAGATTTTTAGATAATGTTATATAGTTAAACTGACCAGTAAAGTTCCCCTCAGGTAGATGCTTTCTTTATATTTTCCCAAGTAGCTGGACCTTCAGGGTGGGTAATGACAAAGTATGACACAAACCGGGTATTAGAAATACCGACAATAGTGCCTAGTGTCAGCCTCGGCATTACTGCCTCTCTATCCCTCAACCATATATACATTGTGAATCTCTGATGTATTCTCTCCATACTATAAGAAAAATATGTAGGTGATTCGACAAGAGATTCAACTGGATAACCCAAATAATCTGTTAGAATATTGATTTTCTTTTCTATGATATCTTTAGGCCGGTTAAGTATATGAGGAGCCCGCTTAACAAGCTCGGTAACCACATTATAGTCCAAACCAGCTTTCACAAGGCAATCAAATCTCTCTTGTAGTTCATCTCCCCTCCCTTGGAACTTTTTCATAGCCCTCACCATCTCATCAGAATTCTCTATATACCCTAGCCTCAACAAGAATGCCGTCTTCTCTGCATTCCTCAAATCAAGTGAATCGTATTCAATTCTACTATTTTTTGTTTTAGAAGCCAAACTGAACAATTTCAAAGGCTCTTCCCTTACAATCCGACATAACTCGTCTCTTCTGATTTTCATTCTATTCCAAACAGCTGCAGGTCCTAGCAGAGAGGATGAACAGATAAGCTTCATGTGATGCAGTAAAAACTCAACGATAAACTGCTTTTCCATTCTGATAAGTATCAAGAATTTTAAAGCCTCCAAAATTCTTTTTACAGATTTCTCTAACAGCACCTCTGGGTTGTCTACCACTAATTTATCGATTTCATTCATCTGAAGTCCTACTTTATGAAACTTTTCAAACATAATATAAGCTTTATGCCCAGAAGATTCACCCACCAAGTCTGGATATGTTTTCAAAAGACCACTCAACTTCTCCTCTTTAAATCCCACCTTATCAAGGAGCTCCATTGTCTCAAGACTCCGGCGCCAGTTATATGTTTTTCTATCCGACAAATACCGCGCAAGCCAATCACATCCTATATTTAATCCCTTCAACTTATTGACCACAGAAACAAACTCACTATCAATGCCACCAACCAGAAGCAACGGGCAACAAGTAACAAGCTTAATGACTATACGCTTGCTAAGAACCAAGCTCTCATAAGCTTCAAGTCTCGATGCCAAAACCCCATTCTCGTATCCAAAAATCTCTCTTGCTTCTTTATACATACGGCCAATCTTGCCTCGAGGAATTCCATAATAGCAAAGAACATGAAAGTTCTCAAACATGATACTATCATCACTCAAAAGCACCATGTCTTGTTGAAGAAAACGCGAAATCTCAGATGGACGCAAACCCAAACTCTCGAGAAAAGGTTCAAACTCGTTGATGGGATTGTACCTTAGAAACTTAGTCAATGACCAGGATATATCCTCCTTCCGAGTATCAATCTTGGCCAATAAAGCCAAAATAAAACGAGGTGAATTCTTACTTATATGCTCTGCATCAACAAAACTAAGAGTTCTAGTATAATGCAAGTAATCAAAGAGAGCTTTTTGAGCTTCATTCTTCATAGTTTTCGAAACCCGATTTCCGAAAACCCGAGTCGGTGACTGAGACCAATGTAGTGAAGAAGATTTACCCCCACATACAAATCTACCACTCTGAAAACAACTCACAGTATTGTAAACTTGAGAAAGTTTCGATCTTGAAACCTGGTTTTGATGAGCAATGGAAGAGAAAGCAATGCAGATATTGAATTGAGCAATCCTTTCTACTTTTTTCAGAAATCTGAAAAACATCATTGAAACCTAAGAACTAAGGCAAAGAGAGGAATCAAACACCAACTTAAAACTTCAGGGCAAAATCCAGAGCTATGGAAGATTCATCAAAATTGTTTATTTTCTTAACAATTCATCGAAAGAATTGAAATTTACCAGAACTTATGGACTCTTACGAAATTGAATAATCCATCTTCACCTGAATTTTCCTAAGGTTTCATCGCTCAGAATCTCTCGTCTCTCTGCTAAATATTCCTTGTTAAAGCTTTGCTTCTTCAGCCTGTGATTTTCAGGCGACCTTGGGATGTAAATTGCCAATAGGACCCTGAACTCTTTCTTTTCTTACAAATATGGCCATGTATCTTTTTTCTTACAATATGACCATATTATTTTTGTTTCTCAAGTTTTTCTATGTTTGTCTTTTTTTCTTACAATATGACCATATTATTTTTGTTTCTGAAGTTTTTCTATGTTTGTCAGATTTTGTTCAGTTTATCTTGTAGCTCTTAAGTGTGTGTTTGTTCGTTCTAATGGTTGATCCATGGGTTTAATGATTCTACAATATTAGATAGGGAGTTTTTGAAAATATACTATTTATATTTGTAAATTTGGAAAATATCTTATATATAGATTAAAAAAACAAATTTGATAATTATTTTGTGTCCCCTTATTTAAATTTATATCTTTATGACTAACATTAAAATTTACAAAGAAATTATTATCATTAATTCATTACAATTTAAAAATAAATATTATTAAATATGATGACATAGGATAATTAAAAGTAAAAAAAATTGGATCAACTAAATGAAATTATTCACAATTTTAGGAGTCATCAATTGTGAACTTTTATTAAGATTTAAACAAAATCTTATTCATCTTTATGAGATTACCATTGGTTTGGTCTTAACTATAATCTATAATAAAAAAATAATTAAATAGAAACGATGGTTATAAGCAATTGCACAAACTTTTCATAGTTTTCAAACCAATAATAAAAAATATATGATATTTTTGAATCGTTAAAATGTATTAAAATATTAAATATATTTTAAAAAGTTATTTAGAATAATGATTGGCACTAAATTTTTGTATAAATAAAATATTTCTTTTACACCACAAATTAATTGATTTTATTTTTGAAATCTTAGATTTTTATAAGTTATTATTAAGTTTTGTGAAAATGTTTGTAAGAAAAAAATTAATATTTTAACAAAATAATTTTATTATAAAAGAGAACGGTACTTTTCAAATTTGTAAACAGAGTATTTTTTCAAAATTTCTCTTTTGGATATTGCCATATTGGGTTTGTCAATTTATTTTTATAGATTATGCGTCTAATGTTTATACGAGATTCAACGCATTGTTAAATAAAGTTGTATTTCATGATTTCGTATGGATTTATAAATTAGTTGTCAATTACATATCTTAGTGTATGTAGAACGGTTTGATCATGGATTTATGTGTTGCAGAAAAAAAATGTTCGTCCAATCAAAAAGAAAAAGATTTACGAAAAGTAAACGTTTTTCTGTTTCTTTTTATTCGATTTGTTGAATACATGTGGAATATTCACTTAGAAAAAGATTATGAAATATTTTTTTTTTCCAAGTTTATGAAATATTTTACTGTCACTTTTTTCAATTACTGTAATAATGAATTTTATTTTCTATTTCTAGTATTTTTCAATTGATATCTTTACTTTAAACATCACACATGTTGTCATAATGATCAATTCTTAGCCGTTTGTCACAAAAGCCACTATTGTTAGCTGATTTGCAATCAGGACTCAAATAAATGCCTACAATTCTATAGGAGAAACTTTTACGCAGTTTCTAGCCCCTAAGTTATTTGTTAACAAAGAGTTCACATTCTCCTCATAGCACAGCTAACATAAATCTGAAAACAATTGAATAAATTTAAACACATAAATACAGAATAGCAAAACATTTGAATAACAAAACGCCAAAAACAATTAAATTAGTTACAATTGTAAGAAGTGAGAGATAAATAAATAAGTTATTTATTAGTACTTTTTATGTTTTATACTCCCTCCGTTTTTTAAGACTGTCATTTTAAGGTTTAATTTTTATTTCACAAAGAATGTCATTCTCTATTTATAATGAAATTTCTAATCTAAATTTCAATTTTATCCCTATTATTTACCCTTATTAATTAGTGTATGAAAAAGGGTAAAAAAGAAATTTATATTATTTTCTTAATTTGTGTGAAAATGTTAGAATGACACTCTTTAAAAAATAGAGGAAGTATATCAGTTTGTGAAAATTATTGTGAATGGATATATATTCGATCGAATCATTTGAAAACATAAAAATGCAAGCCTTTTAACAACAACAAAAAAGAAACCTTTGTTCAATTTAATTTTCAACAAAAAAAAACATAAAAATACTGCATACCATTCCGGTGGTTTTCCCTTTTTCACCTATTCTTATAAAAGAATACAAACTACATTATTATCATGTAAATTCTCTAACCCAGAAAAACATTAGTCCATGAATTACGTTTATTCTACTTTTCGTAGTTTCACGTAAAATAATCGTGATTTTGCCGTTAAAATTTATTTGCATAGAAACAAATTGACTGGAACTAAACTATCTAATCCATAAACGCCACCTAAACGAATTCTTCAGAGTGATGATCATAGTTAAAAAGTAATTATTTTCTTGCAGCTAAAAATTTAATTTCAGTAACTTAAAAGTTACTTCAACTCATTATTTCCCCTTGCATATCATCGAAGTCAATGATCCATTGTAATAGAATAGTACCCTTGTTCTTATTCATTGTAAATAAGATTTCTAAGCTAAATAACATAATTTTCTGTTAAAATTAGTTGAAAATGTGGTGACAAAAATTAGTAGTAGCATATAAAATAAAAAACAATACATTATTTGTTAAAAAAATGCACAAAATCTATGTTGTTGAAAATTAATACATGTGATAAATGAACTAAAAATTGCTATCTAATGCTTATACGCTTGTAAATATTCAACCGAGTGAGAAAATACCTAAATTAGTTTTTTCGAGACTTTTTTTTCTAACTTGGATGATCCAGGTTAACGGACACCATGAGTTCCGAGTCAGATCGCAGGAACTTTGCTCCCTAACTGATTCTCGGGTCAATGGGCCATGAATTTCGACTATTCTTGGGGTTTAGAGAACCATGTGAATGCTATGGTGACCGAGTGAAAATGATAGAGAATTCTGAGTTTGAAGAAAATCGATTTTTGAGTAGACTTTGAAACAAAATCATATATAAAATTAGTTTTTTGATAAGCTGTATAAAAATATATAGTTGTTATGAAAATTAACCAAAAGACAACAAAAAGTGGGAATATAATGTATTTATTTTTGTATTTTTTGTGTATGTACATTGGTTTGGCAAAGAAGACAATATATGGTGGGGCTTACGTGTGACGCTCCATAGATATAGATTTTAATTGGACGACATGCAAATTAATATACAACCAAGTACACATTTTCTGATGCACTCATTGGTAAATCATAGAGAAACCAATATTATTTGTCTTTAAATAGCTTGATCATTTCTTTAATTTTCATGGAGAAAGGGCTGATTCATCATTTGTATAACTTTACCTTTCTTGGTCATCTACACAAAAACAAAATTAGCGGGAAACTAACGGTTAGACAGTTTAAGTGGATGAGTCATGTATACCTCAATAGCTGCATCACTTTCTATTCATTTTCTTCTCTTCCTTAATTTCTGCATTATTACACATAATTGCATTAATATATACTATAATTATCTAGTTTTTTTTTTACTTTTTTTTTAGACGAGGGTATATAGGATACTAGTTTGTATTAGTATCGTTGTTATCTCAGCATTTATGTTCAAACCAGCATAATACATGTTGTAGGTCAACTATTTAGAACTCTATTTAACTGAACTAAAATTTTGAGTATAAACACAGTACTTTGTTCATAAGGGCATTTTTAGTATAGTTCTTTTATCCCAGACTATAAGACTTAAAAAACTTTTTCTCGGACCTAGGATTTTTTTTTAAGTTTTAAATTGTCTAAAAAAATAAACTAATGGTAAAAGAACGGTAGTAATTTCGTTTGATGATGTTGCGTAACAAAATATTTTCTTGGGTATTACTATTAATGAAGGTTTTTTACACAAATACATTAATTAATTATCATGTAAGTTCTCAAAACTTAGGTTAGTGATCATTGACCACTTTATTCCACGTGCGAGACTGCGAGGGAAGTGCGGTCCATAAGTCCATTAGAAGCTTATGATATCTAATTTAAAATGACGTAATCTTAAATATTACATGGAAGTACATATAAAGCTTAGTTTATCAAATACTTTATCGTACATAAAGTACATATATAACAACTATTTTATTAAGGGGTTTTAAACCCTAATTTGTCTCTACAAATACCAAGACTAACTTCACACAAAACATGATACAAATTAATAAACCTTTCATTTTACATTTCTTTTCTTCTTCACCATCATCTTGTAAACTAAGTGATGGAAAGCAAGACCAATGTTTTGTTTCTCTTCCTACTCATCACAATTTTGTTAAACACCAACAACAAAATCCAAGCAAGACAAAATAAAAACCCTAGAACCTCCTCATCATCTTCCTTTCTTGTTCTTGCCTTGACCAAATCAAGTGTTTCTCTTCCCACACCAAAGTCTCAAACCCAAGAAAGGAACAAAAAGCCATTAGAATCATCAGTAGATGTGGTAATGGAGCCATTGAGAGAAGTGAGAGATGGTTATCTGATAACCTTAAACATTGGAACACCTCCACAAGCAGTCCAAGTGTACATGGACACAGGAAGTGATCTCACTTGGGTCCCATGTGGGAATCTAAGATTTGATTGCATAGAATGTTATGATCTTAAGAACAACAATCTAAAGTCATCATCAATCTTCTCTCCTCTTCACTCATCTTCATCTTTTAGAGCCTCTTGTGCTAGTTCCTTTTGCGTCGAGATCCATAGCTCAGACAATCCTTTTGACCCTTGCGCAATTGCTGGCTGCTCTGTGAGTATGCTTCCCAAATCTACTTGCTTAAGGCCTTGTCCTTCCTTTGCTTATACTTATGGTGAAGGTGGTCTTGTCTCTGGGATACTAGCTAGAGATATACTGAAGGCTCGAACCAAGGATGTCCCAAGGTTCTCTTTTGACTGCGTAGCGTCCACTTACCACGAACCTATTGGCATTGCTGGATTTGGAAGAGGTTTACTTTTTCTACCCTCACAGTTAGGCTTTGTTGAAAAGGGATTTTCTCATTGTTTCTTGCCTTTTAAGTTTGTCAACAACCCTAACATCTCAAGCCCTTTGATCCTAGGAGACTCCGCTTTATCAGTCAATCTCACAAACTCTTTGCAGTTTACTCCCATGTTAAATACTCCAATGTACCCCAACAGCTACTACATCGGCTTAGAATCCATTACCATAGGCACAAATGTCACTCCCACACAAGTTCCCTTAACCTTAAGACAGTTTGATTCACAAGGAAATGGAGGAATGTTGATCGATTCGGGTACCACTTACACACATTTACCTGATCCTCACAACTCTCCAATCAACCATCACATACCCTAGAGCCAGGGAAACGGAATCAAGAACAGGCTTTGATCTCTGCTACAAAGTCCCATGTCCTAACAATAATCTCACTAGTCTCGAAAACGATGTGAAGATGATCTTCCTTTCAATTACATTCCATTTCTTAAACAATGCAACCTTAATTCTCCCGCAAGGCAACTCTTTTTACGCAATGAGCGCGCCTAGTGACGGCTCGGTGGTGAAATGCTTGTTATTTCAGAACATGGAAGATGGAGACTACGGTCCAGCCGGAGTTTTTGGGAGTTTTCAGCAACAGAATGTGAAGATTGTGTATGATTTGGAGAAAGAGAGAATAGGGTTTCAAGCTATGGACTGTGTCTTAGAAGCTGCATCACATGGACTTAACCAAGGCTCATGAAAAAAAAAATTCATCAATCTTTTGAGTTGATTCTGGAGTTGTTTTGGCTTTTTTGTTGTTGTTGTTGTTAACTATGTTTTTGTTATTAGCAAACAAAAGAAAAAAATATGTTTTTGTTTAAACTGTTTCGATGTCACTTTGTATTTATTGGGAGTTTTCTTTTGATTAAGTTAATGATTTTGAGTTTATATATAATTAAGTGTCTTCTTTTGGATTAATGATTAGAGTTCTTGAGCTGGAGAATGGAGACTTTAGCTATATATAGATAATGAGTTGGAAGATGGAACTTAGGAACATCTCGTCGTGGAATACGAGGTGTATACATTGAAATGTATAAAAGGACAAAACAATATGATCTGTTAAAATTTTAATAGTTTATATATCACAAAAGCATACATGTTTACAATGATAAATATTTATCTATTTCTATAAAAATACACCAACTATTTATCAAATTAAAAATTAAAAAATATTATTTTCCATCAACTCATAGTTGTTTAATGGATAAAATTTAAGAGTTTATGTATTATAATGGAAGAAAAAAAATAGTTAATATATTTTTGTGGAAACTATAAAAGTTCATATATTTTTATGGAAACAGATAAATAGTCGGTGTATTTTTATAGAATTTTTTCTTATATCTAAACATTTAAAGTTTAAGCTATTGAGAACTGATATACTTTTTTAAAGTCCTATTTTTATAATGATTTTGATGTTTTTGGAGGGCAAATGGATGACTTATTAGTTATTAGAAGGATAAAATGTGGTTGGATCAAAATTTTCATAATCTTTCACTAAAATTTTACCATTTATGTTAAATGTAATAGAATGAAAATTAAATGTAATAAAATGAACATTCCACTAACAAATAAAAATAAACTTCAAATGAAAACATCCTTATCCTTATCCTTATTCACTTATTTTTTACATCTATTTACCTACATCACTACCATTTTCCTTGTCTATTATTTAGAATCCGTGCTTATATCAATTTTATTATTCCATATGCCTTATGTACATAATAATTAAAAATATAAATTTTAATACACTAAAACTGATTTTTTCTTAAAAATTTATAAGTTATAGTTCTTTTTTTTACCTACATCTGAACTATCTTTCAAAAATGGTATTGAACTATAAAGTTTCCGCTATACTTGTATCCCAGTACTGTATTCAGTATTTTAGATGAGAAATGAAGATGGTTTTCATTTTAACTTTTAGCTTTTCAAAGTTAAAAGTTAAAAGAATTTCTTAACAGAAAAAAACTAATGTTTATTCTCCATTTTTTTCCTTCAAAATATACAATAAAAAATAAAACTAAAAAATGAAAAACGTGCTTGTGTATATAGAAAACGATATATTTTCTTTTTTGAATACAAAGAAGTTCAGTGACTTTGATTTATAGTCTCTTTCATAAAGTATAATGTTTTAGAATTTTTACACATTTTAAGAAAAGTATAAATAACCAAATACACTTTCATTATAATATTATTAGTTCGAAATATTTTATTTTGTTATATTTAATTCATAAAAGTAAAATTTGTAAACAATTAAAACTTTTACTTTGTGAAAAAAAAATCTAAAACATCATACTTTGTGGGACATCATACAAATTTTAGAATTTTTACACATTTTAAGAAAAGTATAAATAACCAAATACACTTTCATTATAATATTATTAGTTCAAAATATTTATTTTGTTATATTTGATTCATAAAAGTAAAATTGGTAAATAATTAAAACTTTTACTTTGTGAAAAAAAAATCTAAAACATCATACTTTGTGGAACTAACGTCCAATACAAATTCTTGACCAACAAAATCTAATTGTTATTGGGGCTTTTCAGTAATTTAGATAAATGTAGGGCCTTTTCGTAATTTCGATATATTTAGTGGGGTTTTACCCAAAAGTCTCGTGTCATATTCACGAGCCGTATAATAATTTTGTTTCATTACTATTTCTCTGTTATTTTGCTTTCGTCTTCGGGAGAGAGAGAGAAATATTTGCTTTTTTTTTTTGTTGACGAAGCTTCTTCGCTCTCTCTTCTCGTCTTTTAGAACTTTGATCGTCACCGCGTTTCTTCTACAATTTCGTTGTATTTGAGCTGAAGATTCTTGAGCTTCAATACTAATTCAGATCAATAATCATGGCTAGCGCTGGAAACAAGAACATCAACGCGAAATTGGTCAGTTTTTTTGTTTTGCTGATTTGTATTAGCTTTATTCTTTTACCCTTTGATTGATAATCGTGAAATCGAGTGTTGTATTTGGAGAATTTTGATTGGATCGTCGGCTTTACGATGTGGTTCTGTTTTCAATTTGGGGAATTTTAATCGAATTTTCTGATCCAAAATTGGATAATTTAATCGTTATATTACTCTTCTTCGAATTTCATAGTTTTAGAAATTGTGGGTTTTATCAGTATATAAAGCTAGGGTTTGAAGTAAAGGTTGTAGATTTCTTGATCTGGTAGTTTTGTTTTAGGGTTCTAACAATTCAGCTAATTAATGGGTTTATTATTAAGATCGAATCAGGTTACTCCATTCTCTAGTTCCCTAATCTGTTTCCATGGAAGATTGCTTTTAGCTACTTTGGTTGTATCTCTCCAATTAGTTATTTTTCTTATCTTGTTATTTGGGTCTATAATGATTTGCTTATCTGATGCATTACATACCACTGGGTATTATGACTTTATACCTGAATGATTTTAGTATCTAAGGTCTCAGTTTTAAGTAAGGTCTTCTTTGTTAGCCATCTGTAGCACAAGACAATCCTGTTTCATTCATTTATTTTGGTTTGGTGCTTAACTTGGTTTGAGTGCTTCAGGTGTTACTTGGAGATGTTGGAGCTGGAAAATCAAGTCTTGTGCTGCGTTTTGTTAAAGATCAGTTTGTTGAATTCCAGGTTTGGTGGCATTTTTCTCCTGTGATCTAGCTAGATATGTTGTTCTCATTTATGTGGTTATATTCTTGATTTTTGATACTTGTTGTGTTGCAGGAATCAACCATAGCTGCAGCTTTTTTCTCTCAAACATTGGCTGTGAATGATGCAACTGTTAAGTTTGAGATTTGGGATACAGCTGGTCAAGAACGATACCATAGCTTGGCTCCAATGTACTACAGGGGTGCAGCTGCTGCAATTATTGTCTTTGACATTACAAATCAAGTACAAACTAACAATCCCATGCTTTTTAGTCAAGAATGCACTAACTTACTAATCAACTGTGGCCTTCAATGACATTTTATGACTTCCTGCAAAGTTAGGCTTGCTTGACTTTTATTCTCTATTTCGTAGGCGTCGTTTGAGAGGGCGAAGAAATGGGTTCAGGAACTGCAGGCACAAGGTAGGGAATAGCGGAATTTGGTTTAGCTAGTTTATGACTCCTAGTTTCTGATAGTTCGTGTGGTTTATTTGGTATTCATGTATGTTAATGTGGTTTTTGTTTTCTTGTGAATAGGTAACCCTAATATGGTGATGGCACTTGCTGGAAACAAAGCTGATTTATTAGATGCAAGGAAGGTGACTCCAGAGGTAAATCAAATCTTCGTTTCCTCTTCTGTTTGATTTTACTTTGTTAATGCCAAAATCCTTTAAGAAAAAACTCGACTGGTGCCTGTGAAATCTTCTCGTACAATCCCTCAGACGTTTTTTTCCGTTTCTGAATTGTGTTGTTAAGTAGTTTTTGATATTGTTATTTGCAGGAGGCAGAGATATATGCTCAAGAGAACAGCCTTTTCTTCATGGAAACCTCAGCGAAGACCGCAACTAATGTCAAAGACATATTCTACGAAATCGGTGAGTCATTCTTACATTCTAGATAGCAATTTCCTACAATTTTTTTTGTTTTCCATTAAGTCTGTGTTCACTTTTTCTTTTCCTTTTGTTCAAACCGCTACAGCTAAAAGGCTACCGCGTGTACAGCCAGTGGAAAACCCAACAGGAGTGGTTCTCCCAAATGGACCAGGGGCTACAGCAGTGAGTTCATCGTGTTGTGCTTAGATTCGTACTTTAAGAGAGCTCTCTCTTGGTTTAGTCACATAGTAGAGAAATATCGAGACTTTAATGTGTTGCTGCTTCTTTGTTGCTTTACTTTACTTTATTGCATTGACAACAACATTGTATATCATATGATGATACTTCTGCCTTTGTGCTATCTCAAGATATTTGTATTTGAAGAGATTTATTTGGATCTCTTTTGTAATTAGACATCATAACTTAGTGTTGTTTGCTTCTATATTTTGTGGATCACATCCGTTTTCCCTTCTGTGAATGTACCGGAGATTTAAAAAATTTAATAATAAAATACAAAAGTAAATTACAATCTTATTACTATAATTTGATTTCTTCATAAAATTTCAATATATGTCAATCACTCGATTAGATTTTAACACGTATTAAATGTTTGATTTTGTTTATTTCTTCTATTATTTAGACTTTAATTAAAATTTTCACACACTTTCTTAATTCCATTTGAATTGAATTTATTTTAGTCCTTTTTTCCAAAATTTGTATGTATTGATTCTTATATTCCTATTTGAATTGACTAGATTCTGCGTTTTCTTTTTTGAATCGACATATTAATCCACATAAGATTAGATCATGAGAGATCTGTCCCAAAGTTTCTGTAAAACAAATGAGAACAAAACATAACATCTGAAAAGGAGAATGAAAGATCAAAATTGCAGGATGTTTACATAAATATGATCCAACCTCGAGCACTATCATCCAAGTTAAAACAGTTTTGACAACATTTCCCTGAGATCAAGCCACTGTGAGTGTGTTATACGTGGAACAACATTCATTGTAATGCAGCATAAATGTAGAAGGTTGCACATAAAAGAAAACAACATACATGTAAGATTAGGAAATTGAGAATGTGAGTAAATGTTTCACTAAGACACAAAAGTTTAACACAAGTAAGAAGTTATATGTTTTTTTGCTAAATACGGTAATGTAAATATTGTTTTATAGACTTACAATGAATAATAACACTATAGATAAATTTATCATACCAATATACATTTTAAAGATCAACGACTTTGAAAGAAAGAATCCGAAATTGTTTTAGTTTGACCAAATTTTGTTTTGTTTTGTTTCCAGTCCTAAGAATAGTTTGTTAATTTCTGTAATCAAATATTTGCAGATGTGTTATTGGTACAAAGGTATCAAATGTACTTGATATAAAGGTGGGCATTCAGCTATTTGATTACGTTTGATTTGGGCACTCTATGTTAAAAAATAGGTTCCATTTGACAAAAAGTTTTGGTCTGTTCGGGTTTGGGAACCTTCTGGTAATCCAAAAAAAAATAAAAAAATTTTGATTTAACGGTTAGGTTTGGATAACTAAGTATAGAAATTATTAATACCTTTATTGAGTTCATTTAAAATTTGGTTTTGGTTCAATCAATATTAAAGAAAAAACACATAAACTAATTCGAAATAGCTAAAATTTATGCATGAGACGTAGTATGTTTAAATTCCATTACAGTTCGAGTCGAGAGTCGACGAATAAATAGCCAATACAATCATTTAGGGACTTAAGGGTTTATATAACAGTTGTTATTAATGAAAAAAATCATAAGTAACATTTCTGAAAGCCTGAAATCGGTTGGCAGTTTTTAAAAAAGTTCGGTATTTAAAATAAGTTAAAAATTATAAAGAAGTTTGGTATATTTTTTAAAAAAACAGAAGTTAGTAATTTTGTTTTTACATTTTTACCGATATATATATATATATATATATATAATATTATATCATGTATGTACATTTACAAGTATATGTGTATATACTCTAATGTGTGTAGATATTATACGTGTATACTCTAATGTGTAGATATGACCAATGAATATATTAATTAAGCAATAGGGATATATGTTCTCACTTCTCTGAAACTCCTACAGAAGAAAGATCTCACATCAAACCTTTACTAATCAAGTAATCATCACTAAGCAAGCAAGATAATTCTAAAGACAATCTGCAAGTTTGCCAAAGATTCTATGCCGTGGGTTAGTATTAGTATAATTTTTTGAATCAACCAAACCAATCGATATAAATCAACCATACCATAAAAGAACATGTATCAACCCATAATATATTCAAGCAGGACTCAATCAAAAGCATATACCACGCAATAACCAATAATTATTCTAGCCAACACATATATACCACACAACAACCAACAAATTTAAACCATACTTACAAAACATAAACCACACAACAACAAAAGTATTCAAGTTAGGATTATACCACACAACAACATATTCAAGCTATTGTTTCAAAGCATAGACCATAATAGAACAAATAAAATATTCAAGCCATAACTTAAAAGCATAGATCACTCAACAACCATAGAATTTAAATCATGGGTTCAAATCATAGCCCATGCACCAACAAACACATATGCTTATACAATAACCAAAGATTCAAGTCATAAACTTATGGAGGAATCAGAGCACATAGATATAGGAAATGGAGAAGTTGTAGGTTTAAAGTAAAGAACATAAAGCAACCAATAAAATCGAAGCATTGGCCTCACCTGAAAATGATACTCTCACAGTTTCCAAGTATTTGCACACCTATTCAAGCAGCTACAGGAAGAAATAAAACTTAACGTTATGTACCTATCACTTCATAGATCCAATCACTAAAAAGAGTGATTGTCAAATCAATTCCATCAGATCAGTTGACCACTTTAGAACTGTATTCAAAGTACAGACTTGTCAATTTCATAATCAATATTTATATGAAGAATTGCATTATCATCAGCCTTTTTCTTTGAAACAGATTTTTAATATGAGTAACAATATCAACCAATCAAATTCAAACATAGAAAGAAGAAGAACATGTCTTATCCTACATTAGTTTCATGCTTTTACATCAAAACTGTTTCTAAATATCACCAAGAAAGCAAAGAGTTTTAATGATAAAATTTATATCTAAACCATTTACGTACCTGAAGGTTGACACACAGTCCATTTTCAACAAGGATTATATAACTCTAATAGAAAATCTTGTTGTAGATCTTTCGTATATCTGCAAAAATCTTCACCTTTTGCTATATTTTAAGTTTGTAACAATAAAAGCTAATTAAATACAAGTTTAGCAGAAACACATACCTATCTTGAAGTCTACATACACTTGAAATTTACTCGGAGAATCCAATAATTAGGACAATCTTTCATGCACATATCTGTAAAAGAAAAATACTGCTTCAGTTCACTTGTAACATATGCATATATGAGGCTGTTAATTAAAATTTTAGAATTCACGAGAATCAAGCTTTAGGAGATTTATCAATCCTCCCACCCCTTTGTGTTATCATTAGGCAACTGTTAAAGAACTCCCACATTCAGTGTGTATGAGCTCTAAAGCTAAAGCTCCCTCTTTGTTTTCAGACTGAGAAATGGACTTAAAGCCACTGCTTTGTGTAATCACTTTAGACAACAACCATCGACTGTTCTAATTAAAGAACTCCCATGTTTAGGCCTATTGGTGTGTATCAGCTCTTAAACTATAACCTTTTAGAGGCTTTTGTAATTCCATTATCCCCTTTTTTTGATACTAAATATCAGTTTTAAGCTGTTTGTTTGTGTTTATCAGTTTAGAGTCTTTTGTAATTCTGCTTTTCGAGTATTTTGTAATTTCCATATCCTCTCTGAACCTTTTATAAGCTTTAGCAGATTTCATTTTCCCTTTGTCTATAAAGCTCATTATAGCTTTTGGCTTTTGTATTAGATCAAAAAACCTAGAAGATGGCTTGAGGCTTTTGTAATTTCCATTTCCCCTTTGTTTTGAAACCAAAGAATCAGCTCCAAGCCGTTGGTTGACTTGGTTTGTGTTATCAATTTAGACATCTCTCCCATCATTAAAATTTTATGTTATAATATGTCCGTGTGTATGAGCTCTGACACTAGAGGTTTTTTGTAACTCAGATGCTTTTTTAGGCTATTTAGATAGTCACATTGTTCCTTTCGTCTCCAAACCTAAGGAGTAACCAAGTAACCTATTTAAGTCGTTGGTTTGGGCTATCAATTGAGGAAACATCTCATGATGACTTTTTTTTATTAGAGCTTTAGTGAAATATAATCTCAAAAACTAGAAGCTGGCTTGAGGCTTCTCAATTCCCCTTTTTCGAAGATAAAGACTACTCATTAGGCAGGCAACTTCTGATGGAACGTGTATGAACTCATTAGAGGAGCTTTTGCTATTCCCATTTTAACCTGTTTTGTGTTATCATTAGATGACTCAGTACATATTAGGGACTGTTTTAATTCTTAGAGCTCACACATTTAAGCGTTGGTGCTAAGCTTTCATACCCCCATTTGTTTTAGTTTAGGCAACTTCCACCGGACAATTCTCACTATAGAGCTCACAGTGTGTATGAACTCACATCCATTTTATTTTTGAGCAATCAGTTTAAAACGTGGATTATTCTTTCCAATTTAATGAAAATTCTTTCTGGTCTAGCGATCTTTAGATCACTAAATATTTGGACAGGACGCAACAAGACTACTTATGTCTAATCTGTTGGGTTTGTGTTATCAATTTTAGGCAACTCTCCCATCAATACATTCATGAATGTTTGTGTGTATTAGCTCTAACACTAGAAGCTTTTAAAGGTTTCTGTAATCCTCATATCCTTTTTTTTTAACCGAATAATAAACTTCAAGTGGCTGGTTTGTGTTATCAATTTAGGAACCCACGTGACTTGATTTAATCAAAGAGCACACATTCAGCTGTATTTGTGTGTATAAACTCTAAAACTCAGAAGCTTTTTAGGATTTCAGATATTCACATTTTCCCCTTTGTTTCCAAAGCCGTTGGTTTGTGCTATAAATCGAGGGACATCTCATGATGACTGCTTCTATTAGAGCTTTTATGAACTCAGTGTGTATAGCCTCAACAAATACTAGAACCTGGCTTAAGGCTTCTCATTTCCAAATAGACATTATTTTATTCTCATTAGGCAACTCCTTGTAGAGTGTGTATGAACTCAATTTAAGGGCTTCTGCTATTCCCATTTTAAGCTGGTGTGTAGTATCACAAGACAACTCGTAGAACTGACACATTTAAGTGTTGGTGTTAAGTTTTATAGGGCTTTTGAAATATTCATACCCGATTTGTTTCAATTCAGGCAACTCCCATAGGAAACTCCAATTTAGAGATTAGCTGCGGATTTATATTATCATTAGGCAACTCTTATGGGAATTTTAAAATTCTGTAGCTCACACATTCAGACCAAACAGATGCTGGTTTGTTTTAATCTTTAGGGAGCCTTACAATTTGTTGTACGCTGTTGGTTTGTGTTTATTTAGGCAACTGTTGTGGGACTATTTAATAAAAGAGCTCACACATTCAGACATGTCAGTGTGCATCAGCTCTAAAACTCAAATCATTTATGTTATCATAAGACAACTCCCATGACACTGTTCTGATTAAAGAGTTCAAAAAATCGGACGAGTTAGTGTGTGTATTATTAACTCTGAAACTCTCAACTTTTAGAGGTTTTAGCTATTCCCATTTCCACTTTGTAGACTAAGCAGCCGCTGATTGTGTTGTTCTTAGGCAACTTTTGTGGGATTATTTTAGTTTTATAGCTCATATATTCAGACTAAGCAGCTGCTAGTTTGTGTTCAGCTTTAGGGTGCTTTTCAATTCTTATTCCCAATCTGTTTCAATATAGGCAACTCCCATTGATCTTTACTAATTTTAGAGCTTTAACAGCTTTTGCTAATCACATACCCCTTCAGTAGGCTGTCTTGTCATCATCACACGAGGTCTACTCCCTCGCGCATGCATTTTGTCTAGAACCTATTCAACATAAGAAAGTACAAAAAATATATTTTATCTTTATTTTTTATTGAATCTATTCAACATAAGCAACATAAAAAGAAAAAAATGTTTAAATAGGGTCAGTTGAACCTCACCATATGTTTCAATTTCTGGTAATATATTGGTCCCATAAAGATGTATGCTTGCAATGGCTCGCCAGTGACACCTGTGAGACTCTCAAGGTCGTCAGGTTGATGTACAAAGAAAGTCTTATAAATCTCAGATAGTAGTGTCTTAAGTCCCATTTTAGAGATCCTAAATGACTTTGTATTCGAATGAATGCTAACATAAATGTACACTCTGAAAATGTGTGAAGAGTCATAATGCAGTACCTGAGTATAGCAAGTCTTTCCCACTGTACGAAAACTTATTAGCGATAAGGGTCGCACTGAAATCATAGAAGAACATACAATGACATTAAATGCCAAAACAAAAGTTTCAACATGGAAGAAGGAACCTCATAATTTATGAGAGAAACAATAGTACCTTATAGTCTCAACCTTGTCAGCATGACCACTTCTTTCTCCAAAAGCACTACCATAATGAAATCTACCACAAGAAACCCCAGCCTTACTACCAAGGAGTTCTATCATCTTACCTACTGTCATACGACTGTGACAAGAAAAATGTTAAGTTAATAAATTCATCAGTTTAAAAAAAAATATCAAGCAATCAATAAAACTTCATACGAAACTCGAATGGTTTGACCAAAGGGATGAACATAACTGTTGCTTGGTAACAAAAGAGAATCTAAAATTCTTTGCCAACTGGAATAACCATTGTTATATCAAAAGGATTATTATAGTTAAGGCAAAGCGAGTATAACAAATGAAGCAAAACCTCCACACAAGAGGCCCCAATACACACTCGTATACAAAATGAAGGATTTTTTTTTTTGGCGAGACGTTATAAAAAGGCATCTAAGTGCACAGAAAAATAGAGAGAAATCTTATAAAGAATATTTTCCGACCTTGGAAACCCATGAGGATTCATGATCAATCAGGGTAAATTCCACGCTCAGAAAATGGTAAATCTTCCTGCTTAAGAATTGTACCACACACACCTTTCTGCCCATGCCTACTGCTGAACTTATCGCCAAGCTAAAAAAGGTCAGACCAAGACATGATTAACACTGTAGAACATGAGGACTCGGATAGAAACATAACAGTATTGAGGACAAAATTTCTCACTTCTGGTCGACGAGTATGTCGGATGATATATTTGATACATAAATTGCCATTCCTATCAGAACAGAGAGCAACTCTATCAACCACTTGTGTCTCCCCCTCAGGACCTTTGAAATACTCTCTGGCCGGACGGTATTGGCTGAAAATTACACAACGGATTGTATATCTGTGATTACTGTTCTAAGAAACAATTACGATCATATACATTGAAAAGTTAATTGGATACCCATCAGACAGCGGAGATGTAGTCTTTACTTTCGTGTCCACAGGGACTTGTTTATTTATATAAATATCATTCGGTCTGATAATTTCCCCTGGAGCAGCGATTCCATCATCATCCAGTATCTTAAAGACAAAAAAAAAGTTAACATGACAATGTATTCAACATGTGTTGTGTTCAACGAATTACCTAGGACTGTTTCCATAGCATCTAAAAATCCAGAAAGAATTATAGCATTTGCAAAAACACTAATTCCCAAGTCTAACGATAAGGCACATGAAGAAAAAAATGTACAACCTGCATCTTTTCTGCGTCTGGGCCTGTTCTTTGTGGCCTGAGTATTCTGTCTACTGTATTGTCATACTTCTGGCACGTAGCAACAAGTCTGTTTCACACAACACAAGACGAGAAGCAATGGTTAATGTAAGAGGCTATTTCTCAAAGAAAACAACTTTTTCTAAAGATAAATCCATTATATACTTTTTCATAACAATGCAGCGGCCAAAACCGCGATCCAAAGAAGCTTTGTTCATCACTATTGCATCCTCTATGTCGTATCCAGTATCACTCATCACAGCAACTATTGCATTTTGACCTGCTCCAAGTTTATCGTATCCAACCTGTTAACAAGCATAATTTATTAGTTCCACATTATTAAGTAATAACACATTCCTATTAGAGTAAAGAAAACTTACCAATTCAATGGTCCTTGTTGTCAACAGGGGTCTCTGAGGGTACACTAATAGGTAAAGCAATGAGTCCATCCGGTTTAACTAAATACAAAGATTTTAAAAAGCAAATTCAGTGTCTGAGAGAGAGAAAGATATACGAAAACACGATGCAATAGAGAAGATACACTTGTTAAAGTATTTAGACTTCACATAACCAACTTAATTAAGCAAAATCTGAGATAGCATAATAGGCAACAATTTATCTAATCACAACAAAACTGGAAAGCAGCAATGAAATGATATGAAAGGCATAAATGGACTTGCCTGGTTGTAAGCAATATTTCCCATTGCTTGTTTTCCCATAGCACACTGCAGATAATGCAACAGGAACAATAACGAGATGCAAACCAAAAGAAATTGCAGCTTTTTATATTATATTGTCTAAAAACACAAACCTGATAAGTATTTCTAGGTGACTGATTATGGTGAGGGTAAGGGATAAGACCAGCAACAACACCCAAGATAGTGAAAAGTTCAATCTCAATGTGGGTTGTGTCTGCCCTTATCTTAGCAGCTTCTGCTCCTTCATCCATTTCAGTAGTGGCATCACTTTCATATAAAGCAATCTTAAAACAAGGAAAAAGAGCATTGTGTCATTTTAGGTTTCCTATGATGCAATAGACTATAATACATCTAGAAAATACGGAGACTGAGACAAACCAATTGATGTGATCATGGATAGCTCACAGAAGCAGCTTGAACCCGAGGATGCTTTGGCCGTACCAAGTGGACCAATGACAAGATCGAGAGCCAAAGAGTTTCAGAACGCCATCACCGCATTACTCACTCAAGTTCAACCGATTGAAGCTCAGTTCGAGAACATGGAAAATCAAACCGTCTTGGTTGCTCGATTGGACTAATAAACGGGTGATTCGTTTGTACTCTTTTTCCTAGCTTTTGGTTTTTTTCCCAATGGGTTTTCCAAAGGAAGGTTTTAATGAGGCAAATGGGTCACTCTAATCCATCTTAGTCCACAAGAGTTAAACAAGTTTGGTTCAGGTCCAAGTCTAATAATTTTTGGATTTATCTTTTGAAGTCTCAAACCCAAAGAAGAGATTAAATCAGCCCAGCTCAATAATCACCAGATTAAAATCGGCCAAGGGAGTGGAAGAGGTGGCTTGGGAGACTCCAAGAGATATTCCAAACTAGTTAATGTTTTCTTAATTTTCTATGAATTAATTCTAGCTTTTTCTTTACTCCATCTTTCTTTAAAACTCTTTTCTTGTACTCATTTTCGGATCATCCAAGTTTTTTTATTAAAAATTGAGAGTGATTTCTTTTGTGTTCTTTGAAGAACAAACCTGATTGTTGGTGAGTAATATCCTTCAATCAATCCGAATCAAGGTGTGTCATATCCGCGATTCAAACCTTGGCGTTTCAAGTGTGTCATATCTTGGAAAAGTCATTGAGAAAATATCCAAGGTCTTCCGCAACCTTGGTGCGATCCATTCACTCCACCCCTATCTATCTATCCACTCCTTTCATTATACCCCTCGAAAGTGCCGATTCTAGGAGGATCATATCAAGTGGTATCAGTGCACACTTTCGGGTTTGGTATTTGTCTTATCATCTTCTCACCTTTTCCATCTTCTTACATCCTCTATCTTTTCATTTTCAATTTCTTTTATCTTCTCTAGTCTTTCTTTTATATTTGATCGGATCAATAGTTTGGGGGATTAGTCAATTTATTTTTATTTTGATCATAATTTTCTTTTTGATCTCTATTTAGTTTTAGATTTAATTCTGAGTTGTTTAAAAAAAAAAAAAAAAGAAGTTGATCGGACCAAAAAAAAAAAAAAAAAATTTAATTAGTCCGAAATTAATTAGCTTAGGGGAGGTTTTATTTTTCTAATTTTATCTCCTTAATTTTCTGATCCTTGATCTGTTCATTAAAAAAAAAAAAAAAATACTAAACTTTTTTTCTCTTTTCTTTCTATCTCAAGTCCATTGTTTCGAATTTGTGTTGTTGGAGTTGTTCATCCGATTTGATCAGTTTTGTTCCATACGAACCATTGAGAAAATCGCTGAGAGAGATCATTTTGAGTGCTGAGTGATTGAGTGAATAAAAAGGAGAGAAACACTTGTGAGGATCGACTTTTTATTACTAACATTTGTTAAGTGTGCAGGGAAAACAAAATCAATATGTCTAATCATTCCAGCGAAGAAGTTGAGAGCACCAACCGAGCTCAAAGAAGAAGAAAAAACACTCTGGACATGCAGACCTTAGTGGTAGAAATGAGGCGGATGGTGAGAGAAGAGATGGGTGCAGTCAATGCAAGGATCGATACGATTCAAGAGTCCGTTAATCAAGGATTATTGCCGAATACTGCTGCTAGAAGAAGAAGAGCACGACCTCAAGAAGAAGCTGATGGGGATGACTTGAATTATTACAGCAGAGGGAGCCAAGCTTCTAATCAAAGTGAAAGAAGGCCGAGACGAGTAAGAGAAGCTAGGGGTCGAAATGAAGACAATCTCAGTGGACTTAAGTTGAAAATACCACCATTCCATGGAAAAAATGATCTGGATGTCTACTTGGAGTGGGAGAAAAAATAGAGCTCGTGTTTGATTGTCAAAATTATTCGGAGCAAAAGAAAGTTCAAGTAGCGGCAACGGAGTTTTTTGATTATGCAATTAATTGGTGGGATCAGATTGTGACGAGTCGAAGACGTAACCAAGAACCGCCCGTAGTCACTTGGGAAGAGTTGAAAAATCTGATGAGAAAAAGATTTGTTCCAAGCCATTATCATAGGGAGCTGCATCTAAAACTTAGGCGTCTAACTCAAGGAAATAAGAGTGTGGAGGATTATTATCAAGAGATGGAGTCTCTAATGCTTAAAGCTGATATAGATGAAGATCTTTGAGGCGACAATGGCCAGGTATTTGAGTGGTTTAGCTCGGGATATTCAAGATAGAATGGAGCTTCAAAATTATAAAGATTTGGAAGAAATGCTTCATAAGGCTGTGTTGGTTGAACAGCAAATTAAGAGGAGAGGTACTTCTAGACTGTCCTATGGAGCTGGAGCGGCTAACACTAGGACGAGCTACGGCCGAGAGGATAGGACCGTTGCCAAGCCAAAACCGGATCCTAAGCCCTACGCCATTGCTGAAGATGCCAAGGGTAAGGCTGTAGCCTGCCTCAGAAATCGGGACGTTAAGTGTTTCAAGTGTCAAGGGAGAGGACACTACGCCAACGAGTGCACCAACAAGAGAACTATGATTTTATTGGATAATGGCGAGATTGAAACTGAGGAGGAAAAGCTTGAAAGTGATGGTGAAACTGAGGATGAGGGCATAGAGTTACCAGCCACTGGAGAATTATTGGTAACAAGACGTTCTTTGAGTATTCAAGTTAAAGATACTGTCCAAGAGCAGCGGGAGAACTTGTTTCACACAAGATGTTTGGTACAAAGTAAGGTCTGCAGCCTTATTATTGATGGTGGAAGTTGTACTAATGTGGCTAGTGAAACAATGGTGAAGAAGTTAGGGCTGGAAGTTAAGAAGCATCCGAAACCTTTTAAGCTTCAATGGCTTAATGATGCTGGTGAAATGACTGTGAGCCGCCAAGTATTGGTTCCTTTAACCATAGGCAAGTATGAGGATGAAATTTTATGTGATGTCTTACCTATGGAGGCCGGCCATATACTACTTGGAAGACCATGGCAGTTCAATAGAAGGGTCTTACATGACGGTTTTACTAATCGTTACTCTTTTGAGTTCAATGGCCGAAAGACGATACTTGCTCATTTGGCGCCACATAAGGTTCATCAAGACCAACTTCAGCTGCAACAACAAGGAAAAACCATTGTGAGTGAACCCCTAAACACGCCACCCCAAAATAAAAACGAGAGTTTGAGAAAAACCAAGAAAAAGGCTTGTGAGAGTAAACCCGTGAGGCATTCAAATTTCTTTGTGAGGTCTAATGTGGTTAAGAGAGCTTTATTCTCTCAACAACTCGTTCTTTTATTTATTTACAAGGAAACTTTGCTGAACCATACTAACCTTGTACCGGAGTTGCCGAGTAAAATCTCTTTTATTTTGCAGAATTTTGAAGACGTCTTTCCGGAGGAAAACCCTAAGGGATTGCCACCCATCCGTGGGATTGAACACCAGTTCAATTTTGTGCCGGGAGCCTCACTTCCCAACAGGCCAGCATACAGAACCAATCCGGTGGAGACTAAGGAGCTTCAAAAGCAAGTGAGTGAGCTCATGGACAAAGGATACAGACGAGAGAGCATGAGCCCTTGTGCTAGCCGCTTGTTCGAAGAAGGATGGGACTTGGAGGATGTGTATTGATTGTCGAGCCATCAACAATATCACTGTAAAGTATCGCCACCCTATCCCTCGTTTAGATGATATGTTAGATGAGCTGAATGGTTCTAGCATATTTTCGAAAATAGATCTTAAGAGTGGATACCACCAGATTAGGATGAAAGAGGGTGATTTAATGGAAAACTGCGTTTAAAACGAAACATGGCTTGTATGAATGGTTAGTTATGCCATTTGGATTAACCAACGCACCTAGTACTTTTATGAGGTTGATGAATCATGTTTTAAGGAGCTTCCTTGGAATTTTTGTTGTTGTTTACTTTGATGATATCTTAGTTTACAACAAAATATTTGTAAGAACATGTTAATCATCTAAAGCGGTTTTGATGGTACTTAGGAAAGAGGAACTTTATGCTAATCTAAAGAAATGCACCTTTTTTAACGGATAACCTTGTGTTTCTAGGTTTTCTCATAAGTGCGAGATGGCATCAAAGTGGACCGAAGAAAAAGTTCGAGCTGTCCGAGAATGGCCCAAATCCAAAACCGTAAGTGAGAAGTTTCCATGGACTTGCGGGATTCTATCGGAGATTTGTGAAGGACTTCATTACCATAGCTGCTCCTCTCACTGAAGTGATCAAGAAAAATGTCGGATTTAAATGGGAAGAGGCACAAGAAGAAGCATTCCGAGTGTTAAAGGATAAACTCACCAATGCACCACTTTTATCTTTACCGAACTTTCTTAAAACTTTTGAAATTGAGTGTGATGCATCTGGTGTAGGTATTGGAGCTGTCTTGATGCAAGAGAAGAAGCCCATTGCCTTTTTTAGTAAAGGAGAAGCTTGGAGGAGCTACATTGAACTATCCAACCTCGACGAAAGGGAGTTAGCGCTTGTCCGAGCATTGCAAACATGGTAGCACTACCTCTGGCCGAAGGAGTTTGTCATTCATACTGACCACGAGTCTTTAAAGCATTTAAAGGGTCAGCAAAAGCTCAACAAAAGGCATGCTAGGTGAGTAGAATTCATCGAAACATTTCCCTATGTGATCAAGTACAAACAAGGTAACAAAAATATAGTTGCTGATGCCTTATCTCGAAGGTACGCCTTGATTTCTACTTTGGATGCTAAACTTCTGGGATTTGAACACCTTAAAGATCTTTATCAAGCTGATTCTGATTTTCAAGAGATTTTTAAGTCGTGTGATAAGTTTGCTTTTGGGAAATATTTTAGGCATGACGGATTTCTTTTCTATGAAAATCGGTTATGTGTGCCTAATTGTTCCGTGAGAGATTTGTTAGTTAGGGAAGCGCATGGAGGAGGCTTGATGGGGCATTTTGGGATCTCCAAAACTTAAAAGTGATGCAAGAACACTTCTCGCCATGAAATGAACAGAGACATCGAAAGAATTTGTGGGCGATGTGTCACGTGCAAACAAGCCAAATCGAAGGTACATCCCAAGGTATGTACACGCCTTTCTATTCCTCGATCAGCCTTGGACCGACATTTCTATGGATTTTGTGCTTGGATTACCTAGAACTAGGACTGGAAAAGATTCAATCTTTGTTGTTGTCGATAGGTTATCTAAAATGGCACATTTTCTTGCTTGTCATAAAAAACGACGATGCTTCCCATATTGCTGATTTGTTCTTTAAAGAAATAGTTCGTTTGCATGGAATGCCTAGGACTATAGTCAGTGATAGGGATACAAAATTCTTGAGTTATTTTTGGAAGACGCTTTGGTCTAAGCTAGGTACTAAGTTGCTGTTCTCAACTACTTGTCATCCTCAATCCGACGGTCAAACTGAAGTAGTTAATAGAACTTTGTCTACCTTGCTGCGTGCCTTGATTAAAAAGAATTTAAAAACTTGGGAAGAATGCTTACCACATGTTGAATTTGCTTATAATCGATCTGTGCATTCCGCCACCAAGTTTTCTCCTTTTGAAATTGTTTACGGCTTTAATCCTTTATCTTCTTTGGATCTAACCCCATTGCCTTTGAGTGAAAGAGCAAGCTTAGATGGGAAAAAGAAAGCTAAACTTGTTAAACAGATTCATGAGAAAGCAAAGCGCAACATCGAGGAGAAAACAAAGCTGTACGCCAAACAAGCTAACAAGGGCAGGCGCAAGATGATCTTTGAAGAGGGAGACCACGTTTAGATTCATCTAAAGAAGGAGAGATTTCCGGCTGAGAGGAAGTCTAAGTTGATGCCTAGGATTGACGGTCCATTCCGAGTTACAAAGAGGATTGCCTGGTTGTAAGCAATATTTCCCATTGCTTGTTTTCCCATAGCACACTGCAGATAATGCAACAGGAACAATAACGAGATGCAAACCAAAAGAAATTGCAGCTTTTTATATTATATTGTCTAAAAACACAAACCTGATAAGTATTTCTAGGTGACTGATTATGGTGAGGGTAAGGGATAAGACCAGCAACAACACCCAAGATAGTGAAAAGTTCAATCTCAATGTGGGTTGTTCGCCTTATCTTAGCGACTTCGCTCCTTCATCCATTTCAAGAGTGGCATCACTTTCATATAAAGCAATCTTAAAACAAGGAAAAAGAGCATTGTGTCATTTTAGGTTTCCTATGATGCAATAGACTATAATACATCTAGAAAATACGGAGATCGAGACAAACCAATTGATGTGATCATGGATAGCTCATGAGCGGCTTGAACCCGAGGATGCTTTGGCCGTACCAAGTGGACCAATGACAAGATCGAGAGCCAAAGAGTTTCGAACGCCATCACCGCATTACTCACTCAAGTTCAACCGATTGAAGCTCAGTTCGAGAACATGGAAAATCAAACCGTCTTGGTTGCTCGATTGGACTAATAAACGGGTGATTCGTTTGTACTCTTTTTCCTAGCCTTTGGTTTTTTTCCCAATGGGTTTTCCAAAGGAAGGTTTTAATGAGGCAAATGGGTCACTCTAATCCATCTTAGTCCACAAGAGTTAAACAAGTTTGGTCCAGGTCCAAGTCTAATAATTTTTGGATTTATCTTTTGAAGTCTCAAACCCAAAGAAGAGATTAAATCAGCCCAGCTCAATAATCACCAGATTAAAATCGGCCAAGGGAGTGGAAGAGGTGGCTTGGGAGACTCTAAGAGATATTCCAAACTAGTTAATGTTTTCTTAATTTTCTATGAATTAATTCTAGCTTTTTCTTTACTCCATCTTTCTTTAAAACTCTTTTCTTGTACTCATTTTCGGATCATCCAAGTTTTTTTATTAAAAATTGAGAGTGATTTTTCTTGTGTTCTTTGAAGAACAAACCTGATTGTTGGTGAGTAATATCCTTCAATCAATCCGAATCAAGGTGTGTCATATCCGCGATTCAAACCTTGGCGTTTCAAGTGTCATATCTTGGAAAAGTCATTGAGGAAATATCCAAGGTCTTCCGCAACCTTGGTGCGATCCATTCACTCCACCCATATCTATCTATCCACTCCTTTCATTATACCCCTCGAAAGTGCCGATTCTAGGAGGATCATATCACCAATGCATTATTTTCCTCATTGACATCAAGATACTCGATCAAACCGTCACGAATATAGTCATCAAAAGTGCGAACCCCATCCTTCAAGGAAACACAAATCAGTCAGCTAATGTATTTAATTTAACTCAACTATACAACCACTAAGACAAGTATCCATGAATCTACGAAAATATAACACATGTACCTGTAATTCCTTCATGTGGTGTTGTTTAACTCTTGATGCTCCTTTATCAGCAATAACAGGGGGACGACACACCCGCCCACCATCAGAAGCAACGTAAACACAATGCTGATAAATATTTTCCCTTCGGAGTCAGTCTCAGTTAACATTATGGACGAATGAAAACAAGCCAATATAAGGTGCACGTTGCACAACTTAGATTACCCAAAAAAAACTGATTGAGGAAATACCTGCTTTTCGTTTGTGAACACACTGACGAACTCACCAATTTTTCCAGCTCTACGCAGCCAAGTACCTGTGGCCTTCTATGTTTGCCAAGTATTAGCCCATTCAATATGACCAAAAATGAGTCTGGAGCATGCAGCTGCTCTGCTGATAATACTTCCAGATCTGTGACACCCAATTTGTAGCACTGTTTCCGAAAATCAATTCAACACATAGATCCAGTACTTCGTTGACAAGAATCCATCATTAAACAGATGACTAGTAGTAGATATTGAGAAAGGTTAATGTGGCTCCCGCAGTATCCTTCTCACAGCCTAGCAAAGATGATTAAAGCAAATAAATTGGCTGCACGCAGAAAAAAATAGCAAACCCCATACCATAGCAACCAGTGGGCCTTCCTCTTCATCCGTTGTGACATGAGTCATTAAAGCCAAGTTCTTGACAAGCCCACAAGATTCTCCTTCTGGGGTATCACATGGGCAGAGCATGCCCCACTTGCAAATCATGGTTCCAAAATTCCGATTAAATGATAGTTCAAAGAAAAGCAGTAGTTTTCTTTACAAAATGCAGGCTGATAAAGAAAGTATCATTACCTGGCTCGGTTGCAAAGATCTAGGCCCACTTACTTTTCTGGACTTCTCAAATTGTGGCGAAATTTTCGTGATAAACCCCAAGCTTCCGATAAAAGATAACCTTGTTAAGATCTATATGAAAAGATTTCTTTGAGAGTGACGTAGCATGAAGGAGGCTAGAGACATGCACACAGATGCATATAGATAGTGTGAGACTGACCTGTGTCATGCCTTTCCTATGCATTCTAAATCTTTTAATATCGAAGTTTCCTGTTGAAAGGGTTCTTTCTAATCCAAAAGAAATACTATGATGCTCCTCTCCAGTAAGACACTACGAGTACACAAAAGGAAAATTGAAGTTGTACTATCAGTTCTTTTCACTAAAGTGACGATTTCTGAAAATCAGCTCTAAAGGAAATGTTATTCCAAGGCAAAAGCTACAGAGAGCAATAAGAAAATTAATTGTAGCAATTCAAGTTGCAGTGGAATATCCAAGGGAAATGTAAGTTCATAAAGCAAGTTATATTGAGCTTATTACAAACAACAACACTTTTTAGATTACTTCAAGAACCAGGAAGGAAGACCGGTTCATAACTACAGGATGAACACAAAATAAATCTTAAAACATGAATCCTATATGTTATTTTGACTGAAGATCATTTACAAATCCAAATGATAGGAGGTGTCTAAGGATACATGTTTTCTGCTCAACAAAATTGAATGCAAGCCTTGAACTAGCAGGGCAGTATATTTCTACACTTACCTGTGAGAAATCAATTCGGCTAGCCCAGCCAGGTTTGGCAAGACTAGCATCTACTTTTTTAATGGCCTCACTGAGCATCGTTTTGAACAAATCCTGTGGCAGCGAGAGGGAGAGAAATAATAGGTAAGGACTTGACAAAATATTACAAGAAAAAGGAAGAGAAAGTACTGTGTTTGGTGATATGTCCCAGTAACACCTCAAAGAGAAGAGATATTAGTTGTCCAGATAACTCCAACCGCTTGTTACCAACATAATCCTACAAGAAGACGTACATTTGAGAACATACGTTACAAGCAATATGAACTTCCGGGTTACAATAAGACTTGTCAAAGATCATCCTAACAAGTAAGCCATCATAATGAGTTGAAGTCTTAAATATTAGGGGCTTCTCTAAGGGACGGCCCAGACATTTTGTAAGCTATTTCAGCATGTCACTCTCTGTTTTCAAATTGCCAATTTTGGGTAATCTAAGTATCTAGCATGTCATACAACAATAATCCTAATAGAAAATAATGAGACTTCAAATATATTCCACATATAAAAAAAACTTTTCCAGATAGTTCATCATCATATTACCTTATCATCCATTGCATCTTTGTTTAACATTGCTTCAATCATTCGTCTCAACATCACACCAACATAGAAACATTTTTGACGAAAATTGTTGTCACGCACCTTAAAGACAAGAACACAGCAGTAAGCAAAAGGGAAAATTTTAAGAACCAAAAGAAGTTAAGATACTTACAGGTACGTGCGCAAGGAATAAATATCTGAGGATGTAGAGAGCTCTTCCGTCCTAGTAAATTATGTAAATATACAATGTAAACTTTTCACTTAGCAAGAAAACTTTCATATTCAAATTTGCAGGGCCAGAAACATATTATGCGTCTGTATAAAATTAAACTAGAGAGTGTAATAGTGGAATAAAGAATAAAAACCTTGTCAGGTGGAGGTCCGTATGATGTTTTCTTCACCTACAGAAATTAGCAAATAAAAGAATATGTCACATATGCTGCAAAATGACAAAAGTAAGAATTTAGAAAGAGCTGTTTTTCAACAGGACAGAGTAAAATCTATCGCGTTTCTAGGTAATTATTGAAATAGACAATATGTGTCCACTAGAATCATCGAACAGAAAAACTATTAAATAACACTATGATAACTAAAACACTGCACCTTTGCCTCAAGATAATCCAGTGCTTGTTTTTGTGTATTCACACCTTCGCTAACACACTCCTGAAATTAAATAAGCATTTTGAGTGATAAATACGATGCTTCAGAGATCAAGGCTCATCAGAACACACAGGTTGAACAAATAACATGGAAGAAAAAGAGATGCATAAACAGATTCAACAAAAAGGACAGCTAAGAAATTGGTTCCACATAGCAGGTTTCTTTGTAAGCCTACCTATAAATCTAAATGACGAGGGAGAAAGATCTATTTTCCAAATGTCAAAGCAAAACCTTCTATTCTAAGAGCCATAGCAGTAGCTTCTATATATATATATATGCATCACATGCACACTCAGATTTGACCTATATGCCAATTGGTATCAAGATTTAAATATCATTATTAATGTATTATGACTTCTTTATTGGTACCCTTTTTGAACATAAAACTTTACATTTAACTTCCTCACTAAAATTATGAGGACAATAATCAACCACACAACTATCCTACTTCGTAGTTTACTTTCAAATGAACGAGATTCAAAAATCCTATAATGAACATTTACATCCACAGAACTAATCAGCTACTTCTATTCAAAAACTAATCCGAACTAATCAACTAGACACAAAGTAAAAAGCAGGTGGCTATAATACTTGCCTCAATAGAAGGTAAGAGTGATGCGCTGAAACGGGGATCCCTTCCGACCATTTGTACGATCTCTTGGTCGCTCTCCATTCCCATGGCTTTTAAGACAATTATAATTGGAATCTATGACAAAATCACATGCTCAGCCAATAGAATCCAAGACTGAAAGATGTACAATCAAAGAAGGATGTGATAATGTATCTACTTTTTTTACAAACTGATGAAGAAATAAATATATCTTCTCCTTCTCCATCTGAATAACTGTTTTGCTTTTTGTCATTTCAGTGCTGCTTGTAACAGATGCATTTATGCTGACAATAAGCAATGAAAGAAAGGAGAATCAGTAGATAGTAAAATTGGAAATTGGATAGATGATAATATCATTTGGCATGGCAGTTACTAATATTTATGGAGATGCTTGCTATCAATATTAAAGATTACTTACTTCCCCTTTTTATCAGAATCAATAAAAATTCTGTTCTTTGAAAGTTGTTCTTGTATCAACAAGACCTGAAATCAAAAGCAAACATCAACACAAGGAATAGCATGGCAGGGCAGGCATATTGACAGGTAAAAATAAGAACTGAAACGCACCAATTAGAACAAGAGCAGTGCTGAACGGTTAAATCTACACACAATCGAGTCTGAACTAAACAAAATGTAATAATACGCAACATATATCCACAACGTCAAAAGTGCGGACTACTAGCCAATCTACTGACTCCATAGGATAGTTGTAAAAATGTTATATAGGAAGTATGAAGTCTCACCTTCTCAGTTCCTTTGATGACAAAATATCCTCCAGGATCAAGAGGGCACTCACCTAGAATGCAAATGGAATACAATAAATGAGATGAGCAAAAAGAAGCAATGCTTGAAATAATGGTACAATACAAACCCAATTTTGCAAGTTCCTCTTCATCTTTTCCATATAATACACAGCGGCAACTCCGCAACATAATAGGCATCCTTCCAATAATTACATTATCCTGAAATCAATAAACATCATATTCAGCCTGAGTTCTATCGATAGTACAACATTATGTACAATACAGTTCATTTTCCATTTACCTTCGCACTTATAGTTGTCTGTCCATGACTTCCATAAACATATTCTATGTTGACATATATTGGAGCAGCATATCTGATAATTAAAACAACAAATGATAATGCATTTAACAAAGCCAAGAGCCAAAGAAAGATATGGATAATGTAGAAGAATGCAGAAACAGGTGGTAAATGCAAAAGATTTTGCCAAATTTAAATAGCTCAACATATGCTCAAACAGAAAACTATAAATACGATGAATGTAAATAGAAGAACTCTTTACGTCATGTCTGCTAATCGGCACATGTGCGGATTAATCATGTCCGCCATATTAACCTTTAAAATTGAAGGTTCACCAACTCTGACGCCCTTAAACCTGCATCAACAATTTGGCTCAGAAAATCCAAAAGTAGCACAATCTCAATATATATATATATATATATATAAACGTTGTATGATGACATCGAAAAGGAGTCAAAAGCCAGCAACTGATCTATTTTACTTATTTTGAAACAAAATATCAAAATTGATGTTTACAAAAAGAGATTGACCTTAGGTAAATTGATGGGTCTGTTGTGGATGCAATACGACTATTTGCTTGAACAATCTTTTTTATTCCAACATTGATGAAGTAATTGAACGAATCCAAGTGTTGCGTCACAAGTCCTCTAACCTACAAAACAAGAAAATTACACAATCTAGTATAAATTAGTGTTCAAGTTGCATAATTTGTGTTGTGTTTACCTTCAAGAACTCAGGAACGAGCTGGAATTTATCTACTGTAGACTTGATAGGAGCTGAAAGCTTCTTCTTGTCAAATGAAATTATCATCATTGGTCAAACTGTTTCAATAGACAGAATAACATTAAGAAGAATTTTTGAATATTAACAAAAACAAAGAAAACAAATTTCATATTTTCCAGAAAAATAAACATACTCTAGATCATCTTGATCGAGCCCCATCTCTCTTAACTTGTAATTCAGCTGTCAGTTATCTGAAATCCGTGGAGGATATTGTGTGTTATCGCCGGAGTTACGACGGAAGAATCTACCGGTGACGGGAATCGATGACGGACTGCAGATCTTACAGTTAGAGGGTTTAGGGAAGAGGTTCAAGAGATGGCAAAAAAGACAATAAACGGTCAAAAAAAGAATTTTAGGGGTTTTATAGTATAATTGCGTTTGCGTTTATTACTTTTTTTTTTGTAGTCGGCAAATTAATTGATATTATTTCACTTTAGTCCCTTATATCCTTTCTTATCTGTCGTATACCAAAAATTGCACAATCAGAAAAATCAAACCCAACCAAATTGAATTAGTTAACCAAAATTAAAAAAAAGTTTAGATAAACCGAAATCATTTTTTGTGTAATCATACTAAAATTCATTACAATTTTATATTTTAATTATACATGTATTAAATTTGATAAAACCATATAAAATAATAAGAATACTATATAAATCATTATTTGTTTATATACAGTAGAACCTCTATAAATTAATACTCGATAAATTAAGAACCTCTCTAAATTAATAAATTATCTCAATTCCAAGTTGGGCCGGTGTAATAATTGACACGTTGGACCGGTGTAATAATTGACACATTTCGATAAGATAATAAGATAATATTTTTTTTGAAATCTCTATGTAAATATATGGTCCCATTAATAACATAAATTAATAATCATATAAATTTATTATATATATATAAGATATTTTAGTGAAATATGATTCTAATGTTGTTTATTTAATCGTAAATTTGTAATTTTGTTGGAGTTTATCTCTATTTTTCTTAAAATATCAAAAATATATGATATTATCTTCTCAAATTGCATCAAAAATTATTAAAAAAATATATATGCAATAATTATTTCTTAATGTGTAAATGCATTAAAACACATCGAAATATTGTTTTTATTTTTTTTACTTTTTATATAATATTTTTTTAGTTTGAAAAAACTCTCTATAAATTAATAATTATTAATTTATCGATTAATTAATAACCTCTATAAATTAATAAAATTTTCCGATCTCAACATTATTAATTTATAGAGGTTTTACTGTATAGTGGTTTTTAAAACAAAAATCAAACCAAAACCAAAATGAATTACAATAGTTTTATATGATCTTTAGTTTTAAGGAAATCAAAAATTAAAAACAGAAGAAATCGAACCGAAAGTTGGAAACTAAACCACAAACCAAATTGTCCATCCAACTTTTAACTATTAACTATTTCGGTTTCTCTTTCAGCTTGAAAGAGAAAAATGAACGATTGTCCTCATTTCCTCTTATCAATTAGTATGTCATCACGTATTTGAAATTATTTTACCTTTGTTCACGTTTTGCTTACCCAAATTTCGATGAACTTGATTTTTGCAACAAATATAAAAGACTACGCCAATAAATTCGACTAATGATATTAAAATGACAAAAAAAAATAGTGATAAAATTGAAAAATAATACTAAAATAATAATAAAATTAAATAAAAAAATAAAAGAAACAAAGATACATCGTTTCAATTCTGCTAACGCTAGTGACTGATCGGTTGAGAAAAGAAATAATAGTAAAAATTAAAGAGGTTGATTGGTTGTAAGCTTTGCTAATTTTAGGGAATTTTAAAGTTTTTACAGTTATTTTTGCAATCAATCATATTTAAAAAAATGTTTTTAAAGTTTAATTTTGTTTAAAGCCTTTTAGTTTAATTTTTTAAAATCTGAAAATGAGATTTTTAGGCTCTAGAACATTTTAAAGTTATGTAACAATTCTTTCAAATGATTTTTTTGTTAATTAATTAAATAATTTAAAAATAAATAATAAATTACAGCCAATTAATAAATTTATGTTGAATATCTGATGGAAACATAGCTATTTAATAAACGAAAAATTGAACTTATTGAAAATTTCATGCTTCCAAATCCCACAAACATACATCTGCATCATCTTCCCGTAATACTAAGATATGCACCCACGAGGTCATGAATTTAAAATATAGTGATTTTGAGTGTTTCTCCATCAAAAACTTTTATACTAAAGTTATAATTTATTTGACTAAAAATATTAATAGTTTAATTGTGTTTTAATTACCTTTCATAGCTTTTTGAAATGACAATATCATTAAGAATTTTAATGACCAATTTGGAGCTAATTTGGAGTGGAAATTCTTGAAAAATCGTTTAGATTCTTTAAAAAGCTTATACTAAATTTATTATAATATTTATTTTTATAATTTGGAAACTCCCAAAGTGAAGCATATTCACCCAAATTTTATTTAGTTTATCCAAAATTTTGATGAAAAATTTGGTTACTAATTAGTTATTTATGAGTTTTGTATTTTGTTCCTTATTATTTATGAGTTTTTATCATTACTTCGATTTAATATGATATAATAAAATTTATTTATATGATAATTTTTACAGTTTTGTTACCAATCAAATTTTTAAAAATATTTAAAATCACAACTTCTACAACTTTTGTTACTAATCAGACTATTATACATCAACATTTTCTATAGTCAAAATCTTTATACAACAAAAAAATTATAAAGTAACCGTTATAACTAATCGGCCCTTAAATCGGTATATCCCAATAAAAATTACCAATAAAATATAATATTATTATAATATCAAAATATCTAACGTAATCATAATCTCCTAGAAAAACGAAAAAAAAAGAAATAAATAGAATATTATTTTTTCTTAAGGAAAAAGGAAAGAGAGAAACTCGAGAAACAAGCTTCGTATATTTTTCTCGCTGATATTGGGCCGCTTCTATCTCTTCTCCTTCTTCTTCTTCGCTGCTTCTCAATCTTCAGTTATAACAGAGAAGTACACAAGAACGATCGAATTAATAATTCACCTAAAAATCGGTAAGAAGGAAAACCAAACTAGTTTCTGCTTGCTGATGCATGTATTGCCTTTCAAAGAGATTATTACTTTTCCGAAATTTTGGATTTTTTATAACGTTTTTGGGTTTTATAGTTTCGTCGAATCGAATTTGGTGAAATAGACATGGGTGAAATCGATGATGGTTGCTGCTCGACTCAGCTAATCGATGGGAATGGTGATTTTAACGTTGAGGGTTTGAATAATTTCGTGAAGAAGACGAAGCTCTCTGATTGTGGACTTTCTTATGCAGTTGTTGCAATCATGGGTCCTCAAAGTAGTGGTATGAGTTTGGGATTGAAGTTCTAGTTAACTCTAATCAGAGTTTCAATCTTTTTTGAATAATTTTAGAATTTGGGTATTTGAATCTCTCAAAGTTACTAGATTTAACTTTTTTGACTTCAGTTTGAGACATTTGGAAAGTCTTTGATTTGATAAGTTTTTAAATGCTTATTGTTGTATGTTTTTCCAGGGAAGAGTACACTTTTGAATCATCTCTTTAAAACCAGTTTTAGAGAAATGGATGCTTTTGTGGGAAGGTTAGCAAATTTTCAACTGTCAAATATTGTTTTTTAATCTTTTTGTGGTAATGCCATTTTTAGGGTGAAATTTGTTTGACTTGGTAAATTTTTTGTCTTCATTTTCCTTGCAGGAGTCAAACAACCAAAGGTATTTGGATGGCTAGATGTGTTGGAATTGAGCCTTTCACAGTTGCCATGGATTTGGAGGGTACTGATGGAAGAGAAAGAGGCGAGGTAGTGACACAATTAGCAATATATACAACTATTACATTTAGTTGTAATAAAAAAATATGGTTTTCGCTAACTTGCTAAGAAATTTTTGAAATTTATGGATACTTATATACATATACTTGATACTTTTAATTATCTTATGAGTTTCTGGAATTTCACTTTCTATTCGTTTTGTCAACGGTTCCCGTAATTTTCAGGATGACACTACATTTGAGAAACAAAGTGCCCTGTTCGCTCTAGCTGTTGCCGATATTGTTCTTATAAACATGTGAGTCTATATTTCGTGTGCTCTTGTTTTGATATACTATTACTGATGTATTTAAACTTGGGAGCAGAAAAAAAAAGGCCAGTGTTAGAAGATGATAGATATAGTTCCAGTTTATCCCTCAATACTTTTATGTTTTATAACTTTTCTGAATCTTAAGTGTAAGTGCTACGTTAGAGTTAGATTCGAATAAACTATTAAAGATCTACCAACATAGGTATGATGTAATCTTAGGTATAAAAAGGTTTGGGCCGTAGATACGCTTTTTTGTTAGATTATTAATGAAATAATTAAATCCATAGGTGGTGCCATGATATTGGAAGGGAACAGGCTTCAAACAAACCATTATTGAAGACAGTTTTCCAGGTATCATGATATGCTTACATGTGGAATGTTCATATTCAACCAATAGGTTCAATAACTTGGTCATTATTGCTTTTGTAGGTCATGATGCGGTTGTTTAGCCCTCGGAAAACAACTCTTCTTTTTGTCATACGTGATAAAACAAAGGTTTGGTTTTGCAATTGCCTATGATTCTTGATGGTAAGTCATATTTCTTAAATTGACATATGCTTTTGTCCTTAAGACTCCGATGGAGAAGCTTGAACCTGTTTTAAGAGAAGATATTCAGAAGGTAACATCTAGTCTCTCTCAATTTCCTTTTCCTTGAAAGGTTTTCTCGTTTCTGAAGTTTGGGTACTGATTTTGGTTTGTTGCAGATATGGGATTTAGTTCCTAAGCCTGAAGCACAAAAGAATACACCACTAAGTGAATTCTTCAATGTAAGAAGATCATCTTCTTATGATCAATATTAATCTGATTAACGTTATATATTTACTGAATTTTTATGAATATACATGTCTATCTTTTCCTTGTTTGATAATTCGCTCGATATATGCTTGTAGGTAGAGATTGTTGCATTATCCAACTATGAAGAGAAAGAAAAAATCTTTAAGCAAGAGGTATTCTTCTTCCGATATGTGAAACACTTGTCTTTCAAAGCATCAACTTAAACGTGTGACTGATTCCCTTGATGCATGTGAAATTCTAAACAGGTTGCTGAGTTGAGGCAGAGGTTTTTCCATTCTATTTCACCTGGGGGACTTGCTGGTGATAGACGTGGTGTAGTTCCTGCTTCAGGATTTTCTTTTAGCTCCCAGGAGATTTGGAAAGTTATAAAAGAGAATAGAGACTTGAATCTTCCTGTTCACAAGGTCTTATGCTCATTAAAATTTGTGGTGAAACCATGTTTTCTGATCTTCTGACCTAATGTTTATCTTGTTTTATATTTGCAAGGTAATGGTTGCCACTGTTCGATGTGAAGAGATAGCCAATGAGAAGCTACACAACTTGGCAACCGATATGGTATGTTTTTGCGGGCTCTTAACATACTTCAGTTTTTCCTTGCTGATGTAGATGTTTTGTGAGACATAATGGGTATACTTTATTTATTATTTAGAGATGGTTGGAGTTGCAAAACGCTGTAGAAGGTGGTCCAGTTCCTGGTTTTGGTAAAAAGCTTAGCTCTATCCTTGAAAAATACTTCTCAGAGTAAGCTCCTCCTATTGGTTCCTGAAGTATTTACCTCCCAGGAAAAGTAATTTTGCTAATCTCTTTTCGCCTACCCCTTTTTAGGTACGACTCAGAGGCAATATACTTCGATGAAGGAGTAAGAAAAAAAAAGCGTCTACAGCTGAAACTTAAAGCTTTAGATGTAAGACTTCTTCCGTGTTTGGTTTTGCATTAAATAGTGTTGCCTCTGGTTCTGGTCACTTATGATTATTGTGTCTCTTGTTTTCAACTTTTCTCAAAATTTCCAGTTCGTGTACTCTGCTTATGCTACCATGCTGGGACATCTACGGGCCAGTGCACTGGAATCATTTAAGATCCGACTGGAACAGTCTTTAAATCAAGGAGAAAGATTTGCAAAAGCTGCGCGGGACTCCCAACAATCTTGTCTGATTGTGTTTGACAAAGGATGTGAAGGTGAGAGTTCCTATTTCAGTCTGTGCTTCGAAAGTAGAGTTTCCTTGTGAGAAAAATTGTTTTGGCCAAAAATTACAAAATATTTACATAAGAATACCTCCATTTATAAATTGTGTTGGTCTCTTCAGATTCTACTGTTGAACAAGCAACGTGGGATGCATCGAAAATCAGGGACAAACTTTTTCGTGACATTGATGCTCACACATCTTCTGCTCGGACTGCTAAACTATCTGAATTAACTACCAACTATGAGGTTCTACTTTGATTTACTCTTCTTTTGATTTCTTAGCTTTTTAGGGCTCATATTGATATTAGTTTGTTCTGCTTCGTGCTGGTTTACAGAAACGGCTAACTCAAGCACTTAGTGAACCTGTCGAGTCTTTGTTTGAAGCTGGTGGAAAAGAGACGTGGCCTTCAATAAGGAAGCTTCTCAAACGCGAGACTGAAACAACTGTTACAGATTTCCTGGATGTGGTTGCTGGTTTTGAGCTAGATCACGATACAATTGATGCTATGGTTCAGAATCTAAAGGACTATTCTCATAGTTTAGTTGAGAAAAAAGCAAGAGAAGAAGCTGCTAAAATCCTAATCCGAATGAAAGATAGGTAAGAAAAAAGATCAGAGTACACTCCTTTGAATATCGTTTTCTTTTTTTCAATTTTCTCTGCTTGATATTGTCCCAAACACATTTTCCAGGTTCTCAACGGTCTTCAGTCATGACAAAGACTCAATGCCACGAGTCTGGACTGGAAAAGAGGATATAAGAGCAATCACAAAAGATGCTCGTGCAGAGGTAACTTCTTAGAATTTATGGTAAATGGGACTTAGTGATGTCATATAACTGTCTCTATTTGTTGTTATCTTGTAGGCTTTAAGCCTTTTAGCTGTGATGGCTGCGATACGTTTGGATGAAAGACCGGACAATATTGAGAGTACTCTTTTCTCTTCTCTCATGGATGGAACTGTTTCTGTTGCATCTTCCCATAACAGAAGCGTAGAAGCTTCTACGGATCCACTTGCATCTAGCTCTTGGGAAGAGGTAAACAGTCTAAATCTAGTTTTTTCTAGTATAATCTTGTTGATAAATGTGACTTTTATTGAGACATCACACTATGTTATGGTTTTGTTTGTGTGTGAAGGTTCCTCCAAAAAACGTGCTACTGACCCCAGTACAGTGTAAGTCATTGTGGAGACAGTTTAAATCTGAGACCGAGTATACTGTAACCCAAGCTATTTCAGCACAGGTGATTTTTGCAAATCTACCTCAGAATCTATGTGTTATAAACATAATGTAGTCAATGATAATTTTTCAATTTTAAAACTTCAGGAGGCTCACAAGCAAAATAACAATTGGCTTCCACCAGCTTGGGCGATTGTATTGATGATTGTCCTTGGTTTCAATGAATTCATGATGCTTTTGAAGTAAACTATCAATTTCCTTGCATTCCTTTACAATTCATTCAAGATTCTCCATTAGTGTTTCAACTATTTAGATTCATGGGCATGTTTCATTTGGTTGGAACAGGAATCCTTTGTACCTCTTAGGTTTCTTCGTGGCATTTTTACTCTCCAAAGCCTTATGGGTGCAGCTTGACATTCCTCAGGAATTTCAACATGGCGCTGTAAGCTCTTACTAAGCTTCCATTGTTTCAAACACCATTATTTTTTGGAGACATAATCTTAACACCATGTTTCCTGCTTTTGTTAGCTTGCTGGAGTACTCTCCATCACGTCAAAGTTTCTTCCAACTGTTATGAATCTTCTAAGAAAGCTTGCTGAAGAAGCGCAAGGAAAAACAACTCAGGAAGCACCAGAATTCTCAGCTTCCCAAAGCTACAGACAGCAATCTCCATCACATTCCATCTCAAGCACAATAGCTGAATCTGTCTCATCAAACATTTCACAAATGGATGATGACGATAGAGAATACTCGAGCTGCCCTGCACTGGTTCAGAGACGAAACACCAACAATGTAGAAGAATCAGAGATCTCTCAACTGTAAAGCAACTAGAAGTGCAAGATTTACCATAGAACAAGCCATGTCGGTTCTGATAATGTTCTTCATAAAAGTGGTACTATAGTTCTATATATAGGTATGTCTCGACTTGATAACGAAATCATAATGTATATCATTTTGAACCAACCCATTTTTCCTCATTCTCATTGCTCCCAAGGACCAAAATAATACGTATCTTTGGAAATTAAATGGACATTAGTTTTACGTAAAACTAACCACACCAGTACATTACAAAGAATCAAGTTGTACATCATGTAGCTATAGATATATGTATCAAACCGAAAACTTCACAAAAGCTTCGAGAAGTGAACAAATAACTCTGCTCCTGATTTTAGACAACTTTCTTGAATTGTTTCTTCAAGACTTGATCTTGTGCCTAAGTTTTGGGATTGTTAAGTCTGCACCTCCAAACCCATCCATTACACCTTTCGCCGATGGAAACTCGCCTCTTGCAGTTAAACTACAAGCAACAAGAATGGTAAGGAAAATGAGCAAATGAACACTGCTCCACAGAGGCAAAAAAAGTCCAAAAAGAGACATCAAAAACCAAACATCATACCTGCTTCGCATCACGACACACGGCATGCCTATCATCTTTGCAGCAGAAACACCAGATTGACTACCAGCAACAAGTACACAGTTTTTTACAGGTAATCCTATGTACTCTGCAGCAGCACGCAAAGCAACAACAATTTTTTCCAATCTGGAGAAATAACAAAGAAAACGAGAAGACATCATTATTCCTTGTTAAGGTATGGTAAGGAATTAGAATTTCTGTAGAGAAGGGCAGAAGTCCCACCTCTCAGATGAGCTTGTGTCAATATCAACACTTAGCTTTAGCATCGATGCAACTTCTTCTGCTATCCTCTGTTTCTCAGCAGATGCTAGTCAGACGAAAATTAAGAGGATAAGATAGTAATTAAAAAGGAAGATCTTAAATGAAAAAGGAATTGCAAATTGTCTCCGAGATCTGTACCTGCTTTTTTGACTTCCTTCACTAATTGCTCCTCTAGACTTGAAGAAACTCCTTTGCCAAGAACAAGTTGTCCATACATACTCTGTTCTACCTCATTGTCTCCGATAACCTTCACATTTGGAAGTCTTTCTTGGCCAAGCATCTCGACAACAGATCTGTTCAATAATCACATCATAAAGGAAAAAAAACAAATCTATGTAGGACTATGTTAATGCTAATGGATCGTTTTGTAGATTTTTTCTTTTCACTTTGCATTTTTCGGTTTTTCTGATATGTGAGTTATACAATCAAAAAAAGAAAACAGCATGAAACCTCAAGATTCCGAAGCAATATCCTAGGGCTACTGCCAACAAACTGAATCTTTGAGAATATCACAGATTGTATGAAAATCATAATATGTATAGGACAATCAACTTTCATTAAATTGTAGAAAGGGAGCTTAACTACTTACAAGGCTACTTTGTCTCCACTCTTGCAGTAAGCTGTTACGATAGCAACAGGTACTCTCTCCGAGTATGCATTATCGATAAACCTACAGCTCAAAAAGGTAAAGCCAATATGAACATACGAGTACAGGAAAAAAAAACTCTGGTTCTTTGTTTCTTCCTGGAAGAGAAATCTAAGAGACTCACTCTTGGACTCCAGATCTCAGAGGTAAGCTTTTTGCCATCAGAAACTCATCCATTGCATTTTTCTGCCAACAAACAAGTTGGAGTTAAGAAGTTAATACAGTTATCACACCTTAACTCCGAGGAGAATATAGTTGAGCAGAAAATAACATCATGTTCAAGTATGCATACAACCTTTTCTCGCAATACACTTTTTACAAACGTTCCTTTCTCATTAGTTGGCAACGACGAAGGCCAACCAATCTGTATAGAGGTGGATAAACAAGTTGAGAAAAAAAGAAGCTGCAAGATTTTGATAACCGCATGGTCGCATTTTGCTAATGATGATTTTGCAAAAAATTTATAACTTACCTGGTTGAAATACAAAACCAACATTTTCTCTTCATCAGCAGCACCCTTTCTGGTTATAACCAACTAAACAATTTCAGACAACGAAATCCAATTGTAAAATGAACTCATCTAATCGTCTACTCATATTGAGGGTAATCAAATGGGAAATAGCCGTTGATTATGAGCCCAAGAAGAAAAAGGAAGCAAAACAGTTTGAATGGACAAAATTATCAGCTTAGTATTTAATAAACTAATATAAGAATTAGACTTCTAAATCCATATGATTGGAAACAACTTGGTTTTTCATGCAAACCCATGTCAAGGAAACCAAAAGCCTAGCAGAAAAAACAAGTCACTAATTGTTACAATTACATACCTTAAAAGGTCTGAATAAACTGGTTCAGGCCAATTTGCACAGTCAAGCCCAAGCTTTTGAAAAGCTGGTATTCACAATAAGAAGCAACAACATCAGAAAAGAGAAAAATAATCACTGAACTCAAATCTCATAGATTTTTTGTTTTGAAAAGTCTTTTAAAAAAATGGGTGATTTTAAGCCGCACCTACATTGAATGCTTGACGATTACTTGACCATGTATCAATTATAACCCTGAAAAACCAAAATCAAGAGTTACCCATAGCTGAAACTCATAACAATCTCATCAGAAAGGTTGAAGCTTTTTCTTAATCGGAACTTACCCATCAACTTCAAGTATTACAGCGAGTTCTTCGGATGGGTTTACGTCTTCTCGGTTCGCTGATAAGCAAACCGAAGAGAATCTCTGTAATCGTAAGCATTTTCTGAGAATCTGGGATTTTCCAGGTAAATTGGAAAAAGGCAAGAAATTTCGTCTTCCATTGTCGTGCGATGATCGCTCACTCAAATATCGAGTGAAAAGAGAAGTCTTGGTACAAGAATGTTGAAGATTATTAAGAATCGAACAAGAAGCGATTTCCATGGCCATGGCTACGTTGTGTGGGTTCTGTGCTATGCTGATTCATAAAGCAAAGATCTTTATGACTTTTTAACACTCCCAGCTACATTAAAATTTCAATCCTTATAAAGATTTAAACTTTTTGTGGTGAAGATTTCTTATCTTCTCTCCTCTTTTTGATTATTGAATCGAATTATGTTTCTTTACAATTCCACAATATTGATACCGCCTTTTGGAATTTAGGTATAACTTCTGAGATGGGCAATACACATAAGAACACGATTCACTTAAGAACGAAGAAAGTAAAATCTGACAGATTTAAGTAAATTTACTTTCATTACCGTACAAAGCCACAAAGGTTTCTCTTTTACATCCCAATATACACATACAAAAATGTTGTAATCACAAAACTAAGGAGAAGATATCAAAAGTGATCTCTGTTGAACAACGCATACTGTACAAAGAAGTTATCAACTAGCTGTGGACTTAACCACAATCTATAATACTTCCTATGATTAATTTCTCAGGCAGTGACCTGACCCCAATCTTTTACCATATGAAAACTGTTTCCCAATGAGGGAATATGTAAGCAAATGAAAACATCTTTCATTTTCATGGAGAATGGAGACACTTCTTCTGGCAGAGAAGAAAAAGGGATGATGGTAACGGTAAAAGATCAGTGCCAATGTTGTAGCACTTAATAGTTCCAGGAACTTTGATTTCACCTACTTGCAGTTACCATCATCAGAAGAAGTGTCCACTCTCAATGAAATATATAAGGAAATGGAAGCAAATGAAAATATGAAGTTGCCTAGCATAACCAGACCATTGCCGAGTTTAGATTAGACAAAAAAAGAGCAGAGGATAATGCATAGTTTAAGTTCCCTAGCATGGAGCAGTTATTGGAAGGAAAACCTAGTTAGCTGCTCAACATCCTTTTAGGATGATGAGTCCTCGTTCAAGCCGTTGGATAGTGCAAAAATGCCACAAATATATATAATCAACATAAAATACACTGAGCATGTGGTTCCAACGACTGAACCGACCCATGTAGAAGTCAAGTTCACATGGTTGGGCATCAAAGTGCCAAAGGTCTTTAAAAAGACCATAAGATGAAATATAAAGAATAGCAGTTTTAATGATCATTACCTCTCTTATGAATGGTTATTCTCTTGTGAGTGTCTTCTGTGCTCTCTATCACCATGATGACTGCTACCTCTGCTCGTTTTGTGGCCTTCTTCACCATTCTCACTATTGTGGCGTCTCTTTCCTTCTGACTGCTTTTCAGGAGGGCTTCCCATTTTTCTCTTTCTGCTATGCATCATCGGGGACATATCATTTACCATTTCGCCTTCCTCTGTATATTTTACTTCTCCTTTAACATCTAGATTCTCACCATGTTCTATACCCATGAGACCAGAGTTCTCGACCTTCGGCCTGCTCTGTATTTTCCTTTCCTTTGTCTTTTCATCCTCAACAGCTAGTTCCACATCTTCCAGCTCTCTTTCAATCAAATCATCCTCATCCATCAAATCCTTTTTCCTCGTCCTTTCACCTAGCAACTTCTTAGCCTTCTCTCGTTTAGCCTTCACCGTATCTCGAAGCAATTTCAAGTCTTTTGGCGATTGGCTGATTGGGGCATCACCCGCATCAACAGTTCTTGGTTTTTGAACAGTGACATCGTCTTGAAGCTCTCCACCCTCTCTTTCTGAGTTGTCCTTCCCAGGTCCCTCAACTAAAGGTTTGGAGTTATGCAGGGCTTCTCTTGCATTTTCCTTATGAGCTGGATGACTATCATGATGTGGGCTTTCTTTTGTTTCTCTCTTCATCTCCTCTTTGTGATCGACACTGGCAATAGCTACCTCACCACCCCCATTATCATTGTTCTGATTCAATACGCCTTTCGATGAACCCCCATGATTATCAGAATTTGAATGTTCATGGGTTGGACGTACTGATGTTTGCCTAGAACCAGTACCAGCATGTTCATCGGTTGACGCTGCATTTCTGGAACCTGGCCGATGAGCTGACCCTGCACCTACACTACTTTCAACTTCGCTTCCTTGAGATGCAGGGACACGGTTTTGCTCATAAAGCTCAAGCATTTGGTTGCTAACATCTGAGATATACAAAAGGTGATTACTCTTGAAATCATATCCAAAAAGGTAATGAAAGTCAAACAAGTAAACAAGAGTTGTCAAATAAATTTCATCGTGTACATACCCTCCAATTGTCGGGGTGTGACATCAAATTCTTGCCACCAAACCTTCTCTCCATCTGATGGTAACTTCACTTTGAGAAACTTGGCCGCTAGAAATATTGCACCAGCCGCAATATGATGAGGCTTAAATTGTAGGCAGAGTGATGTCCGCAGACTGCAAGTCACTTTTCATTATATGAAGACGAAAATACAAGGCACATAGAACTATTGGAACCTTTAGAAGGAAATAGCACTTCAACGTACCCATCATTAACAAAATTCCATGCAACTTGGGCAAGAGCATTCTGTGCAACCTTAAATTTCTTTATTGCTTCTACAAGTGGTTTATAAGGATGGTGAACATTGAGGTCAAAGCCTAATGTAGAAAGAACAATTTTTTCTCCGTTTAATATAAGCTCTTTTTGTTGCTCATATACTTCCTGTAAAAGTGATATACATCAGCACACATTGAAATGCTGACCAACAGAAAAAAAAATCAGAACCAAAGGACCATGGTTCTAGAAAACGAATAAGTAAAGTATGAAGCTTATAGTACAAACTGAATGTCAAACACAACAGAAGATATGGGGAAAAACCAATACATTCATTTATGACTAGCTAAAAGGAAGTAAGATATGTGAGAAGGTTCAGTAGTATGATGAATACCTTTTGCTTGATTTTCTGTGCAGCACCAGGATCCTTCTTGTTTATTATCTCATAGGAGACAAAAATAACATCTTTCAAGGGCCGTGGAGTTTCCTCAACTTTTCCAGCAAGGAACATGCATACAGTAGCAATTGTCTGTGAAACAACATGCAGTAAAGATCTAAGTGTTTTTCCTGCTCTAGAAGAATCAATCAGTACAAACAATCACAATTCACAAATCCTGGGTAGAACAAAGTAAAAAGCTAAATCAAAATCAAAGTGACAGCCATACTATCAATGAGAATAGAGTAATGTGCTCTCTAGAACTACAAAGAAAAATGGCAAGGAGATGGAGCCAATATAATAAAAGAATACCAAGGAACCATGAAATTCAATACCTTGAACGCTACAAAAGCCAGACTACAGCATAGTGATTCGAACAACACAGACTAAATCCCATATTTTTTAAGCGTTCAACTTATTCAAGTGCAAAACAATAAACTCACCCTTCTGTCATTCTTTGCATGTGATTGACGAAAGAAGAATCGATGACAGAAGATTATCGCTGTAGCTATTGTAACCTGGGGACTGATCGGAAAACTATATCAGCCACTTTCAATGGGAACTAAAAATTAAAAGCTTTTGTACATTGCAGAAACCATGACTACAAGAAGTAATATTCAGACAGTGAAGCAATAATGTCGTCACCATAAATAACTGTCTCTTTTTGTATTCATGTCAAAGAAAGAAACAATGAGATAAACTAAAACACAACTTTTACGAATTTCTAATGGAAAGTGCTAGAACTAATGCTAGTACAAAGGTATGCCTAAAACAATCAGAAGCACATCAAATTCCAATTATACCAAGCCTATATGTAAAGTTGTAACTATAATCTATACACAATGTTGATGGGACGGTTCGGAAGAATTACCATGTCAAGAAAGACCAAGCCAGCTTGGAGCAGATAAATGAAAAATGCACAGAAATAAGATGAGGTGCAAAAAGAACTTACACTTTTAATCTCATGCCCAAGTCCTGCAAAAACGTACAGTAGGATTTGCGGAGATAAGTTTCCTTCTTTAAGTCAATACCATCCAACCTTGAAGGTGAATTCTCTTCTATTTCTTTTCTACCAAAATACCAGCGGGAAACTTCGTCTTGCTTTTCATGAGAATTCCTTGAGTGTGATGAAACTCCACTCTCACTGTACGAACATTCCCCAGCTAGTACTCCAGCCATTACTATCTTCTAAAACCAAAATATCCCAACCTAACAAAAAAAAACCAAAATTTACATCACTTACAATGGTAATAAGCTTGATACTCAACGCTGAAGAGATCATAAGAAAAATAGATTGATTCCCCATCAAACAAAGCTATGATCTTTGTAATTGCATAAAGGTGAAGAGACTGATTGGTGAATTGTAACATAACCACATAAGTCTAAACGAGACTCAAAGGGTTAAGTAAATCTTCAAGCTAATGAACATGAATCATGCAGCACGATAAAAATTTGCGAACTGAAAATCATGAAATCGAACTTAGCAAACAACTTGATTGTGCGAAATTCATCGCTAATTAGAATCATTCGAATAAAAAAAAAATCTAAAAGTTTGCTCAGATTACGAAACCATACCTAGAAATTTAGCAATTGGGCAGGAAACAACAGATCCAAAGAATTTGTAGAGAAATTAACCGAAAATATGAAAATTTCGTTGAAAAAAATCACTTACCGGTTGGGAAAAAAGCCCCAAATCGAGAGAACGAACAAAAATCAACGAAAATCCAAGACAGTAATCGAACGTAGGGAAACAAAAAAGACAGAAAATTTACCTTACCAGCAATGAAATTAACTTCTCCAGTCGCGAATTGCAGAAGAAGAAGAAGAATAACGCGTAAAATTGAACAACCCCTAACCCTAGAGAGTCGCGAGAAACGAAAGAGGAGGAAGAAAAGGGAATAAGTAATGAAGAGTATGACATAAAAAGAAAAATAAATATGTGTTATAAAATCATTAAATAACAAAGAGGTATATTCCCGAGTGTGGGGCGTTTGATCACAGTTAATATCTTTATTGCTTACGAAAACTTTCATGACTTTAAGGACAAATCCAGCGTGCAGGAAAAAATACATAGCTATAAAAATGGATATAAGTAAAGCTTATGACTCGGTTAAATAAAAATTTAACAAGTATTGATGCTTAAGCTGGGATTCTCAACTCGCTTTGACATATATGATTATGCATTGCGTCAGATTTGTTCCATACAAGGTCTTGATTAATGAAGAAGCAAGAGAGAGTATTTTTTTCGCCAAGAGGGATTCGACAAGCAAATTCGCTCTCACCGTTTATTTTTATCATGTGTACAGAAGCCCTAATCGCATAACTTAACAACACATAATGGTTTGGTAGGATCCAGGGACTCCGATTATCGAGAGCATGCCCTCCATTATCATCTCCTGTTCGTTGATGATAGTTTATTTTTCTGCAAGGCTAATGCATAACAAAGCACAGAGATTTGAACTATCTTCCGTTTATACAAAAAGACATCAGAACAACAAATTAATCTAACCAAATCGTCCATCATGTTCGGGATAGAGATTGGAACAGAGACAAAAGACAACATTAAACAGATTCTGGGAATCACACAAGAGAGGGGGATGGGTACCTACTTAGGACTCCCCAAGAAGATACACGGCTCCAAAGCACAAGTGTTCATTTTTTGTCCAAGATAGGCTTCACAGCAGGATCAACATGTGGTCTGCAAAATTCTTTTCTCGGAGAGGGAAAGAGATCGTCATAAAATCTATAGCGCAAGCCTTTCCAACATATATAATGTCATGCTTCCTTTTACCCAAGTATATTTACACGAAGTTAAGCAGTGCTATCTCAAATTTCTGGTGGAGCAAGAAACAAGATAGCAAGGGTATCCACTAGATCGCTTGGGATAAGTTATGCCAGCCGCTTTTGGGCAGGAGGGCTGGGTTTCCATATTTTCGAGGACTTTAACCACGTCTTTTTGGTGAAGCAACTATGGAGAATTGTGAGATCCCCAAATTCTCTCTTAGCACGGGTGCTGAGGGGAAGATACTTCAGATACTTCGATCCGCTCTACGTCTAGCCAGCTTATAACCCATCCTATGGATGGAGGAGCTTAATGGCGGCTAGACCGCTGTTGAGTTCGGGTCTAAGGAGAATTATTGGTTCTGGTATAGGATCCAAGTTTTGGTCAAGGCCTCTCCGTTGAGATTGATCCTCACATATATGTGAGCGATTTGATATACTTTACGACGAAAGGCTGGAAAGTTGAACCGCTTAAGGACCTAGTGTCGCCAGAAGATCTACCTCTGATTTTAAGCATAAAGTCGAGTGTCGCGTTCTCTAACGATAACTATAGCTGGACACACACGAAATCAGGAGCCTACATAGTAAAGTATGGATATTGGGCAGCTAAGGCCCGCCAGAGAGAAGATTGTGACTTCCCTTTTCAAGGACAAAGTGTTACTACACTGCAGGCACAATCATGGAAGCTTCTGACCTCGCGAAAACTAATGCATTTTGTGTGGCAGATCGTGTCGGGTTGTATACATTCGTGTCAACGACTCACCGATAGACATATCGGAGTTGATAAGACTTGTCCGCGATGTGGAGTAGATAATGAGACTATCAACCACATATTCTTTGAGGGCCCTCCGGCAAAGCAAATATGGACTTTGTCAAATATTCCATCAGCGCGAAATGGGTTCCCCTCGACATCAAAATTCACGAATATTGATTATCTTATGTGGCGAGCCAAGGATGTATGGGGAGACACTCTTACAATCAAATCCTTTATGTGGATTTTGTGCTTTATTTGGAAGGCTCAAAACTTAAAGAAGGAGACACTCTTACGATCAAAGCTATTGCGATGTAGGAGGCGGAAGATTTTAGGACATCTAACGCTCGGGATAAAGCGATAACTTTAGCTACATCACCTCAGACTCTAGAAGACCCTCCACCAGTACATCATGGTTTTATTTGTCAGACAGATGGATCTTGGTCGGAATCGGACAGTCAGAGTGGGCATGGTTGGCTCCTGATATCGACAGTAAGATCTTGAACATTGGTCTAAAGAGTCAACGTCGTTCCACCACCACTCCCTCCCCCTCCATGCCGAACTCGATTCATTACTTTGGGCTATGAGATGTTTGAGAGATTTATACATCTTTGAGATTATTTCCAGACTGATTGCAAGGATCTCATAACTTTGTTGGATGCACCAGAGGTTTGGCCGACGTTTGCATTGGAGATAGATGATTTTAGCGCCCTTAAACCATTATTTCATGATTTTTTCATTTCTTTTATTTCTCAAAATTTTTGGTCTAAAGATGAAATTCTTAATGATAGTTTGTTGTTTTTTGCCAATTTTTGCAATAATGGATTTGATTTTTTGGCCGGCAAAAACAAAACAAAGAGTGTATTGGGGAAAATGACCAATTTATTCCCCAATTTTTGCAATTTCGTGAATTTATTCCTCAACTTATGTGTTTGCAAATTAATTCTCCAAAGTTACTTTGACTTTGCAAAATTGGGTTTAGGAAAAGTCCACGTTAACTAAACTTACAGACGTTAAGTAAAAAAAAAAAGTTTGCGATATGTTGTCTTCTTCGGTGGAAATCCCTAAATTGAAAAAAATAGAATCCTAAGGCGAAATCAACGGCAACCAAATTCGAAATCGATGGTGACGGAGTGCGTCACCATGAAGAACAAAAAAACCTTGCCCATGAGCGAATCGATGATTACCTAAAAACGATATATTCTCCTCTGCAAATCCTACACACTCAAATTTGTGCGTTATTTTGCTTTTTTTTTTTTCTTTTCTAGTGACTCTAGTCAAAATTGGGTACTCGTGAGTTGTGAATCCTTTTCTCTTTCAGACATTGGTTTTGCATCAAAAAAGTCGTTTAAACTGATGTATAATTGGTCTTGTTTGATAGTTATGAATGATAACTCTAAACGCATAGTTACGAGATTGTTAAGAATTCTTAGTGCTTGAATCACTTTCGTTACTAGAATCTCAGAAGTATGATTCATATTTGTTTCCCTCTCTTGTTCTCTTTTAAATTCCGTTTTTCAATTAGGTATTTAGATGCTTGGGTATAAAGGAACATTTTGTTAACTTGTTGTGCGCATAGATTTGATGGCGTCTTCTAACTAGTTTGTTCGGACTCTCCGGAGAAAACGCAATATTGGGAAGCTGTTGAAGTAGTCAGCGATATGGATCAAAAGGGCATGTTGTTGAGGCTCCCTCATACCTGAAGAAGTTGCAGCAAGAGCAGTTGCAGAGGCAGAATTTGCTAATCACAGAGGATGAACAAGTAGCAAAAGAGAGAGAGAGAGAGAGAGAGAGAGAGAGAGAGCGAGAGCATAAGCCAAAGTTGAAGTTGCTCAGATATTTGGTAGAGAGGAAAACACGTTTTCTAATCTTGATGCTCTTGTTTTTTTATTTAGTATCAGTGTAAAAAGCAATATATTATCTATGTTCTCAACTCTAAGATTCTATAAATCGTTAAGTATTTTTTATGTTTATGGATAATTTGCTCAATAATCTTGAAACTGTTTTGAACAGAGATGAATGAGAAAGTAAATTTAGATTTATTTTATTCTTTTACGACTTACCCGATTGAAATTTACAAGCATTTCAAGTCTTCTTCTTACTACTTTCTTCCCATTCCTCTAGAATGTCATAAACTGAAAGCGAATCAGATTCACTAGATTCTTCATCATCATCAATCTTAGGTTCTTCTAGATCCAATGCCTCGAGTTCAGTCTATGTCAATCCCCAATCTTCAACATTAGCATCTTTCATTGTTGTATCAAGAAGTAAATTTCGCGCTAGTTTGTCGTTGTGACATCAATGGCTAACAATGGCTTCGTTGAAGAGAAAGAAGAAGAAGACCCACATAGAGAATTTAATGACTTTGAGATGTTCAAGACCATTGATTCACTTGCATACTCACAATCAACATAATCAGAGAGAGCTTTTATAGATTAATTAGGTTTAAAAGATTTTGAATTGGAATTCTGGGGAAGAAGACATAAACACACAATTTGTTTTTTTTTTTTAAGTTAATGTCTGTGTTTTCTTATTTAACTTGGACTTTTCTCAAACCCAATTTTGCAAAGTCAACATAACTTTGGAGAATTAATTTGCAAACACACAAGTTGGAGAATAAATTCACCAAATTGCAAAAATTGGGGAATAAATTGGTATTGTATTATATATGTAGATATATATAATACATGTGTTTTAAAAAAACAAAGAAGAGAAATGACGGTGAATTGTTGAAAATGTGAAAGAAGTAGGAGAGGAGAGAACATTGTTATTATTGAAACTTTGTTTATTGCTTTCAATAATGTGTATCACTTACAACGTAAAACAACACTATAAAATAGTGTTGTTTTGCTTGATGAACAAGTAACTAATTTTACAAAATATATATAGATAAGAACATAGATAATTACAACTATTCTAATTTACATGTAATATGGATATAATAAACATCATTATGTATAGTATTTATTTAGATAGATAATTACTAATATAATTTATCCATAACAATATGACATATATTCGTTCGATTCTTTTTCAACTCCCTGACAATTCCAACGAGTAAACGACAAATATAAACACCAAAACTAATTCGAAAATCAAGGTAAACTCAAAGATTCGATTATATACTTCCTATAATAGAGTTGAATTGATTATATTGATGAATCTCATCATTCCCAACCAGCAGAAACCCAAATACTTCTCAAAACCCCAATAGCATAAAGCTTCGAGCTACAAAAACGCTTAAGAAAAAAACAAAATTTCCAGAACATTGGCCTAATCCCTTATTGTTCAAAACTAGACTAAAGATTGAATTGAATAAAGTTTCTAGACTGAGAGAAAAACCAATAAAAGTAGGATCCGTTAAGCGTCATCTAGGAAACTGTAGCTCTTTCCAAAAGTCACAGGAAACTCTATGACCTAAAACTCATCGGCAGATGAAGAACTTTGAACTTCCAATACTGATTTGGGTGAGGCTCGACCCCCTACCTGGGTATCCATAGAACCGTCCGATTCAAATTCTTCATATCCTCCTATATCCTCAAAGTCAAATGCTTCGGCTCCTACTATATCCTCAAAGTCAAATGCTTCGGCTCCTTCTTCTATATCCTCAAAGTCAAATGCTTCAGCTCCTTCTTCTCCTATACCATCGGCTCCATTATTGTCTCCCTCCTCAGAATGAGCTTCTCTTTCCTCAGAACGGCTCAACTTTTCCCAGAACATACCCCCGTTGTTTAAACCTTTGTCCGTGACAAGAAGATATACTTCACCTTCATTCTGCATCAAAAATAACCACAACATGTATATGACTTCCTGTGATTAAACGTTAAACATGCTTTTACACAAACCTTATCTATTAACATGGCAACTACTAGGATAATTTACACCAATATTTGGTTTATTGCAAAACTAAACTAAAATTTTTGAATAATACCTTTGTTGCAGTGCGGAACGTGTTGTTGTGTACTAAAACACAGATTTCATGATTTTCAATTGCTTCTTTTAAACAAAAGAGACCATAAGCAGACAGTGAGACATCATCTTGGCATTTTGGCTGTGCATCCTGGAATCAGAGGCGATAGTAAATGACTACATAAACTAAGAGCATAAAAACTGACACTTGAAAGAGTAACAATACCTTATCTTCAGTGACCCATCCATGGTACAGAGGGATCTTCAGTACTTTAAGAATTTCAGAGCATTCATTGTTTTTAAACGAATCAATGCTATCCCAAACCGGTTGAGGAAAAGTCTCTAGAAGGGTTGAAACTGCATCCTCGATCCTACCTTTCAACTGGTCCAGACACAATTCTTGCAATTTCTCTCTAAGAAAGGATAACACTTCCCATTCCTCATCAAAATCACCCTCAAGAACCAAATTGCGTTTAAGAATGATGGCATTGCCTACAAAAATCAGAAAAAAAAATCAGAAACAAGCAGCTTTACCCAACCAAACCCTAACCTAAGCAATTGTTCAAAGAACTTACAGATTGATAAAAGTGATTCTAACCCCTCCCCGTTGTGGAGAAGAACGGTCTTCTTTTGCCCAAAGAAAGGAAATTCTGTGTTAAAACTGTAGACGACATTTTCAAATATGGCATTCACACCATCCATTCGTGCGTTCAATGCTTCTTCTTCTGCCTCCTTTACTATCGTCCCTTCCATTACTGAATCAGTCACCTTTTCCCAGAACATACCCCTGTTGATTAAATCTTCGTTCGTGTTGAGAAGATAGAGTTCCTCTTCGTTCTGCATCAAATATAAAAAACAGCTCTAAGAAACACATAAGGAAACAGCACCAGGTCAAACTATTCTTGACAACTTATGGTTAACCTGTTCAAATATTCCTCTCACTGCTATAAGGAATCATGAGTATATATCTAGGCCACACATAACTTATTTTGAAATCTAATATTACCTAAATAACCTACATGCTAACTTCTTCAATTCCTCAGCTTGGTTTATAGTTTCAAACCAAAAATAAGATAATAAGAAACACAGATTAAACAAACTTCAACAAGGAAATGATGCATGAAATTGTCAATTTGTATATGACTTCCTGTGATTACACGTTAAACATGCTTTTACACAAACCTTATCTATTAACATGACAACTACTATGATAATTTACACCAATATTTGGTTTATTGCAAAACTAAACAAAATTTTTTGAATAATACCTTTGTTGCAGTGCGGAACGTGTTGTTGTGTACTAAAACACAGACTTCATGATTTTCAATTGCTTCTTTTAAACAAAAGAGACCATAAGCAGACAGTGTGACATCATCTTGGCATTTTGGCTGTGCATCCTGGAATCAGAGGCAATAGTAAGTGACTACATAAACTAAGAGCATAAAAACTGTCACTTGAAAGAGTAACAATACCTTATCTTCAATGACCCATCCATGGTACAGAGGGATCTTCAGTACTTTAAGAATTTCAGAGCATTCATTGTTTTTAAACGAATCAATTCTATCCCCAACCGGTTGAGGAAAAGTCTCTAGAAGGGTTGAAATTGCATCCTCGATCCTACCTTTCAACTGGTCCGGACACAATTCTTGCAATTTCTCTTTAAGAAAGGATAACACTTCCCATTCCTCATCAAAATCACCCTCAAGAACCAAATTGCGTTTAAGAATGATGGCATTGCCTACAAAAATCAGAAAAAAAAATCAGAAACAAGCAGCTTTACCCAACCAAACCCTAACCTAAGCAATTGTTCAAAGAACTTACAGATTGATAAAAGTGATTCTAACCCCTCCCCGTTGTGGAGAAGAACGGTCTTCTTTTGCCCAAAGAAAGGAACTTCTGTAGTACTGTAGATTGGATGATCCATGGCTGAGTATGAGAGAGAAGAGGGAAGAAGAAAGATTGGTTCTTGCGCGGAGTAGGAGAAACGAGCTGAGAAGTCAGAGAGTATGACTAGAGAATAGCGAGAAGAGAAAGGCGAGAGACATGATTCTGTTGAGTAAGCGAGAGATGCGATGCTGTAGAGTAAGTGAGAGACTTGATCTCTTCCGAGATATTTGATTTTGGAGAAGGCGAGAGAGAGGATCAGCGCGAAGAAGGAGAAACGAGCGAGAATCTGAGTACGTGTAGAGACCAGCGAGAAGAGTAAAGCAAGAGACGCGATTCTTCAGAGAAATCGAATTGATCTCTTCGTTTGATTTTGGACGAGACGAGAGAGACGATCAGCGCGAAGAAGATGAGATTTTATTATATCTTCGATTGTATTATTTATTGTTTGTTAATTCAATTCTTTAAAAAAATCTTAAATGAATGATTTAAGGAAAAAATTAGATAGAAATGATATTATTTAATGTTTGTTCATATATACTTTTTCTAACATTGTCTAATTACACTTTCAAATAATCAAAATCCGAAAATGTCTTTGAATATGTGATTTAATAAAAAAATATAAAAAAAAAGAAATTAAAAAACTAAAAAAAATATCAATTTTATTTAGAATAATACCAATGATTTTGGGATCTAAGCGCAAAAGACATCTCCACATTGTAAGATAGAAGAATAATTACTAGTTGATAATCAAAATTTTCACCGGTAGATAAGGAAATCACTGAAATCAAACACTTTACTAAAAAACATATCACGGTGACAATGAACCAACATAAAAAAATTGAAGAAACTAAACCTAAATAAAACACCAACTAGATTGATAACCGGTGCTGCCGTCCGAGTGAAATATTTTTTGAATCATAAATTTGTATATTATTGTGTTAATTAAATTATAAATTTTGTTTGGGAGTTAAAGAAGAGGGCAATTGTTATTAGAGTGATTGATTTAAGCTATGTAGGTGTTTTAGGTAGTTTTCACCTTCTTAAATCAAAAATATTTTTTATTACTATGAAATCCTATTTAGGAAAATTAAGATGTGTACGGGCGATCGGGTTGAAATAGTTTAAACACATCATAACTCTTGATAACCCGCGATGTTGTCCGGAATAATGTTTTGTTATTGTATTAATTAATTATACTATAGTATTTGATTGGTGCTAGTGTGTAGTGTATGTTATATGTTATTAGAGTGATTGAATTAAATAATGTATGTAAATTGTTAATTCAATGTTAAAAATGATCTCGGTGCTTTTAGGCAATAGTGAAAATGGGATGTAGTTAATAGTGGATATATAAAATTAGAATAACGGTATTGAGAGTTAAAAAAATCATTTATATAATTTTATGATTTATTGGATTTGAGTGTTTTCATAGCTTACAGATTACAGTTTCACCCGTTTTTGAAAATCCGAGTTGATACATATGGGTTGTGTCGATCGATACCACCATATGTGTTAGTCGACACAACCACTCAATCCAAACCATATGTGTCGATTTAAGCTTGTGTCGATCGACACCAGGTTGTGTTTCGGTCGACATAGAGACATTAACTAGGTAACATTCATTTTCTTCTTGTTCTCTAAGTTTTTTTTACTTTTAACCAAACTCATGCTTCTATAACACTGGGAACAGTGTTGTTCAAGTCTGGGGGAGCTAGTTACTAACATTATATTTTCTTTTTTTAGAGTCAGTCGAGTCTGTTTTTATCGAGTCAAATTTTAGTTTGAAACTATGATTTTTCAAGGAAACCACCACATTTGTAGAAATTTAAGTAACCACTGATTCAAACTTGACTGGCATCCGAGACTAATGAAAAACCCAAAGGCTGACCAGCAGACTTGAGATATCCATATTTCTAGCATAAATCTACTAAAACCTGAGCTAATTTCTGATTTTTCCTTTTACCTCATCGATGTGACTGACGTTCATAGAGCTTGACTCCTCATTCATACTTGACAGCAGACAACCTGTGTAAAGTAATGATACTGCTCTACCTTATTCTAAAAAAAAATATATGTATAAATAAATAAAAAGATGAGATGACTTTCTTTTGAGTAAAAGGGTAAGAAAATTTTCAATGACCCCATTATTTTACTTTGAAAGAGATGATCACATGAAAGTTGGAGCGAGGTTAGGAAAATTTTCTGTGATACCATTATTCGCCTACACCTTTGTCAAAAAAAAAGAGGAATAAGAAAAATAATAAGTCTGGGGGAGAGAAAAATACCAAAATTTTGTAAGGTTGAATTGTCATGGTATTGTACGGGAATGAGTCTAGAGGTTCTTGGCATTGAGATCAAAGATGATACCCAACGATGAAGGGCTTATGGACTATGTTGCGAAATTGTGGGTTGAATCCAGAAAGCTCTGAATGTCTACGGTGAAGTACATGATGGTCTGGATCCTGTCTGATAAGAATTTCTAGTGGCTTACTATGGTGAAAGTGAGTGTGGTGCTCCTATAACAAAATGAGTTTCTATGTTTTCAAACTACTTTCTCTGGTTTGGTTTTATGTTTGCTTGAAGGCAAGCAAAAGCTAAGTCTGGGGGAGTTGATATATCATAGTTTTTATGGGTTTTAACCCATGATATATGTACATAATCAAAAAATTTATGTGTCTTTAGAGTTCTATCAGAGTCTTTTACAGTTTACACATAATTGAGATCATTTGGACGTTCTGGAGTATTTTGGAGCATTATAGCTGAGAAGCTAAAGTTGGAGCCATTCAAAATCAGTGGCGTCGATCGACACGGGCCATATTTTCACACCACACGTGAAAATTAACAGTTTTAAAGATTTGCAACTTTGCCCAGAAGTTTTATGTATTTACAAAAGAGCCCAAATCGTGTTTAGATTATTAATTAAGATTTGTAGGTTTTAATTAGAAAGAGTTAACTTTTACAAGAGAGTATTAGAGAGATTGAGAGCTTAGGGCTGATCTATTACTCTGTACACTTTGAGAGAAGATTTCGAACTCCTGTTTCTATTTCTCTTTTATATTATATATGATATCTATTTTATTCATGTCTTTGATTCAATTGATATGTGTGAGTAGATCTCTTGTTAGGTTCAGGGATTCTCATTAGGGTTTTCATGGAACTGTAGATTGATTGATTGGTTAGGATTCAAAACTTGATAGTTATTCACTTAGGTTGTTCTTAAAGCTAGTTCTGCCATGATCACCTAGAATCTAGATCTTAAGTTGTTAAATTGGCACGACGGTGTGATTTATAATCTGACATAACCTAGAGTGAGCAAATTAGATAATTGCAAAGAAATTTAGATTAGATAATTTGTGAACCGATCAAACTTGTTCTTAATGCTTGTTTAAAATTTTAAGACTCGCAAAGGAATTTGGTTTCTTAGGTTTTAAACATAGTGAATTCTCGCAACGAAAGTTGGTTAATTTTATCTTTGTGATTTGAGTTCTAGAACTGGTTCGTAATTTGATCCTAACTGATTAATTGATCTGCATTACTTGATTACCTGAGAAATTCCCTGGACTTGACGCTTTTTCCATCTGAATACAAACCGATTTCATTTAGTATTTTGCATTGTTTTAATTTTATCTCTTGTCTTGCTTAGCTTAATTCGAAACGAAAAGATCTATCTTGAAACTTCTGAGTCTCTGTGGATTCGACCCCTACGTACTACAATTGCATTTTGTGCACTTGTGGTGTAGCTCTAGGGATTTAAAACTCGAGCATACCAAATGGCTGAGGGAAAGGATATGACTAAGGTTACATATGTTGCCTTGTATACAACGGATAGAGGCATGCCATTCACAAGAAACCAGAACCAGAACTAGAAAGGTCCCAATGGTCGAAACAAGAGCAGATCAAACTCCAAAACTAGAGTGAATTATTGGTTCTGTAAGAAGGAAGGCTATATCAAGAAGGATTATTTTTCTAGGAAGAGAAAGCTGGAAGGTGAAGGTCAAGGAGAGGTTGAGGTTATTATAGAGAAGTTGGTATTCTCAGAAGTTCTAAGCATGAATGAGGTTGAAGCTAAGGATAAATGGGTGACTGAGTCTGGATGCACCTATCATATGACATCCATATTCAAATGGTTCTCTAAGTTTCAAGAAAATATATCAACCATGATTCTACTTGGTGATGATCATACCATCAAATCAAGAAGGTGTGGCAAAATCAAGGTAAACACACATGGAGGCTCAATCAAAGTCTTGAATAATGCTAGGTTTGTGCCTAATCTCATAAGGAATCTTATCTCCACATGTACATTGGACAAATTGGGATACAAGCATGAAGGTAGAGATGGTAAACTGAGATTTTACAAGAATAATAAGACTGCGCTTCAAGTAGAATTGATAAATGGTTTGTACATTCTTGATGGTGAGACTATTCTTAGTGAAATCTGCAATGCTCAAAGCTCAAAGGATAATACAGTGTTGTGGCATAGTATGTAGGGTCATCTAAACCTCAACAACATGAAGGTTCTAACTGGTAAAGGACTAATTGAGAAGAAGGATATCAAAGATTTGGTGTTTAATGAGCACTGTGTTATGGAGAATTCAAAGAAGCTAAGCTTCAATGTTGGAAAACACAACACAAAAGATGCATTGGGATATATACATGTTGATTTGTGGGGATCTCTGAATGTGACTCATTCTATCTCTACTAAGTAATACTTTTTGTTAATCATTGATGACAAGACTAGAAAGTATGGTTAATGTTTCTCAAAACCAAAGATGAGACATTTGAAAAATTATGTAAATGAAAATAGTTTGTCGAAAACCAGATGAATAAAGAGGGTAAAAGTTTTGATGACTGATAATGGTTTAGAGTTTTGTAACTCACGATTTAATGAGTTTTGAAGCAAGAATGGTATTGAAAGACACAAAAAGTGTACATAAACTCCTCATCATAATGGAGTAGCTGAAAGAATGAATATAACTCTGATGGACCAAAGTGAGATGCTTACTTATTGAATCAGACCTTGAAGAGAAGTTCTGGGCAGAAGAAGCTGCCACTACAGCCTATCTGGTAAACTGTTCTCCTTCATAATATACCAAAACAATTATGGTTAGATAGAAAACCAGGGTATAAGCATCATAGGAGATTTGGATTTGTAGCTTATGGGCATCAAGATCAGGGAAAATTGAAACCTAGATCATTGAAAGGAGTGTTCTTAGGTTATCGTCAAAGCACAAAAGGGTACAAAATTTGGTTATTGGATGAGGATAAATGTGTGATAAGTAGAAATGTGGTGTTTAATGAGGATATAATCTATAAAAATTTGAAGACTGATATTCAACTAACTGAGAAGACTGATGTACAACAAGCTCATAAAGTTGTAACTGAGATATACAAGGACCAAGATTTGATTACAAAGAGTTCTAATGAAGGTGGAGTAATCTCGTTAAGCTCTAGTGACTCTGAAGATGAAGAAACAGAACCAGCTGTGATACGTACGCCTAGAGCTGACTTAAGAAACTATTAGTTGTCTAAGGACAGAGTAAGGAGACCTATTAATCCTCCAGCAAAGTTTTCAGATTATACTTAGTTCGCTTTTGCACTTATGGTATCGGAAGAGATTAATATTGATAAATAACCAAGTTGTTTTCATGATGGAAAAGAGGATAAGAACTGAGAGAAGTGGAATGGAGGAATGTTAGAAGAAGTGAATTCTTTTATGGAAGAATCAAACATGGGATATTGTTGATCGACCTATTAATCAGAAGTTATAAGTTGTAGATGGTTGTATAAGAAGAAGTGTGGTATTCCTGGTAGTACATCCAAATCTAAAGGTGATACACTTAATTAACCAGGTAACAAATAAATGACACACAACCATACTTCAAGAATTTATGGATCCAAGAGATATACAGGTTGTGAGGGGTATGTCCATAAGTTACTCAATTACTCTTATCAACCTCATAGATTAGTATGGCATCATACAAAATCTGGAAAATATACAGTTAAATCAGGTTACAAACTAGCTCAAAATATGATAGCAGTTGAGGAGTGGAGTTTCAATTGTACAGCCTTAAAGGCCTAAGCATGAAAGGTATGGACTCCTCTAAAGTTACAATATTTTCTATGGCAAATAGGCTCAGGTTCCTTAACAGTAACTTCATCACTAAATAAACGAAGACTTAGATGTGAAAATACATGTTAAAGATGTGAGGGGCAAAAGAAACAATAAATCATGTTTTCTTTGAATATCTATCATCTTTGTAAACTTGGGAGTTGTCTTTGATCCCTTTGATACCAGGAAATTTTCCAACGGCTTCTGTTTTTTTTTCTAATTTGATTATTTGTTATGAAAACTACCTCCCAATTTAGAGGATAAGTATGACCATTATTTTGCATGGATACTATGATTTATATGGAAAGCTAGGAATAAGAAAGTGTTCCAATGTAATCAACCAAACCCATTAGACATCATAAGTCATGCTAGAAGTCTACAAATGGCATGGGAGATAGCTCAATTGTATGTGGGAGAGGAAATAGAGGATCAAGAAAGATATTATCATTTATTGCGATGCCAGATTGATTGTTCATGAAAAGCTACTTACCTTTTTATAGGTTTAGGTTGGATTTGCCTCCAGAGGAATAATCAAGTGGTACTCTTAGGGGCAAAATGCCATCGGAAGAGCCGCTCGCATCTCCACTTGGAAATGAAAGGTTTAATATAGGCTATGAAGAGTATTTTTCTAAAAGTATAGATTGTCAGATCTTTGAAACTGATTGTGCAAGGTTAGTCTCAATGGTGCAGTCTCCATTGGGGCTCGTAGGGGTTTGGTCTGAATTACTTTCCCTTCCTTTTCGCTTGTTTCTATTTCTAGTTCGTGTAATATCAAAACTGATTGTTTAGCCCGAACTTCTAGAATTTTAATTTCTGAGATTTCTTTTGTAAACTCTTTTTCTTCTTACTGGACTACCAATCAAGAAGTGGTTTTCTAATTAATATATGGTTTTAGAAAAATTCCCTCAAGTACTGGTCAATCCATCTTAAAATCTTTAATTAAATTATTAATGAAAAGACCCTCAAGTAAAGGATTTTTGTGAAAAACTCTTATGTTTATAATTCCGCCTAAACATATGTCCTTTAATCAATATTCTGCCTTGTTTCTTGCTAAAAAACACGAAATGTGTGTTTTTATTTTAGAATAAAAAAAACTCTGTATTTGTTTTAAAATAACATGAATTTTCAAAAGTTACTAATGTCAATTCAAAAATCTCAAAATCATGTAAATATAAACATTCATTCATCCTCATGCTTCTTTTTATTTCATATGCATTTAATTTCTAAAATTGTATATGATCTTGTCAATTTTTATCGTTTTACGTAACCTAAGATGCGATATCTTAGTTATATTGATTAATCGTTTCAGATTTTCAATCAATTGCATCACATTTTTGATGTTATTTTAAACAAAAACCGTGTTTTATTTATTTCATATGCATCTAAATTTTAAAATAATTAAATTTAAGTAAAAAGTTAAAAAAAAATTTATCAGTGATGTATTCTAATATTGTTTTAGAAAAAATTATAAACCATTTTTAGTTAGAGAAGAGATTTATTTACATAATTTTATTTTTCTACATGAATAAATAATTTACGTTTCTATATTATAGTTTCATTATTAACATAATAAAAGTCTAGACCACATTATGTAGCTTTTGGTTTCATCTCATATTTTGTTTTTCCGAGCACCATATGTGATATGGAAAAACGGATCTGATGACCCGTGGTCATGTTGTTGCTCAAATCTAGGCGAGATATTCTTCCAGCAAGATGTATGTTGTCCTCTGCTCTCCTTTGGTTATGATCTTGTCTAGGTTCCCAACCAAATACCGTTTCCCTCTCGTATCTCCACTTGTTAAAATTCTTTGTCATTCCTTGTCTCCATATGTTTTTCGACAACATCCTCTAAATCAACATTTTTCGTTGCCAAGTCTCAATTTTTTATTCAAGTTTCGGATTTCATACCTGAAAATGTTTGGTTTTCACGGAATTCTTTTATTTTCCGTCGTCAGATTCCCATTCACCACCATCTTCAATCTCCAGTAGAGTCCCGCCGCCTTCCTCCCTCCTTCGGATCTACATTTTTGCATAAGAGTTGGCTCTAACGGAAGCAACTCTTCCAGAATGACTTCCCCTTGGAAGAGATCAGTTCTAACTTTTTCCTTTGAGAGAGATCATTTACACATTTTTTACTCTATGGAGAAAACAATCCCTACAATTTCTTTCTCTAAGAGACGTGTTGTTTCCTCGATTCGTAAACTGAAAATACTATGCAATTTTCTAACCAATTTGATATCTTGTGCCAATTATATGTAAATTTTGTCGACAAATCAGACAAAACTATTCATCGATCAGTCTTGAATCTCATTTTACTACTCTTAACATTGTGTATATTAGATCAGCTCTTAACACTTTTGATGCTACTGGTTTGCCTATTTGGCTCAATGAGATTTACGTTGATACTCTTCCATGTGTCCATGTATAACTTATATATTCTCTTATACATTATAAGTAGGCAAAAGTCATCATTTCTGAAATCTCATTTACTTGTTTTTTTCTACAGTATCATGTTTCAAATTCCAGTTTGTTTATCCCTACTTATTTAGGGTTTTTTTCGCACTTGTAACTTGTATCATGTTCGGGTTACATATAGGACAAATATTCCTCACAAAAAAACTAATTTTATGATTTTCTATAAAATAATGTGATTCTATAATTAATTGAATTTCATGAAATTAATTAATTAATTATTATTAAATTATGATGATAAAGTTATTACCAATAAATTTGTGTGTTCATGAGTTGACCTATTTAACTATGTGATCCATAAAATTAAATAGATTTATGTGCTAATTTGATACAACAAATTTGATAGGTTATTGGTTACTTCAATTAATTTAGTCTATGATTTATTTAATATTCAACTAATTGTGATAATGAATTAGATTAGATTATACTCAATCAAGTTTTTTTGTTCAAATAATTAAAAGTGTGTGAAAAAATATTAGTGGAGACTAAATAATTTAAAATCTACTCTTTATGTCCTATTTTATAAGATGTTTTGGCCTTTTTTTCTATTTTATTAGATGTTTTGAAAGTTTTTAGGCAAAAATTAAATTTTGATGGTTGAATAGTTTCAAAGTAAAACATTAAATGATATTTTTGTAAAAAAAAAATAGATCTGTTAATATACACACTTTTAACTGAAATATCTAATAAAATGGAATGGAGGGTGTAAATTTTAAAAAGAAACATTTAAATTTTTATTGAAAACAAAATAATAATATTTAACATATGCACTAGAAAAATTAGAAAGTAAAAAGTATTTGTTTTGTTATTATTATTATTCATCGATAATCCTTTTTGACTAAGGAAAAAAAAGTTAATAATTTGTATATATATATAAAATAAGCTTTTGGGTGTTTTCTCGATTTCACTCTTATCTTCTTTTGTTTCTCGCGACTAACAGGGATAGGGTTAGGGTGCGTTATTCTTTTTCTGAAATTCGCGAGTGGAGAAGTTAATTTCATTGCAGGTAAGGTAAGTATCAACTATTTCTGTCGTTCGTTCGATTACTGTGTTGAATTTTCGTTGATTTTATTGTTCTCTCGATTTGTTTTTTTTTTCCCCCTCGGTCAAGTGAAGTTTCAATCTTTCGGTTGATTGCTTCAAAAACCTTTTGGATCTGAAGGCGGACTTATTTTTCATTTCAAATTGTTAATTTTCCCGGCAGGGATTGGTCTTTTGAGCAAAATTTTGGAATTTACCTGGCATTTGTATCAAATTTCCCTAATCAAGTTTTCCGATGTAGTTCGGATTGGGGCTCGATATGTTCGTTTCCATGATTTTGCAATTCGCAATTTTTTATCGTTCTGCATGATCGGTGTTCATAGCTTCTTTGAAGCAATGGCATATCCAATGTTGACGACTCTATTTTTTTTTGGTCTCTGCTTTTGCTAGGTTTGGGTATTTTGGTTTTAGAAGATACTAATGGCTGGAGTAGCTGGGGAATGTTCATACAGTGAGAGTGGGGTTTCATCACACTCAAAGAATTCTCATGAAAAGCAAGACGAGGTTGATATGAGAGGTGAGGAGGGTGTTTGTAGCGGCTCAATCAGCAACTTTGCTCATCAGATCCCTCTTGATCTAATGATTGAGATCATGAATAGATTTCCGGTTAAATCTCTTAAAAGGTTCCAATGTGTATCCAAGGAATGGCTATCCATTATCCGAAGCCGAGTATTCATCGATTCGTTCAGCTCGGTTTCCCAAACAAGGCCACGGTTTCTAGTCGCTGTTCGTACTCATGTGAATCGTGTGCTCCTCTTTTCTTCTTCAAGCCATGAAACAGAGGTACCTACTACTTCTAGTCTTCAAATGCCAATACCCAATTGGCTCGTGAACCCTGTTCGTTATACTTCTTTGCATACCAATCTCGAAATGACAGTGTCCGGTTTGCATGTGGACCTTGTTCGTTGCTCATCCATCCATGGATTGTTCAGTCTTTCATATATGTTATATCCAGGCCGGTTCACGATATATAACCCTAGCACTAGACAAGCCATAACCTTGCCAGATAACAAACCTTCTAGCGGGAGAATGGAGCGTATATATTTGTTCTTGGGATATGATCCGGTTAGTAATGAATACAAAGCATTGTCTAGCGCTGGTTTTTCTGGTGAACGTTTTCAAGAACACAAGATTTTAACACTTGGAGGAGTGAGTGAGTTTTCATGGAGAGACATTGAAGGTACAAAAATCACGCGTTATACTGTTGCAACAAACAAAATATGCATCAATGGGGTTGTGTATTGCGGGGTTTGGACTACCCTAAGACAAGAGAAGAGACCGTTGATTTTTTGGTTTAACGTTAGAGATGAGAAGATAGGGTATATCCGGACATATTCGTCGATCATAGCTGGCGGATCATTGATCAACTACAATGGGAGGTTAGCTGCTACTTGTCCCTTGCCATGTGATCCTATCCACTGTTTTGAAATATGTATTCTAAATGAATACGAGTTCGACAAATTTAGATGGTTAAGGACACCATTCAACATTGACCCTTCGTTGTCAGATTTGTCAGGGAATATTCAGTTAAACATCTTAGGCAAGAACAAAACCAACGAGTTTGTTTTATGTCCGGTAAAGTTGCCTCCCAAACATGAACCATTGTACATCTACTACTACAACAGAGGCAAGGACTTGATTAGAAGAGTTGAACTTGAAGGATTTGAAGAGTTTGGGTGTAAACATAAACGTGATGAGAAATGTGATTGTCAAGTCCTTCTCTCAGCGGATCACTTTGACAGTCTCGTGTCTTTGTAATGTGTTTTATTTTTATTTTTTTTATTTAATTTATTTATGAAAGATTGTGATACTGAAGGCTGTGTTTACTTTCAACTACATTGTTTATTTTTATTCCCGTATTTTTTTTCTAACTTGGCAATTCTTTTTGTTAAGGTTCAAAAATCAATTTTATCAATGCAAGTGAACTGAAGTTATGAGAATGCAATAAGTAGTTCAGAGCCAAAGTAAGAAATCATTGCATTGGCAGGATACAAAAGCAATTGCAATGCCTTTGATTATTTTAAGAGTATTCAGAATGAATAACCTTAATATTTTGTTGGGCGATGCATGAATTGGAACAGCCGGTTGACAACAAAAGCAATATCGGGCTGCGTAAATAATAGATATTGTAGACTCCCAATAACCATGCGATACTGTGTGGCATTAGTGAGGATTGTACCGGAGATCAAGGTTAGCTTTGGCGTAAGTGCCATGGGCGTTGTAACCGGCTTAGCGTCTAGCATATTTTTCTTGAGTAGTAGATCAGTAATATATTTCTTCTGCATGAGGTGTAGGCCATGATGTGTGCGAGTCGCCTCGATGCCTAAGAAATAATTGACTTCACCGAAAACCGATTGGAAAGAGCTTTAATAAATACCACAACCCGATCATTTTCTCCAGTGATAAGAATATCGTCAACATAGACCAGAACATAGAGAAAGCGTCGATTACGTTGATAGACAAATAACGAAGTGTCAAATAAAGAGTTGGTAAAGCCAGCCGGAAGGAGATATGTACGAAGTTTATGATACCAAGCCATGGGTGCTTGTTTCAAGGAGCAACTCCAAGCGGGGAGCAACACATTTTCTCCTTGAGGAAATTTATACAATGAAAGGCCAAAGAATTCATCGCCTACTTAGATACAAGCCAGGGCACTGTGGATAGATTTCTCTCGAAGGGCATACTCCACATTCCCATGTCATTTAGAACCATACTGAGAGCGTGGTAATCTTGTGAGACAAAAAAAAAAAAAAAAACTTTTTTTTTTTCAGAGTAGAGAGAGCGGCTAAAAGAGATGAACAGAGATCGTAGATTCAAGAAAGAGAAGCTCACATAGAGTAGATAGAAGAGAAGCTCACAGATAGTAGGTAGAAGAGAAGCTCAAAAAGTCTAAAAAATCAAACAACCATGTCTGGTTTAAAAAAATCTAAATCCTATGTGTAATGGAAGAATGAGTTTTCTCCAGCGTCGATACATCAACCTCTATTCTGTTTTCTACTCAGCAACCACATCACCAAGTTTATTTTCGTTTTAAATATTATGTCTCTTTTCAATTTATTTTTAATTTATTTTTAATTTATTTTAAATAATACATTAATTACAATAAAATATTAGCTAAAATACTTTAAGTTTTAGAAATAAAAACATAAAATACAAGACCTAAGAAATCACATATTACTTAGATTAAATATAAAATTTAAAGTAAATATGTAATAAATTAAATACTAATATTCAAAATAAAACACTGATCAAATTGTTAACATTTATGCCCACAAATCACCATATTTAAATTAAACGAGGAATGAGATTTTTATAAAAGTTTGATTCAAATAAATCTATTTACAATTACATTGATCTTAGATTAACCATTAAAAATATATAATTTAATATTAGTCAAATTGTCACCCGATTTAACTTAGAGGAAATCAAATTATAATAAATTCAAACAAAGTATTTTGAAACAAAATTGATGTATCACATAATTTATATATCTAACTATCATATTTTAACAAAAAAGTAATTTTAAAACTACATCCGCTCGCTGGGGGTTCTCTCCTAGTTAATAACAAAAATTCATAGTGAATTATCTAATTAACAAAAAGTTTAAGGTTATTCATTATGAATACTCTTAAAATAATCAAAGGCATTGCAATTGCTTTTGTATCCTGCCAATACATGTCATGATTTCTTACTCTGTCTCTAAACTTATTGCATTCTCATAACTTCAATTCCCTTGCATTGATAAATTTGATTTTTGAACCGTAACAAAAAATAAATGCCTAGTAAATAAACCGGAGACTAAAAATAAACTGAAAAGAACACAAACTTCAGTTCTGTCACTAGAATCCTTCATAAATTAAAAATAAAAAGGAAACACATTACGAAGAGACGAGACTTTCACAGTGATCCGCCGAGATAAGGATTTGACAAGCACATTTCTCATCACTTTTATGTTTACACCCAAACTTTTCAAATCCTTCAAGTTCAACTCTTCTAATTAAGTCATTCCCTCTGTAGTAAATGTACAACGGTTCAAGTTTGGGAGGCAACTTTACTGGACATGAAACGAACTCGTCGTTTTTGTTCTTGCCTAAAATGTTTAACTGAATATTCCCTGACAATTCCGACAACACACGGCCAACATAGAATGGTATCTTTAACCATCTAAATTTGTCCAACGCGTATTCATCTAGAATCCATATAGTAAAACTGTGGATAGGATCACATGGCATGGGACAAGCCGCAGCTAACCTCCCATTGAAGTTGATCAATGATCCACCACTTATAATCGACGAATATGTTCCAATATAACCAATCTTCTCATTTCTAACGTTAAACCAAAAGATCAATGCTCTCTTCTCTTGTCCTCGAGTAGTCCAAACACCGCAATACACAATCCCATTGATGCATATTTTGTTTGTTGCAACAGTATAACACGTGATTTTTGTACCTTCATCAATGTCTCTCCATGAAAGATAATCACTTCCTCCCCCAAAGTGTTAAAGCCTTGTGTTCTTGATAACGTTCACCACGAAAACCAGCGCTACATAATGCTTTGCATTCATTACTAACCGAATCATATCCCAAGAGCATATATACACCCTCTCATATACCACTATAAGGTTTGTAATACGGCAAGGATATAATTTTCGTGTGCTAGGGTTACATAACATGAACAGACTTGGATATATTATAAATGACAAACTGAACAATCCATGGACGGAAGAGCACTGAGCAAGATCCACGGGCGAACCAGACATTTTCATATCGAGATTGGTATGTAAAGAAGTATAATGAACCTGGTTCATGGGCGAGTTGGGTATTGGCAAATGACGATAAGTAACCAAAGAAGTAGTAGGTACCTTTGATGTTTCATTGTTTGAAGAAGAAAAGAATAGCACACGATTCACATAATGAGTACGAACAGCGACTATAAACCGTGACCGAGTTGGGTAAATTGAGCTGAACTTATTGATGAATACTTGGCTTTGGATGAAGGACAACATTTCCTTGGATTCACATTGGAATCTCTTAATAGATTTGACCGGCAATCTAGTGAGAATCTCATGATAGGTTAGATCAAGAGGGATCTGATGAGCTATGTTGCGGATTGAGCCATTACAAACATCCTCTTTAGGGTCGTCATCCTCCATTATCGAGAAATTTAGCAACTGGACAGGAAAAAAATAAGACCGTCTTTAGATCCAAATGGTTTGTAGAGCAATCAATTGAAAGATCTAAAAAAATTTATTTGAAAATTCACTTGAAGGTAGGATAAAACCCCCAAATCGAGAGAACAAGAAAATCAACTAAAATTCAACACAGTAATCGAACCAACGATATGAATAATTGATACTTACCTTACTTGGAGAAGAAGAATAACACGTGGATTTAATAAACCCTAACCCTAGAGGCTAGAGCCACGAGTAACCAATTTTGTAGCCTTCCTCTCATGATTTCTTACGTTGGTTCTAAATATATCGCAGTCTCAGAACTTTAATTATAAATTTATAACATTAACGAATTTGACTTTATCAAAAAAGAAAAAAAAAAACATTAACGAATTTGATTTTTGAACCAATGCATGATAAAGTTGAAGAGTTGGGTTTTCTGTTTCAATCTTTCATAAAATTAATAAATTTTAAAATGTAACACAGTATAAAGAAACGAGAGTTTCAAAGTGTTTCGTTGAGAAAAACAAACTTGACAAACACACTACTCATTACTTGTATGATTCCATCTAAACTCTTGAACTCCTTCAAGTTTAACTCTGGTCATGATCATTTTGTGTCTCCCTCCCTATTTTGTAGTAGAAAATGTACAATGATTCAACTTTGAGATCATACATTACCTGACTATTACATATCTCAAACGAATTTGTGTTTTTACAGGCTTTTAAACCATATCATGTGAGCTCTAAAAATCATACATTACCCTAACCAAACAATACATTCTCATTTATAGATTTAGCTGTTGTTGGACTTTGAGCTGGATATTCACCTACTGAAGCTATGAAAGTGCTTTCTTCACCTTGTTTACTCTCACTCTCACCATTCGTCATCGTCCTCGCTGCCGCGAAAGAAACAACATTACTAACTTCATCCTCAGGTTCATACACCATACCGAACCCACACTTCACCACTTCACATTGTGCAATCACTTCACCAGTCCCATTTGTCACAGAGAATGTAAGCTTAGCTTTCGTAGGAACACATCCTCTCTTGTACTTCTCTTCTTGTCTTTTCTTGATGTTCAACCAACTTATGTAGCCGATAAAGACATGGTCTGACTCAACTGTACGCGGCTCATTTCCGGTTTCAAACCAACCTCCAACAGGAACACTAAACTGGCTACATGATGCATCTAAGTTTTCAAACTCGCATATGCATTTAACCAGAAGACGGTTGTTATTATCTCTGTAGCCACGAAATGAGACAATGGCACACAGAGCTAGCCCAAGAAACTTATTGTCGCACCAATGTGGAGGTAGCTTTGGTTCTAACACTGAGCTAAAGGCTTGATGACTGAACCATGAAGGTACTTCGTATCCAGGATAGCAAGTCCCAATCAAAGCTCGAAAGACAAAACTCTGCAAGGAAAAAATAAATCAGAAACTTAAGATCTTGGCAGATAATGATGGATTTGAGACTTGACATGAAAGAGTAGAGACCTCATTGTGGTGATCATCTGAGATCAATTGGCATTTTCTCAGAATGTGGGACGCAATATCATTCTTTGCGGCTTCATTGAGTTTGCAACAGTTAGTGAAGATGAACATGGAGTGAATATCTTCCGTTGGTGTAAGAAAGGCTAGAGGACTGGTGACTGTTTGCAGGCAGATACAACCGTGTGCGTCTAAGCACTGGAGATTTGATGGAAGTGTTGAAAGAGATCTGAGTTTCTTGCAATGCTTCAAGTCCAGCCATTTGAGATGATAGAGTTGACTGATGTCAGATCCCAAGTTGCTGATCACATCGTTTCTTCTTAAAGATAGGCGCCGCAGAAACGATAGGCTTTTACTACCGTGCAGTATCTTTGGCACCTCTTCGACTGAAGTTCCATCAAGCAGTAAAACCCGTAAATTTTCCATGTTGTCTTCAAGAGTTGGAAAACTCTTGAGATTTGAACAGCCAGAGAGAATCAGTTCTTGAAGAGCATTAAGCTTTCCAATACACTCTGGAAGACTCCTAAGTCTTTTGCACTCTTTCAGATTCAATAAGATAAGTCTCTGAAGCTTCACAAAATCTGAAGGGAGATCCTCTATTGCAGTTCCATCTAAGTATAGATATTCTAGATTTTCTGAGATTAGCTGAAATTCGTCAAGCTTGGTACAGCCACTGAGGATAAGAGTTCTCAATGAACTCAGATTCATCTTCGGAAGACGCGTGAGACTTGTGCATCCCCTTAGATTCAAGAAAACAAGACTTTCCATTGTTTGCATCTCTTCAGACAAACAAACTAGACTTGTGCAACCTTCAAGATTCAATCTCAAAAGATTTGGGGCCTTTGAAAACCCTGACAATGTCTGTAACATTCTCGAGTTGTTAAGATCGACCCACTTCAGTTTCGGTGTATCCTATTAAAACCACAGAATTCCAACCATTAGTCAGTAACCTACACAACTATGACAAGACAAAGGAACCAGACATATCTATACTAACCTTGGAATCTTTCCAGACTTGTTTAATCTTGCTGTAAGGAAGCCTGAGATCAACAAGATTCTTGGGGATAAAGTCAGATGGAAGTTCCTCCAACGGGAATTTCAGCCAGTCGAAACATCGGATCTCCTCCAATGGAAATGAAAGTCCATCAGGGAAGTTTAATTTGCAGTCGCCTTCACATTCCAGTGGACAAGTAGAACTGTAGAGTTTAAGGTAGCGGAGATTGCACATATTGGTAAAGACCAACCTGTCAAAAGGCTTGTTCGGTATTTCAGACATGTTTAGGGAAATGCCTCTCACAGTTTTAGTTTCCTGAAAAGAAGTTTAAAGACAAAACCACAGATTCATTAATAACACTGATATCATAAGATAATTGGAAGCTTTAGCGATTTAATTAGCCTCACCATTTTGCCATGCAGCGCAGCGATAATGTGCTTAGCATTACACAGCCTACGTTTCTCAATATTAACTTCAGGAGATGCTAATGAACAGAGTTCCATTGCGAAGGTATGTAGTAAATCATGCATCTCTACACACCCACCAGAGATACTAATAAAGAACTTGTGGGAAAGATCCGTTATCTCCCTCGCAGCTTGTAAGGACTCATGATCGCCAGAATCCAGTAAGCTCCTCGCATAATTTTCATCCTCTGATCTGAAGAAGCACGCAATGTCTAGGAACGCATCTTTCTCCTGTTGACTAAGTTCATCATAACTGATCTTCAATAGATTTTGAATCCCATTGTTTGGAATTTTTGACAATGTATCAAGCTGCTTTCTCCATTGATCCTTCCCTTTCCTACAAAGATCCCTACCCAATACAGTGAGAGCTAATGGATTGCCTCTAGCGTAATCCACAAACTCTCTAGACAGATTTTCCATCTCGGGATCGCAGATGCGAGCTTTGAAAGCATAAAAGCTGAAGTGCCTCAGCCCATCTTCAAGATTCAACCTTGGAACCACGTAAGGATTAGGATCTAACTCAGTGATGAATGACCTGTCACGAGTTGTAATAACAATCCTGCTTCCTTTCTTAATCCAGTTTCGGTTCCAAGAAGAACTTGTATTTGTCTTTTGCTACTCACATCATCAAGAACAACAAAGACTTTATTCGAAACCAGTTTCTCCTCTAAGTTTTCATGTGTAGTCTCATCACTTATCTCAATATTTTGATTCTGTAGTAAATCCGTAAAGAACTCCTTCCTCACAAGATCAGCACCAGACACACTCCATTTCTCACGGATCTTCAGAAACTTCACGCAACGAACGAACGTGTGTTTATACTTGTCGAAAAGCTCCGTGGCCAGAGTGGTTTTTCCGATACCATGCATCCCAACGATTCCAACAATTCGAGTTTCATCGCAGCGAGCAAAATCCAATTTTTCCTCGACTTGCTTGATCCGATGCTCGATTCCAAAGGGAGTAGCCATAACAGGCTTTTCTCCTTCCAAAGGTGGAATGGTACTGAGGCTTTCCATAACTTTGTTGACGATTTTCTTGACAAATTTGGCCTCGTTACTGCCATAAGTAGAGAGATCAAATCAAATGAGAGTATGATACTGAATCGAATTCGAAACTTCTGAAATTGGGGATTTAGAGCTCGGGGAGAGCAGGTAAGTGAATCGATATTTCAACGGAATCAGATTGATTAAACCAAACGAAGTTAAGCAAACCGAAATTGACGTCAAATTACTATAGGCCGGTCAGATCTCATATACATATATTCTCGAATTACTAAATCTCATCAATCTAAAAACAAATATCTTAATCATATTTATATTCTAGAACCCGTCCAAAACCAATTACTAAATCCATTTAATCTAATATCCAACCAAAATAAATAGTTCAATTGGCCAATCAACTTTTGTTAAGCATTTTATTAACCAATCAACTTTGGTTAACAAAGCATAAAGAAAACCATTTAAAAGGTGTGAAAACTCATGCTAATGTTTATTCCTTTATGCTCTAAGATTGAGTTTTCCAAAGTATTGAGTTTTAAAAGTTTAAAAAATAATTTAATATAATTAATTAATTTAGATAGATAAAATACACACATATATATATATATTCAAGTTTAAAATTATATATTTAATTTAGTATTTAATTATTTATCATTAGTTAAAATAATATACTGAAAAATTATAATTTAATAAACGTAATAGAATATATTTAAGAATATATTTATATTTTCACTTTTTATATCTTTAACTTTTTAATTAAAATAATGTGATGATAAATTATAATTTAGATATTAATTGTTTTTTAAACTTATGTTATAAATATATATAATATATTAGAATACATATAAATAAATCTATCAAACATTTTCATGTAATTTTATATGTAAATACTCGAAATGGGTAAAAACCCCTCACCTTTTCCAAAAATATTTAAAAAGCTCTCATATTTTTTGTGAGTTTTTAAACCCTCATCTTTTAATAAATAGTGAAATAAACTCTAGATATTATAAAAAACTAAGTACAACATTATATTAAAATAGAAATATATAAATAAAATTTGGTTTATGATTTATTTTTCTAAATTTGAGTTTGTGATTTTTTTTCCCAAAATTGAGTTTTTAAACTAAAATATTATTATAGATGAACACATTGCGTGTTTTGATTCGAATTTGTTCGAATTTTTCTTTTTGAATAACTAACTAAAAGTATTAATATTAGTCATTTTTGAAATATTTTTAAGTTATATTTTTAATATATCTTAATTTTATGTATTTAAATTAAAAATATTTTGGTGTAGAAATTTATTTACTTTCGTAATAATAAAAATAATTTTGTTTGTTTTCATGTTAATAAGTTTGTGTGATCAAACCAAATAAACATTTATTAACATAAATTATATATATCATTTATATATATTCATATTCTTACGAAATAAAATTTATTGAATATGAATTTTATGAATTTGAATATAATATCAAAATAAATTTTATCGATTATAGTGTTATCGAATATGAATTTTATGTTAATAAATATTTATTTGGTTTAGTCATATAAACTTATTAACATTAAAAAATGAACAAAAACATTATATTCTTACGAAAGTACATAAACTTCCACACCAAAATATTTTTAATTTAAATACATAAAATTAAGATATATTTAAAATAGAACTTTAAAATATTTTAAAAAGTGACTAGTATTAATTACTTTTAGTTAGTTATTTCAAAAAGAAAAATTCAAACAAATTTGAATCAAAACACGGAATGTGCTAATTTATAATAATAATTTAGTTTTAAAAACTTAATTTTGGAGAAAAAATCACAAACTAAAATTTAGACAAATAAATCATAAATTGAATTTTTATTTATTTATTCTTATTTTAATATAATGTCGTACTTAGTTGTTTTTGTTAATATCTAGAGTTTATTTCATCATTTTATAAAAGATGAGGGTTTAAAAATCCACAAAAAACAAATCTGAGAGTTTTTTAATGTTTTTGGTAAAAGTTAGAATTTTTTTACCCATTTCCTTACTACTCACAACTCTACCAATCACTTATCTGTATATATATTATTTGTATTATACTGCTTATGCTCCTTACAAAGCTACTACTTTATTACAAGCTATATTAATCAAAGCCTAAAAATATTTAATTAATAATATACCAAATATGTTATACCAATTTGAACCAAATTAAAAACCAAAAGGGTTCTATTGGACCACTGATTTTTGTTTTTTTTTTGTCAAATCCTACTAATATTATTTGGAAAGTATATTTAAAAAATAACTTAATTACATAACGTATAAATAAAAATAAAACTCTTAATTACAACTAAGAAAATTAACCTAACTATTAATGTTTTTTTTCTTCGAAATTCTATTTAATTATGTGTAATAAAACATTAATTATCAAAAATTGGATCATAACCGTAAATCCAAAAACCTAAAAAGCTTTATATCATCATTGAAGAACATAATCATCCCAATTTTATCCAAAAAAAAAGAACATAATCATACTTTCAAATTTTAATTATAATATGAATATAAAATTTATGAAAATTTCACCGTAATTTTATAAAATTTTTAAAAACGTGACTATACGCGGGGTAGAACTTAGTGTTGTCTTATTCGTTTTAGTGATTCATAAATGCTATTCAATATATACAAAATTACCAACTGCAAAGATATCCTTCAGAGAAAATAGCACATTATAAGATTTAATGCGAAGGGAAACAAATTAAATCAATACCTCTTCTTCTTCAAAGTCAAGCCCATCTTTAACATAATACACTCCAATGCCACCTTTCATTTTTGAGCCTCATGCACATCACTATGACTCTTACATGCTTCATCAAGAAGCCCTATTAATTCAGCTGGCTCAACCTTAAAGAATATGGGAATGGCCACAAGTTTCTTTTCATCAACACGTTCTTTGATCTTCATCAGCTCGTTCAAACACCATTCTGATTCCATGCACCTACTCGATAACACTACTATTGCCAGGTTTGATTCCTCAATCTTACTGAAAAGAATGGTTAGATCTTCTCCTCTATTTGCATCCTTGTCCACGAACACATTGATCCCAGCGGCTTCCAACGCCTTCTCCAGATAACTGATGAAGTTGTAGCGCACCTCGACTCCTCGGAAATTAAGAAACACTTGATGGCACGGAAACAGTGGTTCTTGGACGGTCACAGGAGTCATTTTCTAGGGTTTTTGGTTGGATATAGTTTTTTTTTTTTTTGATAAAAAGTTGGATATAGACATATATATAGTTTGTTGACAAATTAAGAGAGACAATGAATGTGTACGTACATTGTCATAGTTTCCTGTTAAGTAGTAGGGGACAACGTGACAAGTTAACAAACATGTACGTGCTCTCCTTACTCCAAGGTAAAACAAGTTCATTCCACGACCTAATTCTTGAAATATTCTTAAGACAACCTGTATTTTCGTTTACTTTGGAAGAAGACTCCGATTTTTTAGGATTTAATTATTTTATTTAAAACAAACCAGTGACAAATGGGAAATTTCTTTTCTTCAAACCATTTTAGTATTCAATTGGGGTTTTGTTGCAATGGGCAAGGACGTAGTGGAATGGGCTAAAGTTTTGTGCAAGATATTGGCAGGAAAGATCCATCAACTATTAACAGTTTATTAGTCTTATATATAAAAAAAAACAAATACACAAAAAAGAAAAGAAAAACATAAATATCTTCATGTGCAATGGCGGATCCATAAAATTATTTTAGCAAAGTCGAAACATAACCGAATAGAAATTTTCAATGTAAATTTTAAATTTTAGTGGTGTTATTTTCAACTAACTATGCCAAAACCAGAAGCGCCACCTCTATTCGACGACGAGGATCCGAGGCCTAAACAAGAACATCACCCACCAAAACCAAGGGCACTCCATTAACTGATGTTCACTGTTGTATAGAGCAAGATAACAAGCGAGTAGAGAACAAAAGAAAGCCGAGCCTGCTGACTGCCACTGAGCCTTAGCCGAAGATGAGGCCACATAACTGTAGCCACCACCAACGGAGTACTGCAGCTTCGCTATCACCCCACCAGGCCACCGAATGCTACACCCCTAAATGCATGAGTTTTCCCTCCGTTTCAAATTAGTTGTCGTTTAAAATTGTTTCACACATATTAAGAAAACATTTAATTTTTCTGTTTTACCCCTAATTAATGTTTATTTGATTTTATTTCATTGATCAAGACATTAAAACATGAAGGACAAAGTTGAAAATCTTATCAAACATATGCATTGAAAATGTAAAACGACAACTAATATGAAACGAGTTTTAAGGTCTAAAACGATAACTAATATAAAACGGATGGAGTAATATCTAGGAGGCTCATTAGGTAGAAGATAAATTGAATAATTGCATTTTGAATCAGCAAATACCAACATTTCTTGCCTGTCCTCAACCTTTTTATGATTTTTTTTTGTAAATGGAAAAAAGGAAATTATGATATTAAATGCTTTCTATATATTTTTTTAAAACTATAAGAATTCTGGATGTTTGGTCTATAATCTTTTTTCGGTATTCAGAGCCAGTTTTTAATCCATTTCTATTTAAAGAATGTCTTTTCGTTCCAAAAAAGGATTAAAGCCGGGCAAAAAAAACCAACCCCTTGTTGATTTTGTTCTTTCTCTCCATTTTATTTAACCACCCGTCCCTTTCTCGTCTATTTCTTCTTCTTCAAATTGTCAACACAAAATCAAATATCAGATCGATATAATGCTGAATCGTACCGGTGAATTTATAATGATCTTTAACATTGGGCCGTCCAATTTATAATGTTGAAGAAGAACTTTCAGTTGTATCATTGTTGTAACCTAAGAGAAAATAGCATATCAGATCTTCATCATCCTTATATAACCGCCGTAACAATTTTTCCACGAGATACTTAATTACTTTTGTTGTTTCTGTCACTATTCATTACTCTTTCTGTTAATAAATAACAGATTTCATATAAATTAAAAAAATGATTAAATTTTCCTCTACTCCTTATTAATATATTCTATAAAAAATTTTACTGGTCAATTCATTAAAATTATAGAGATAAAACTGTCATTTTAATTAAATATTTACACTTAATTTAAAACAAAAATAAATCTCAAAATGACACTTAATTCTAAATAGAGAGAGTAATTATTTTAGCACAGAAAATATAAACCATGAACATATTTTCTTTCAAGTACATTTTCGTACTGTTTTGTGAATCCGCAAAAAGCTACCAATACTTCCACCCTCACTCCAACATTTCAATATCTATATAACCAAAAGAAAAAAGAACATTTCAAAATCTATGGGACAGTTCGTCGAAGATGCTAGATTTATGGTGAGACTGCTGGAAGCAAACTTGACCTTTTCGTGGTTGTAAACTATTCCGGCGGAGCGTTGTCCACCTGTCATGGTTAGATTGGCAATGGAAAGATCCACAAAATTAGAAAAACAATAGTGTGATTTTATATGTATAATTTTTTTCTTTAAAATTTTATGATCTATTAAATTCTTTTGAAAAATTAATATGATGTATTATATTTAGTTTCGCTAAGTAAAAATAAATTTTAACTCTTGAATGTAGTAATATTTTTTTAATTCTTGAATGTAGTAAAAATGAAATTCTTAAAGCATGCAGATTTACCTGAACACCATGGGTTTCTTTTCCTTAATTGCATCGGTGTCTCATGTCTGGGTCAAATCCGACTTATAAATTGGGATGAATTGGCAAGAGTTTTCCGAAAATCTGTAGTTGGTATAAGCATATAGGAAATCTAAGAGTTCAAGTGTTCATAGTAGAACTAAACTCAGTGTATTTTTTAAAGTTTTATCAATAAAATTTAGACGAAGTTTTTTTGTTGTGTTTAAAATTTTGAAATGCCATTTCAATCCTAATTAACATCCCTAATACAATAATTACACTTGGGTATATTGTCTATGTCAACTAATATTTTTTAGTTTACTTTAGTCCGAGTCTTAATGGACTGACAATGTGGCAAAAAAAAAAAAACCCACTTTGCCACTTATTTATACCTCTTTTTATATTTTAGTCGCTTTAAAATTTAATTATCAACTGCTTGATGATAACTATAATTTCAAGGCAATTTCAAGGCCGCGTAAAGGACTTAGCAAATGACACCTCTTTTATTTTTATTTTATTTTTGTTCCAAATGACACCTCTTATTTATTTAGTTTACTGATAAAATATACGCAACATACGTAATCCATAACCCAAAAATTAGAATTTTCCTCGAGACTTCTTCAAAGAGATAAGAGTCTGACCCGTTAAACCTAAAAATAAAACCCACCAATTCATAAATGATTCAAATTGCATATAAAGAAAAGAGCAATTTTTATTATGAAATAAGAAGTCATGAACTACGCCAGCAAAGGAATTTCCTTTATTTAATTTTTTTAATTATTAACATCACCATGTTGTACTCCACCTTAAAGAGTTTGCTTGTTTCTCCATCCCTTTACCCAAAAACAAAGCATTAGCTTGAAACCACCAAACTTAAGATATTTTAAGTCATGGAAGCTCACAAAATGGTCAAAATCAACTTCGATAGCTCGGAAGAGACACTACGTTGCTCCTTCGTCCCCCATCTGTCCGCTGCATTTGGCCGGAAAGGCATCTCTGTGCTCTCAGATAAACACATTAATCAATCCTACAAGTCCAATGCGTCTGTGTTAATTTTCTCTGAGAATTACTTGTTCTCCAAGGAATCTTTAGATGAAGTCGTAAAGACTATCCAACGAAGACACGAGGAAGGCCATGTCGTGGCCGCTATCTTTTATGGAGTCAACAGATCAAATGTGCAAGAACTGATGGGTAATTTCAGCAAGGCGTTCGTGGAGCACCGTCAATGGTGCAATGCTCTGGCGGAAATAACAAGTTTACCTGGCTACGAAACAAGCAGTAGTCAAAGGTTAGAAACACTTACTACCAGTGGCGGAGGCAGAATATTTAGCCATGGTTGTCATAATAATTTTTTTTTCTAAAATGCATAAATTTTATTGGAAAAATAAAAAATACCTATCACAAATAATTATCTTAAAGATGTACCATTAGCTTACTCATGTTTTGAAAAAAAACATTATCACTGTTTAATTTGTCACAAAGTCAAATATATGTTTTTTGATAAAACAAACTAGATAATCACTAAAAATCCCCTAAAAATCATCACCAATATGATCACGCAGAGAGTTGTATTTATGTCTAAGAGATGTTTTGTGGTATTTTTTTAATAAAGAGAATGATTTTTTTTAAATTTATTCAAATTGAAATTGATTAGTAAAAATTCTATTGTAAAAGTTAATTAGTGTAACAATAAAAAAAAGGATATAAATTTTTACCTACAGAGTAGAGGATAGAGTTACAATGATTTTTGAAAACAAAAAAGAAAGAAGAAGATGAACAAAAAAAAAGGTAATGTAATGATAGAAGTAGCTAGTGGCTAGGGTTATTGGGTTAATTTAGTTTCGTGTTAAAAATAGCAATTAGATGTAATTCACTATTTTTTCTTTTTATTTGTCATTGGTTCACTTCAATTTCATGGGGTTTTTTAAAACTGAATTGGACTACCTTATGATATTAGACATTTATTGGTTTTCAAATCTACACTTGAATATTTCATGGGGTCAAGTGTCAATTTTAAATTATATCAAAACATTAAAAACAAAAAAAAAGATGCTTTGTGGTATTTTTCTTAATAAAGAGAATGATTTTTTTTTAATATATTCAAATTGAAATTGATTAGTAAAAATTCTATTGTAAAAGTTAATTAGTGTAACAATAAAAAAAAAGATATAAATTTTTACCTACAGAGTAGAGGTTAGAGTTACAATGATTTTGAAAACAAAAAAGAAAGAAGAAGACGAATGAAAAAAAGAAGAAAAGGTAGTGTAACGATACAAGTAGTGGCTAAGGTTATTGGGTTAATTTAGTTTTTGTGTTAAAAATAATAATTAGATGTAATTCACTTTTTTTTCTATTTATTTGTCATTGTTTCACTTCAATTGACACCCTTGTGTCAATATAGCTCCGCCCCTGCTTATTACTTCGCTTTTTCCTAAATATGGCATATAACATAGTAAATGCTAAGGGCAGTACGGTTTTTTGTAGCGACTACGAATTTATGGAAAAGTTCGCCAGAGATGTTTACGAAATGATCTTTCCGAATGAACGAATTGGAATCTACTCAAGGATGTTACCGGATATAGAAAACTTGCTACGCAAGCAACAACGGGGAGTCAGAAGCCTAGGGATTTGGGGTATGCCAGGCATAGGCAAGACGAAGCTTGCTAAAGCTGTCTTTGACCAAATCTCTGGTGACTATGAAGTTACTTGCTTCGTCCAAAACTTTCACGAAACCTTTCATGAGAAAGGACTTTACGGTTTGCTGCAGGAACATTTCAAGAACCTTCCAAATCAAACACTTCAACAAAGAGTTCTTGTTGTTCTTGATGATGTGAGAAATCATCTTGATGCAGAGTCTTTTCTCGGTGAGTTTTTCTTGTTTAGTCTCGGAAGCTTGATCATCGTAACCTCCAGAGATGAGCAAGTATTTTCTCAGTGTGAAGTTAATCAAACTTACAAAGTTGAAGGATTAAGCAAGCACGAGGCTCAGCAACTATTCTCCTGGTGTGCCTTTGGAAGAGATGTGAGAGATAATAATCTTCTTACAGAGCTTGCTATGGAGGTTATCGAATACGCCAATGGAAATCCTTTAACTCTACGATTATACGCCGAAGAGATATCATCACACGAGCAAACAAATCAAAAGGAGGATTTGTTCCTCAAGCTCGAGCAAGATCCTCCACAAAAGATTATGGAAGTAGTCAAGAGTAGCTACTATGCACTTAATGAAAACGAAAAGAACATACTTGCGTATATTGCTTTCTTTTTTGCTGGTGATAATGTTGACTTGGTGTCGGAACTACTTCAAGACCTTGGTTTCTTTCCGGATATTGGAATCGACCGGCTTGTAGAGAACTCATTGGTGACTATTTCAGATAACAGATTGGAAATGCATAGCATGATTCAGGCAGTAGTCAGAAAAATCGGGAGGTGTCATAAAACCAAAATCAGTGCAGACTTTAGAACAAGTTTCAAATTTGTATTGGTTGGTCTTATTCTACCATTTCCATCCTTTTTTTTTTGTTTTTAAACTTTAGCTTTTTCATCATCCATAAGCTATTCTCTCGTGTATTTCAGGGTACTGAAGATATCGAAGCGATATCTCTGGATGCATCTAACCTAAATCTAGATGTCAAAATTTCTTCACTCAAAGATATGTATAACCTTAGATTCCTGAAGATTTACTATTCTGATCTCAAAAATAATCGCAAGGCTCTCGAGTCTTTGCCTTATGGGCTTAGAGTTCTCCATTGGGAGTATTACCCTTTGCAATCTTTACCACAAGATTTTAATACAAGCAACCTTGTTGAACTCAATATGCCTAACAGCCAACTCCAAACACTTTAGGAAGGAACCAAAGTAAGCAAACTCAAATGAAAAGTAAGATCTTTAATTTTTTTATTATTTCTTATAGGTATTTACATCAATAGTACTGTTTCTCTTTGTTCAGAACCTCAAGATGCTGAGGAGGATCAACCTTTGCCGTTCTAACAACCTACTTGAAGTTGATGAACTTTCAGAAGCTCTGAACCTTGAGCAAATTGATCTTAGCGGCTGTAAGAACTTGCAAAGTTTCCCAGAGATTCATAAACTGCAAAAACTCCGAGTTGTTGATCTCTCTGATTGCACAAAAATCAAAAGTTTCCCGGAGTTTCCATCTAATGTCATTTTGAAATTCCATGGAGTATTCATTAAGACATTCTTGTCTCCATTTACACACACCATCAAGAGCTTATATGAGTCATTCGACAATCAGCAAAAACCCCATAAGTTAGAGCCTTCTGAGCCCCATAGCTTAGACTCTCTGAAACTCGGAAGTAGCCAAGAAATGATTAAAAATCCGAAATCGGAGGCAACAACTACATTTAAAGATAGGATGTGTGAAAGCGCATTAAAGATGACCCAAAGCACATCCAAGATCACCCGAAGTTTTCAGGAGATGTTGGCAAATATACCTGGTTTTGAGATTTTGGAGTTCAAGATCCGTGGTTTTGAACTCAACAAGGAGTGGTTAATAAATCTCAACAAGGAGAGGTTCTGATTCCTTTCACCTGCAACTAAAAAATATTTCGTTTTGCATTTCCATGGAGTATATAAATGAAGTCTTGATGCAGCGCAAGGAAGGCTTTTCTCGTCTAAACTTGATGAGCTTCGTTGGGTGTTTTCTTTGCCCATCAAGTAATAGGTTTTCAGTATTTTAATTTCGGCTTTTGTTTTATTTACTTAGCTAGGAGATAAGTTCAAGTCCTAAACCGACTTAAAGTAGGATAAGATCGATTCTCTTCTTTCTATTATAAATAGGGTTCTTAGGGTGTTTGTAAGTATCCATCTTTGCTTTTAAGAAAATCAATAAAAACCAAAAAGAGGAAACTCAAGTTTCCCAAAGAACTTGTGTTAAGCCCTGAGGAGGACTCTCATCCCTATTGTCGATATCGATCGCATCGATCTCGCCAAGACCCAAGCTTATCAACCGATTTCCTGGAGAATCTTTGATACGCTTGTTATTCAGCTTCCGCTACTCCATCAAGTCTTCTCACAGTTCCTTCACATGCATGATTATAAAAATTAAATGTTTTTGTTATGGTGTCATTGTTCCGAAAAGATGTATATATTTTTTTCAGTGTGTTTAGTGGGCTTATGCTGTTGAGACGGATTATCACATGTTTTATTTGAATGTCTTCACCGCTAATAGCTATTCTATTTGTATTCATGTTAATGAAAGAAACATTAAGACAATATAACATTCCCTTTTTAACTTTCAGTTGGAAGATGCTAGAACTAATGCTAATACAAATGGATTAACTATAACCATCAGCAGCCCATCAAATTAAACAGATTTACAATTCTACGATACCGATATGAAAAGGGGTAATTGTAATATGAACACCTTGTTGAAGAGACGGGTTGGAAAAGACTAAGCCAGCTTGAAGCAGGCAAATGTAAAACTCACCTAAAATTTGGGGAAATAATCACTCATAGAGGACAAGTACTGTAGCAAAAAGGAAGCTAAAGATGAGGAGAGAAAAGGAACATTTTTAATCTCATGCCCAAATAATGCGAAAATGTACAGGTCTTTCTCCATGACTTGAAAAATTATTTTGCCACAAAGAGCTGTGTTATTTGGCTAAATTGATTATGTCTAGGAAGAGGAAAGGTGAAACCAAGACTTTAATATTACACAGGTCCGTCTACAAGGCAGCATAGACATTTGTCATGGACCCATGCCAAAATTGGAAAAAAATCCTTAAAAGAAAAAGGCCAAAAAAACAAAAATTTTTTTGTAAAATGCTTACAAATTTGTAAATTTGTAAATTTGTAAAAGAAAGAGGAGGAAGAGAAAGGGGATAGGAAGTAATGACGAGTCTGATATAAAAGACCCAAAATGCAACAATTTCTAAGAAACTAACTATTTTTTTGGGAAAATGACCATTTAATTCTTCAACTTTTGCAATGTCACAAATTAATTCCCCAATTTTCATGCTTACAAATTAATTCCCCAAGTTTTCGTTGACTAAGCAAAATCGGGGTCGAGAAAGGTCAACGTTACACACTAAACTTTTGACGTTAACTCAAAAGAACTGAGGCTCGATTTCTTCTCTGTTCTTCCCATCTTCTTCTCCAAAATCCCTAACTCGAAAACTGAAAACTCTAAAACAACTTCCCTCGATGACAGAGGCAAACATAGAGTAAGAAGAAGGAATCTGAATCTTTTTGCATTTGTGACACAGAATGGAAGCAGAAGATGTGTGTTAGTGAAGGAGATTTCAGGATTACCGAGACACTAAATGCTTTGGTATTTAAGAATCATATCTTCTTTTGTAACTTTGAAATTATGACTGTAAAACTATGAATTTGGTATTGTTGTAGGTTCTGTAATCTTATTGTATGTTTTCTAGGTTCAGAACCCGTAGCTTTAAAAGATGAGAATTCACACATGATATGAATCTGCAAAAAAAATTAGATAAATTGCAAGTCTAAAATATGTTTTGAGTTACAAAATAAAGCAAAAACAAAGCTACATGACACAACAAAATGAACTTAACAAACACATAAGTTTCATCCTCCTTGTGATGCTTCCTGAGATAGTTCCTGTAATGATATAGTTTGGGAAGCTCCTACTTGTAATGATCAACTTTGAAAAGATCCTTCCTACAAAAATAAGCGAAGAACAGAGATAAGCAAAGACTACAATTGCAACAATAATCGAAGAACAGGTGTAAGCGAAGATAAGCGAAGAGCCGAACTAAGGGAAGATAAGCAAGGAATAGAGATAAGATAAGTAAGAACAGATATTTACGAAAATAAGCCAAGAACAGAGATGATCGAAGACTGCAATTGCAACAAAAGACTGCAACTTCCGGCTAAAAACTAAAACCTTAAGCTATGATATTACATCAACATCGTGGAGACAAGCGAAGAACAGAGAGTATCGTGGATATGATGCTTCAGCTGGTTGTCGTCGAATGTTAAGCTTCTGAAGGAGGAGAAATTGAAATCTGAAGGATTGAATTCGACTCGAGTTCTCTGCCGTCCGTCGGAATCACACCTCAATTCCACCTTAGGGTTATCAGTTTTTGAATTGGAGATTTTGGGGAAGAAAAAAAAAATTCGAGCCTCAGTTCTTTTTAACTAACGTCAGACATTTAAGTGTTAACGTTGACATTTTTCGATCTCAATTGTGCATAGTCAACGAACACTTGGGGAATTAATTTGTAAGCATGAAATTTGGGAAATTAATTTGCAACACTATAAAAGTTGAGGAATTAAATAGTCATTTTCCCCTATTTTTTTTCTAAATATTTAGTCACAATTCCATATTTGATTAGTTGGTCCCTCTAATTATATAATTGAAATTGTCCAATTATGTATCCTTTCAAATACATGCCATGATTTCTTACGTGGGCTCTAAACTTTAGTTATAACATTAATGAATTTGAATTTTTGAAGCAATGGATGATAAGTTGAAGAGTTGGGATTTTCTGTCTCAATCTTTCATAAATTTTATAAATTTAAAGATGGAACACCCCCTTATAAAGAAATGAGAGTTTCAAAGTGTTCCGGTGAGAAAACAAACTTGAACAAAACACACTGCTCTTCACTTGCATATTTGCACCTAAACTCTTGAACTACTTCAAGTTTAACTCTTCTCATGCTCATTTTGTGTCTCAATATATGTTTTAGTAATTAACCAAAAATCTGATGAGTAGTGCTTACTTCACCTGTTCACCATATACAGTAAATAATTAAACTATTCTTGAAGTATAACGATCCAATTGAATTACCATATTATTACATATCTAAAAACGAATTTATATATCAGTGTAGTGCAGGCTTTAAACCAACATGTGAGCCCTAAAGATCATATCAGCCTTTTCTTGAAGTAATCATCAATGGATTTTCTCCCACCTTTAAAGTCAGCTGTCGTTGAGTGTCTCTTGGATAATCATTAACATCTTCTGCAGATATGAAAGTGCTTACTTCACCATTCATCCTCATCCTCGCCTACAAAACAGCATTACTAACTTCATCAGCAGGTTCATACACCAAACCGAACCCACATTTCACCACTTCACATTGTGCAATCACTTCACCGGTCTCATCTGTCACAGTGAATATAAGCTTAGCTTTAGTAGGAACACATCTTTTCTTGTACTCCTCTTCTTGTAGTTTCTTGATCTTCAGCCAACTTATGTAGCCAATAAAGACATGGTCTGACTCGACTGTACGTGGCTCATTCCCTGGTTCGAACCAACCTCCAACAGGAACACTAAACCGGCTACATGATGTATCTAAGTTTTCAAACTCACATGTGCATTTAACCTTAAGACGGTTGTTTTGATCTCTGTAGTCATGGAAAGAGACAATGGCACATAGAGCTAGTCCAAGAAACTTATTGTTGCACCAATGTGGAGGTAGCTTTGGTTCTAACACTGAATCAAAGGCTTGGTGACTGAACCATGGAGGTACTTCGTAACCAGGATAGCAAGTCCCGATCAAAGCACGAAAGACAAAACTCTGCAAGGAAAAAACAATAATCAGAAAACAAAAATAAAAAAATAATAGTGAAATAGAGACTTGAGATGAAAGAGTAGAGACCCCATTGTGGTGATCATCTGAGATCAATTGGCACTTTCTCCGAATGTGGGATCCAATATCATTTTTTGCGGCTTCATTGAGTTTGCAACAGTTAGTGAAGATGAACATGGAGTGAATATCTTCCATTGGCATAAGAAAGGCTAGAGGACTCGAGACTTTTTGCAGGGAGATACAACCGTGTGCATCTAAGCACTGGAGATTCGGTGGAAGTGTCGAAAGAGATATGAGTTTCTTGCAATACTTCAAGTCCAGCCATTTGAGATGATAGAGCTGACTGATGTCAGCTCCTAAACTCCTGATCACATCATTTCTGCTTAAAGATAGACGCCGCAGAAATGATAAGCTGTTACTACCCCGCAGTATCTTTGGCACATCTTCGACTGAAGTTCCATCAAGTAGTAAAACCCGGAAATTTTCCATGTTTTCTTCAACATTTGGAAAACTCTTGAGATTTGAACAGCCAGAGAGGATCAGTTCTTTAAGAGCTATAAGCTTTCCAATACACTCTGGAAGACTCCCTAGTATTCTACACTCTTTCAGATTCAATAAGATAAGTCTCCGAAGCTTCACAATGTCTGAAGGGAGATCCTCTATTGCAGTTCCATCTAAGTATAGATATTCTAGATTTTCTGAGATTAGCTGAAATTCTTGAAGGTTCGTACAGCCACTGAGGATAAGAGTTCTCAATGAACTCAGATTCATCTTCGGTAGACGCCTGAGACTTGTGCATCCCCTTAGATTCAAGAAAACAAGACGTTCCATTGTTTGCATCTCTTCAGACAAACAAACTAGACTTGTGCAACCTTCAAGATTCAATCTCAAAAGATTTGGGGCCTTCGAAAACCCTGACAATTTCTGTAACATTCTCGAGTTGTTAAGATCGACCCACTTCAGTTTCGGTGTATCCTATTAAAACCACAGAATTCCCACTACCAGTCAGTAATCTACACAACTATAACAAGAAAAAGGAACCAGACATATCTATACTAACCTTAGAAACTTTCCAGACTTGTGTAATCTTGCTGTAAGGCAGCTTGAGATCAACAAGATTCTTCGCAGTAAAGTCAGATGGAAGTTCCTCCAACGGGAATTTCAGCCAGTCGAGACATCGGATCTTGTCCAATGGAAATGAAAGTCCATCAGGGAAGTTTAATTTGCAGTCGCCTTCACATTCCACTGGACAAGTAGAACTGTAGAGTTTAAGGTAGCGAAGATTGCACATTTTAATAAAGACCAACTTGTCTAATGCCATGTTCGGTACTTCAGACATGTCTAGAGAAATGCCTCTCACAGTTTCGGTGTCCTGAAAAAATATTTCACTTATAACACTGATACCATAGGAAATTTGGAAGCTTTAGCAATTTGATTAGCCTCACCATTTCGCCTTGCAGGGCAGTGAGAACGTATTTGTCATTCCACAGCCTACGTTTCACCTGATTAACTCCATCGGATGCTAACAAACGTTTCACCTGATTAACTCCATCGGATGCTAACGAACAAAGTTCCATGGCGAATGTATGTAGTACATCATGCATCTCTACGCGTCCGCCAGAGATACTAATGAAGAACTTGTGGGAAAGATCCGTAATCTCACAATCACCAGAATCCAGTAAGCTTCTCGCATAATACTCATCCTCTGATCTGAAGAAACACGCTATATCAAGAAACACATCCTTCTCCTGTTCACTAAGTTCATCGTAGCTTATTTTCAATATATCTTGAATACTCTTATTTGGACTTTTGGCCAATGTATCAAGCTGATTTCTCCATTGAGCCTCTCCTTTCCTTAGAAGATCTCTACCCAAAACCCTGAGAGCTAATGGATTCCCTCTAGCGTAATCCACAAACTCTCTAGACATTTTCATATACTCTCCCATCTCTGGATTGCAGATATGATCTTCAAAGGCATAAAAGCTGAAACACATTAACCCATCTTCAAGATTCAATCTTGGAACCACATAAGGGTTTGGATCTAACTCAGAGATGAATGACCTGTCACGAGTTGTGATAACAATCCTGCTTCCTTTCTTAATCCAGTTTCGGTTTCCAAGAAGAACTTGTATTTGTCTTTTGCTACTCACATCATCAAGAACAACAAAGACTTTATTCGAAAGCAGTTTCTCCTCTAAGTTATCATGTGTAGTTACATCACTAACGTTGATACTTGTGTTCTGTAGTAAATCTTCAAGGAACATCTTCCTCAAACGATCATCACCAAACTTTGTTGACTTCTCACGGATCTTAAGAAAATTAACACAACGAACGAAACGGTGTCTAGATTTCTTGAACAATTCCGTAGCCAGAGTGGTTTTTCCAATACCAGGCATCCCAACGATTCCGACAATTCGAGTTTCGTCGCAGTGAGCAAAATCCAATTTTTCCTCGACTTGCTTGAGCCGATGTTCGATTCCAAAGTGAGTAGCCATTTCTGGTTCTTCTCCTGGAATGGCACAAAGGCTTTGCTTAACTTTGTCAACGATTTCCTTGATGAAAATGGCCTCGTCACTGCCATAATAAGAGAGATTAAATCAAATGAGAATGGAATTCGAATGTACTCTTCAATGCAGATCATCAAGTGATTCAATCAAATTGATGATCAAGTGAATCACCAGAGGGGTGACCTCATCGGATTATCGTGAGAAACCTCTGAGATTTGGTGGTTAAGGCCTAAGGGTTCGGGGGAGAGCAATGGAGTCATATTGATTAAACCAAACCAATTTCTCAAGTCTTTCTACCTCTTCAACCGAAATACATTAAAATCACTTTAAAACATTAGTTCAATAAGACTTCTTAATTTCCAATATTGAATGGGTGATTATAACAATTTATTACACATTTAAGATTTTTCACAAATGATTTCCCTTAAAAATAAGGAATATATATATTTTTTTATAGTTTCTATCAATAACTGAACAACAACAAAAACAAATCTATGCGATTTTTGGAAAAGGATTGTCATAGGTTATAGGGAATTTTGGGGATTGTGCCACTAAAAAAATGAAAATGCTATTTTTGTATTGCGCTTTCAACATATGACATTTTTATGGTATGGGCCTCATGAAAAAAAAAATTGAAACTACCCCTTGCGAAATTTGGTTGCTTTTGGTAGCGGGAATATTTGATTATTTTTGTTAGCCAATCTGTCCGAAAAGTACAGAACAATTAATGTGGACATAAGAGGTACTTGTGAGAGATGCATGTACAAAAAAAGTACATTAAGAAAAGAACAAATGACGTGGACCAGAAAGAACAATCGCACTTAAAAAGCTTGATATTTATGGATAAAGTTAATAATTGTAGACCACTTGTATGTAACATGTATGAACAAGTTTTTTAGGAAATACCTTAGTTTGGAGTTAATAATCGTAGACTACTTGTAACATGTATGGACAAATTTATTCGAAGATAACTTTGTTTCAAAGTTTATGGACGAAAATATTTAACGTGGACCAAAAAGAACAATCGCACTTAAAGACTCAACCTCTATGGACAAAGTTAATAATTGTAAACCACTTGTAACATGTAAGGACAAGTTTTTTTAAAAATAACTTCGTTTGGAGTTAATAGTGGTAGTCCACTTGTAAAATATATGGACAAGTTTATTTGAATATAACTTTGTTTCGAATTTTATGGATGAAAGCAATTAACATGGACCAAAACAATGACAGTGAACAAGACAGTAACACAAAATTAAGACCGTGGGAAATAAAAGTCGCAGTGGTTAACACTAATAGCTTCTTCGCCGAGTTATCCAGAGATTCACTAGTCATACTAAGGATATTGCTTATAATAGAGGATGAACAAAAAGAGGAAAGATGGAGAGAAATACATGTTGAAAGGAGAGCGTGAGACAGGGCGGAGAGAGGGGATAAAATAGAAGGGTAAAAGGAGGGGCAAAACGGTATTTGTGTATTATGAAAAATGACATGGTTAAAAGGTGTTTTAAAAAGGGTATTGCGTATAATAAAAAAAAAGGTGGACTATGAGTGAAAATCTCTACGTTAAGTATATATTGCAAAGAGATTAAAACCAAAAACTAAAATATTCTACCTCAAATTACTATTCTAGTTTTTCAAAAAATAAATCTACACCAAAATAAAAAAGTAAAAGCATCATTATTGCATGGTTCTTACACCCAAAAAGTGGGTTTCTTAACTCAAAAAAAATAAAAATAATTGTGAACAGTGTAAGAACCGGTTATTAAATAAAAATTTTAAGAACTGATTCTTAAATAAGAATTTTAAGAACCGGTTTTTAATGAGGTTCTTACACTGTTTTTACCCACGTGTCAACCCCTAATTCGCCAAAAAAAAAATTTTGGTTCTTTTTGCTATTTTTTTTTACTTGCTTTTTTTTTTTTACTTTTTCTTAACTTTAACTTAAAAAAAAGTTAAATTTTTTTTTAATTTTTTTTAACTTCAACTTTAAAATTCTAATTTTTTTTTACATATTAATGAATTGGAATCGTTCGGTGGATAAACAGAAAGCGATTCATAGACAAGATCAGAAAGAAAAACTCAAATTGAGCATTTTTTTACATTTTTTTTTCAAAATCTATGTTTTAAAAAATAAAATCTATTTAAAATAAAACAAAATTATTAAAATTTTTTTTTTTTTAAGAATCCTTAATGAGTTTCTACCAATAAAGCAGCAAAAACATAAGTTTTTTAACATAGTTTCTTAACTTCAAAATTATAATTAAATATTACTTAAGAAACACAAATGGGTTTTTTCCAATAATGATGTTCTAAAAACCAAAAACCCAAAGACAAAAACAATAAATTATTCATGGCCTAACTAAGTTAAAAAAAAAAAAAAGCGCACACTTTCAAAATTTGTAATGTATTAAAGGCCTAAAAGGTTTTTGGTTTATGAATATTGATTGATTAGAAAATGCAAAGAAAATCTTGTGTGTATTGCGTTACTTTTGACAAAATGTTGTCTTATCCATTAAGTGATTTCTAAATAGAAGTTAAATAGTTATTGTCTGAATTTCATTCAAGTCAAACTCATATTATAGTATAAAATATTTAGAAAGAAGGTTTTTTTTTTCTTTTTTGTCGGCCTTTAGAAAGAATTTTGAAAACAAATCTATGCATTTTTTGCCACGTGGCTCAAAAATGGACAATATGATACTAATTACTAAGGATTGAGGAATCGAAGATCGCGTTAGTCGTGTTCTCGAGAAATTACATGAAATCAATATGGTGTTTGAAAGAGTTGGTGAAAATCAAAGAACGTGTCGATGAAGGGAAACTTGTGGCCATTCCCATATTCTACAAGGTTAAGACATCCGACTTAGAAGAGCTTCTTGATTTTAACAAAAAAAAATGATACTAATTACTAATAAGATAGTTGATTTGGATATGCAGGAAAAAAATCCAAAGAAAAATTGATTTCATATTAGATTTTAACATATTAGAAGTGTTTTTCTTTTTAGATGAAATATGATATGAAATGTTGTTAATTTTGTTATAAACTCCTAAATAATAATTATTTCTTTCAATATATATACAAACATTCCATTTGAAATATACCACATTATAAGATTTAAAGGAATAAAATTAAATCAAAATCAATACCTCCTCTCATTCAAAGTCAAGCCCATCTTTGACATAATACACTCCAATGCCACCTTCCATTTATTCTGAATGTGAGCCTCATGCTCATTGCCATGACCCGCACATGCTTCCTCAAGAAGCTCTTTTAAGTCGGATGTCTTAACCTTATAGAATATGGGAATGGCCATAAGTTTCCCTTCATCGACACGTTCTTTGATTTTCACCAACTCTTTCAAACACCATATTGATTCCATGTATTTTCTCGAGAACACGACTAGCGCGATCTTTGATTCCTCAATCCTACGGAAAAGAACTGTTAGATCTTCTCCTCTCTTCTCGTTCTTATCCACGAACACATTGATCCCAGCGGTTTTCAACGCGGGCTCCAGATGACTGATGAAGCCGTAGCGTACATCAGCTCCCCTGAAATTAATAAACACTTGGTGGTACGGATCAGGTGGTTCTTGGACAGCCTGCAGAGGCAACTCTACCGCCATTTTAAAGGTTTTTGACTGGATATACTTTAGAGAGAAAGAGATAGTGAATGTGTAAGAAAATGATCATTGTCATAGTTTCTTGTTAAGTTATTATAGGACACCATGATAAGTTAGCAACATGTGTGCTCTCCACGTTCCTCCTCTCAAGACTCCAAGGTAAAAGTAGTTCATTCCACGACTTTATCCGAACTAATGTTAAGACAAAACATATTTATTTTATTTTCTTATCAGTTAAGGCAACACATATACATCTCCTTTACTTTGGGAATAAGACTCCGAGTTTCGGGGATTTATTCCCAACATTTAAACATACCCGTACCAATTGGGGGTTTACCATTTTTCTAACCAATTGGACGACACTAATGTAATGGACAAATAAACCGTGAAATAAAAACAAAAAACATTTCCATAAATATGTCATCATATTTGTATCATAAGTAGGAAAAAAAAGACACCACCATCACCATTTATTTTTTCTTCATAAATATGAGCACCACCATACATTTTTCTCCAAGCAAAAAACAACAGTCCATCATCCATTTAGAGATTGTTAAAAAAAAAAAAACAACATCAAAGTATTCCCGTGACCCACACTCAAATGGACCCCACATGATGACGTGGATAATCCCTACGTGCTACCCAACGAAACGTTCATGCGTCCTCCCTGGCTTTCAACCGAAACACCTCTCTCTCTCTTCTCTCCGATATTAGGTTGTTTCATGGGGAATTTGGAAATTAAGATATTAGGTTGTTTCATATGAAATATTTCAAAAGAGACATCAATAATCTAGTTCTCAAGTTTCCTTACATATGATTTCAAAATTCAATTTCTTTGTTTTAGATGTTTTTGGAAGTGATTATTTTGGTTATCGTCGAGCCGGTTATGTCGGTAATTGTGGTTTAAACAAAACGGTTCGTTCTGTCTTCTTTATAAAAGCATCGGATTCAAGAGTGTGAAATCTTCTTCTTCTATATATAATTTTTTTAAATCTATTATAATTTATAAGAAATCGCAACATTCCTAGTTGACATTGCTAAATTAAACAAATACAATTTGGCATTATAAATACTTAATAATCTTTTAAATATTTAATTTTACTTCCGACAGACTGAATCGCAATGGATTGTGAAAGAAAAGCCTCTTAGGTTATAGTTCAAGATGTTTTTTTTGTTTGATAAAAAGTTCAGTTCAAGATGTTTTACATGACCAAATGTGTGGTAGTACTACTGGCAATAGACTTGGTCAGGTTATACTTTGTTTCCCCTACTCCCCTGGCTGGGATGTTTTATAATTAAAATTTGGTATTATTAAGGATTGATTCAGTGCAAAGGAGCCCATAACATTCTAATTAAAAAACCTAAAAATAAAGTTTTGCACGATCACGGAGAAGACTTAACCAACGAAACCTGTTATATGTTTATTTATTGTTTACTAATTCTAATACTCGTCAGAAACATAAAAGCCTGCGCAATTTCACTAGTCAACGTCTTTATTTTGTGGCCCTTGCTTTATGTTGTTATATTTTTTATCTTATGGTTGGTGGAATGTTATTTTGCATATTCTATAGTGAAAATTACCTAGAATAATCCAAAAAAATAGTGAAATAATTAGAATAAGCTATTTTTGAAAGCTCTAACTAAACTAATCCATATCTTTTTGAAAAGATCTTCTAACCATTTTTAATGAAAAATTAGTCTAATATAATCCACTTTTCCTTTGAAAAGCTAGTATAGCCCTTTTTTTTTTTTTAACTTTTATTGCTTACATAATTTACTTATTCTCTAATAAATTTCATAATTTCAAAATTTTCCTTTTGATTGTTTTAAAAAAATGGTAATGAGTTTTTCAAAATTGATAATTCCATATCAGTTTTATCGTAAATATATTTAAAATTTATGTAACTAAATTCTTTTATACTTAAATGATTTTAACATTAGTAAAAAAAAAATCTAAAACCTACTTTAAAATTATTTTATGTCCATAATACCAAATTATCATCTCTAACTAATAAATATTTTTGAAAAGAAATTATTAATAAATTATCATTTTAATTAATTATTTTCTTTTAATTCATATTTATAATTAAAACAGCAGTTTTCAATATTTATTTTTACTTAAAATATTTGATTAAGTTAAAGAATAAAGTTTTTTTAACAACTTAAAAATCATTACAATTTCTGCCAAATATTAGCAATCTTTGTGAGATGTCCGCAGAGTCTGCTATATGTTCGCAAAGTCTGCCAAATATTCGCAGATTCTGCCAAATGTTCACAAAATCTGTCAAATGGTCGTAAAGTCTGCCAAATGCTCGTAGACTCTATCAAATGCTCATGGATTCTGCCAAATACTCGTAAACTCTGCCAAGTACTCGCAAACTCTGTCAAATGCTTGTAGATTCTGTCAAATATCTGCAGAGTCTACCAATTATTCAGCATAGTCTGCCAACTATCCGCAGAATCTGCATATTATTCCGCAGATTCTGCCAAACTTTTGTAGAGTCTACCAAATATATGCAAACTCTGTCAATTATTCTGAAGGCTAGATATCTGCAAAGCCTACCAGATTTTCGTAAAGTCTGCTAGTTTCTCTGTAGAGTTTGCTAATTACTCTGTAGAGTTTATCGGTTACATCACAAAGTTTACAAAATGTCTGCAAAATCTGCCAAATATGTGAAAAGTCTGTTAAATATCTACAGAGTCTGCCAAATGCTCGCATGGTTTACCAAATGTTCGTAGAGTATGCCAAATACTTGCAAAGTCTTCCGAATGCTCGTAAAATCTGTCAAATGCTCGCAAAGTCTGCCAAATATGTAATTAAGGGTATTTTTGGAAATTATTGTATTTGAAACTTTAAAAGTTTTGATAAATTATTTTGGCTACAAAAACAATGTAGGTTATTTTGGCAAATCACCTTTCTTAAACTTTCATTTTGATTAAAAAAAACCTTTTACCAAAAATCAGATTTTAACTCGAAATTATTATTTTTTCGAGTAAAACAAAAAAAAACTTTTTCTTGACAAAAAAAAACATTTCTTCTTCCGTCATCGTCTTCGGTGACTCTTTTTTATCGTCTTCTTCATCTTCAACGATGCTAATCGCGACAGGTGTTCGAGTTTTCTTCATCTTTCCCTCGCCGTTTTATCTTCCTCCATCTTCTTCTTCCTACGCCGTCGTCATTTCGTTTGAGACCACCGTTATCGGTTCGTTTGAGACCATCATCGTTGTCGTCTTATAAAACCGCCATTCTGCAACCGCCGTCATCATAGTTTCATTGAATCGAGTTCGCTGCCGCCGCCGCTTCATCGTCCCCTTGCCGTTTAATCTTTCTTGAGAAAGATTTATTTATTATATTTTCGCAGAATTTTCTTATGTTGTCTAGATTTAATTTTATGTTGTTGCAGATTTATTTAGACTTGATTTTTTATATGACTGCAGATTTATAATTAAATCTGTAACCAACAGGTAAATAAATTTGCGACTAAGATAGAAAATAAGTCTACCACTATGTTAGCAAAATCTGTGATGACTAAGTTAGTATAATAAATTTACAGTAATAGAAAGTAAGTCTGTAACGAAAAATAAATATGTCATGACGTTAGGAAAACTTGTGATAACTAAGAGTTAGTCTAATAAATCTGTAATAATGTAAAATAAGTCTGTAAGTGAAAATAAATATGCCATAATGTTAACAAATCCTGCAATAACTAAGACTTAGTCTAATAAATATGCAGTAATAGAAAATAATTTTATAAGTGAAAATGAGTCTGTCATGATGTTAGGAAAATCTGTGATAACTATAAGTTAGTCTAATAAATCTGCAGTAATGAAAAATAAGTCTGTAAGTAGAAATAAGGGCTTGAATGGTAGTAGTTTATACCATAGTTTTTGGCTTTTGATTTTTGAAAATCTAATTTTCACCCATTCAAGGTTTTACAAAAGTAGATTCCCTAAAAGTTAGGAAACTAGTTTTTTGATGTTTTTTTTTAATTTTCAATGAAAAATCAAAAACCACAATAAACTTGTTTCTCCCTTAAAATATATACCAAAAATCAAAAACCAAAAACAAAAAACTCAAAAACTAAAAACTAAACACCAAAAGCCATTTAGAATCTACCAATCATTCATGGCCTAAGTCTGCCATAACGTTAAAAAAATATGCGATAGGTGAGTTAGTCAAATAAATCTACAGTAATGGAAAATAAGTCTATAAGTGAAAATAAGTTTGCCATGACGTTGAAATTTTTTGCGATAACTAAGTTAGTCAAATAAATATGCAATAATAGAAAATAAGTCTATCATAACGTTAAAAAAATCTGCGATAATTAAGAGTTAGTCTAATAAATCTGCTGTAATGGAAAATAAGTTCGTAAGTAAAAATAAGTCTGTCATGACGTTAAAAAAATTTGTGATAACTGAGTTAGTCAAATAAATTTGCAGTAATGGAAAATAAATATGCCATAACGTTAAAAAATCTGTGATAACTTAGTTTGTTTAATAAATTGGCAGTAATAGAAAATAAGTCTGTAAGAAAATAAGTCTACGATAACATAAGTTGGAGTGATATTTTTGTAAATATCGGTAATTTTTTGCCATGGTGGAATTAATTATTAATGACATTATTGTAATTCTGTTTTTCCTTACAAAGCTTTTTAGCGGTATTTTTGTGTTTTAAAAATCGAAAACACTCTAGCAACTAAAATAAATTATGGATTATTCTAGTTATTAATCCTTTATTCTAGGTTATTCTACTAATCGAAAAATACTCTAGCAATTAAAATAAATTATAGATTATTTTCTATTATTCATGATTACCTTATCCCACACAAATCGTTTACCTGTAACCATTCAATATCCCTATGAAAAATTAATAACATCGGAACGTTTCCGTGGTCGAGTCGATTTTGAATTTGATAAATGCATTGCTTGTGAATTATGTTTCGAGTATGTCCTATAGATCTGCCTGCTGTTGATTGGAAATTGGAAACTAATATTCGAAAAAACGATTGTTTAATTACACTATTGATTTTGAAATTTGTATATTTTGTGGTAATTGTGTTGAGTATTGTCCAACAAATTGTTTGTTAATGACTGAAGAATATGAATTTTTAACTTATGATCGTCACGAATTGAATTATAATCAAATAGCTTTCGGTCATTTACCAAATCAGTAATTGATGATTACACTATTCGAACAATTTGGAATTCACATCAAAAAATAAATGGGTAAACCCCATTAATTTGATTAAGAAAATAATTTTAAAATTTTGAATTATATAAAGAATTTAATTAAAAATTTGTATTTATATAATAATATTAAGTATTAAGGCTCATTCTTTTTTGAAATAGATAGGTTGAAAATACACTTTAGAAAAGAAAAAAAGAGAAACTGTTTAATAATTGTATCTACATCAATTCATATCCATTAGATTCTAATTTTACTCTATTAAAAATATATTAAAAACTAATTTCCCGGTTAAATTAATAAGGTCATGAAAAGAATTTCGATTTTTTTCTTATTTTAATAATATAATGGATTTGCCTGGACCAATACATGATTTTCTTTTAGTTTTTTTTGGGATCCAGTCTGGAGTGGTCTTACTTCCCAAATTTTGTTAGTTTTTCCCAACAAATTCGTTTAGAATTCCATTTTTGAAATGAATTAAGTAAGGTTAAATTTAATAAAGATGAATAAAAAAGGGTTTATATAAACAGTATGCTATAAGTATTCCAAAAAAGCTATACTGACGGAAAAAGTTGCATTTCTTAAAAATTCATACCAATCTACAAAACTTTGCGAATTTTTATGCAAAAGGTTTATCGATGGTGTGAATAATTTTGATAATATATCAAAGTCTATTCCTTCTTGATTCAAAGGAATTCCTATGGCTCCAATAAACAAAGTAAATAAAAGCAATACAAGCATAGGAAATAGAATAGTATTGTATGATTCATGGGATAATAGAAAGTTCTTGGCTTAAGTCCAAAATTTTCAACAGTAATAAAAGTTTTATTTCTTACATTGTTACTAATTTTATATGTTTTCTTGCAAAAAAGAAGAAGCTCTTTTCGTATTATTCATAGTTAATAATGGTACTAACCAAAAATTTCTATTAAGTTTTTTTCTTCTTCTTTACCCCATAAAGAGATTGAATAAAAGGAGCTACTTTTTTTCCACTGTAATTTATAAAATAATTGTTTAAATGTCCTTCAAATATATAGAATATTCCCTATATATTTATATAGTTGTCGCATTCAAAACTTAAAAACCAGAGCTGCAGCAAACACAGCTTGCAACGAGGCCTTATCCATCCTAATTGTTTTGGTGTAAATATTAAAATTAGTGTTTCGAAAGACTTCTTCAAGATGATGGAGTCTTAAACAGTTGAAACTAAAAACGCACCAATTCAAATTGCTATTAAAGAAAAGAGCTTTATAGGAAATATGACCCACCATGATTTTTTTTCTTTGATTACTTGCATCACCATTATGTTATCATTCTTGCCTCCGAAACAGAGCATCCCCCAAAAAATTACCAAACCTAAGATTTGTTAAGTCATGGCTGCTCGCACCATGGTCAGAATCAGCTTTGATAGCTCGGATGAGTCACTAAGGTGGTCCTTTGTCCCTCATCTTTCGGCCGCATTTGGCCGTAAAGGCATCTCTGTGTCCACAAATATGCACGACGAGTCTGTTGCTTCCGTGTTGGTTTTTTCTGAGAACTACGTGTTCTCCAAGGAATATTTGGATGAAGTCTTTAAGACTATCCAACGGAGACATGACAAAGGCCACCATATGGCCTCTGTTTTCTATGGAGTCAGCAGATCAAATGTGCAAGAACTGAAGGGGAATTTTGGCAAGGTGTTCTTTGAGCATGTGGCTTCAGATCAAATAAATCAATGGCGCAACGCTATGGCGGAATTAGCAAGCTTACCAGGCCACGAAGCAAGCAATAATCAAAGGTCAGAAACACAGTGTTTTTTTCTTGCTTGATACAGGATCATAACATAGTAAGTGCTAAAGGCAATACGCTTTTTTTTTGTAGTGAGTATGAATTTGTAGAAAAGATTGCCAGAGATGTTTATGACAAGATTTTTCCAAAAGAACGAATAGGAATATACTCAAGGATGCTGCGAGATATTAGAAACTTGCTATGCAAGCAACCATGGGGAGTTAAAAGCATAGGGATTTTTGGTATGCCAGGCATAGGCAAGACAACACTTGCTAAAGCAGTCTTTGAACAAATGTCTGGTGACTATGAAGTCACTTGCTTCCTCCAAAACTTTCATCAAGCCTTTCATGAGAAGGGACTTTACGGTTTGCTGCAGGAACATTTCAAGAACCTTCCAAACCAAACACAACAACACAGAGTTCTTGTTGTTCTTGATGATGTGCGAAATCATCTTGATGCAGAGTCTTTTCTCGGTGAGCTTGTCTTGTTTAGTCCCGGAAGCCTAATCATTGTAATCTCCAGAGATGAGCAAGTGCTTTCTCAGTGTAGAGTTAATCAAACTTACAAAGTTAAAGGATTAAACAAGCATGAGGCTCTGCAACTGTTCTCCTTCTGTGCACTTGAAAGAGATGTGAAAGAGAAGAATCTTCTTCCAGAGATTTCTATGAAGGTGATTGAACATGCTGATGGAAACCCTTTAGCTCTACGATTATACGCCAAAGAGAGATCATCACACAAGGAAACGGATCAAAAGTTGTTCCTCATGCAAGCTCCTCCACATCAGATTATGGAAGTAGTCAAGAGTAGCTACTATGCACTCAGCGACAACGAAAAGAACATACTTGTGTATATTGCTTATTTCTTCATAGGTGAAGATGTTGAATATGTGTCGAAACTACTTCAAGACCTTGGTTTCTTTCCAGATATTGGAATTTACCGGCTTGTGGAGAACTCTCTGGTGACTATTTCAGAAAACAGATTGGAAATGCATAGCATGATTCAGGCAGTAGTCCGAGAAATCGGAAGGTGTCATAAACTCAAAATCAGCAAAGACCCCAAAACAAGTTTCAAATGTGTATTGGTTGGTCTTATTCTACCATTCTCCATACCAAAAACCTTTTCACTTTAGCTTCTTGATCATCCATAAGCTATTCTCTTGTGTTTTCAGGGCACTGAATCTATCGAAGCGATATCTCTTGATGCATCTAACTTAAACCCAGATGTCAAACTTTCTTCACTTGCATATATGTATAACCTTAGATACCTGAAGATTTATTATTCCGATCCAGAAAACAATCGCAAGGCTCTCGAGTCTTTGCCTTATGGGCTTAGAGTTCTCCATTGGGAGTATTACCCTTTGCAATCTTTACCACAAGATTTTAATACAAGCAATCTTGTTGAGCTCAATATGCCTTACAGTCAACTCCAAACACTTTGGGGAGGAACCAAAGTAAGCAAACTCACTTAAAAAGTAAGGACATTTTCTGTTATTCCTTTAGCCATTTACTTCAACTCTGTTTCTCTTTGTTTTCAGAACCTCAAGATGCTGAAAAGGATCAACCTTCGCCATTCAGAGAAGTTGTATGAAGCTGAGGAACTTTCAGAAGCTCTAAACCTTGAGCAAATTGATCTCAGCGGCTGTAAGAACTTGCAAAGTTTCCCAGCCATTAATCAAATGCAAAAACTCCGAGTTGTTGATCTCTCTGGTTGCACACAAATCAAAAGTTACCCTGAGTTTCCATCTAATGTCATACTGAAATTCCAGGGAACTACCATTAAAAATTTCTTGTCTCCAGTTACGTTCACCATCAAGAGCTTGTGTGAGCTCTTTGAAAATCCTTCTGAACCCCATATCTTTGACTTCCGGAGACTCGCAGGGTTTTTGGGTAGCCAAGAAAGGATAACAAATCCAGACAAGGTGGAAGAACCACCCACATTAGCTATGATATTTCAGAAAGCACTAAGAAGAACCCCAAGTCTTCAGTTGAAGTAGCCAAATCCAAGAATAGATTGATATGGTTCACATATCCGTCATCTTGAGCATTTGGAGTTCAAAAACGTCAAGGAGGAGAGGCTTTGATTCCTGTCACCTGAAATCAATAAATATTTCGTTTCGCATTTCAACAGACCAGATTCAGTATATATCTGAAGTGTTTTGATTGTTTCTTCTCTTTCATGACTTTATACTTGTTCTGTTTTGGTGTCATTGTTCCATAAAAGATGTAATTTTCCAGTATTTCCAAGGAGCTTATGCTGTTAAGACTCATTATCATATGTTTTATTTGTGTTTGATTTTCGAATAATCCTGAAAAAGTAAAATACTTAAGTATACAGAGCAGAAGTACGTCAAACCAGCAAACTAAGAAACCAAACAAAATCTGAATGAACTTAACTAATGGCATGAAATTTCAGAAAATGCATACACACACTAAATATTAACAAACGGTAAGCATTCTTTTTTGCTAATGCGATTCTTACATGTTTTTTAGCAATATAATCAAAAAGGCAAACCCTAAAGTACTCCTCATTGTGCGCTCGTAATTTTTCTATAAGGCGCTTCCGAGTAAACTTCATATTTTCCCCCACTACGGACGTCTTTACCTTGGTCTTTGTTTCAACATCATTGATTGCAAGTTTCATAGAGCTTAGGTCAAAAGACAAATCCTCACCTTCCTTTGTCCCAACATCATTGATCGCAAGCTTGATAGAGTTGAGATCAAAACGAAAATCATCACCTTCCTTTGTCCGCCGTCTAATGGTGCCACTGTTCATTCTTTCCGGTTTCATATCGATTAGACTCTCTCTCTGTGTCTAAGTATCGATCGATAATAAGAATTTTTTCTCTTCAAGACCTTTGTGATGTGTGACAAGGAGGCTACAAGTGTATGTATAGGAAAATATTGAGAAGTCGGTTTATGGTCTAAATGGGCTTTGTTTGATTTCTGGCCCAAGAGTTGACTACATTACTATCCTTAATGGGACATTGATATTCATATTCAGCCGGTGATTTGATTTCTTTCTTAAAATCAAGGGATTTCTTATAAACGAGTGACAACTTTTTAGAATTCCCATGATAAGCTGCAAGAGCCACAAAGGTATTTTGAGTTAAAGGCTGGTGTGATGTACAAACTTGGAGAGCTTCCAAGCCATTGCTCTGCTACAACATCTTAAACTTCTGAATCTCTCTTCTGGTTGCATAAAAAACCAATCGATTTCCAGAGTTGGTACAGATGATAAGCAATCTGAATCTTGAGAGAAATGGCGTAAGGGAAAGAAGATCTAAGAAAAATTGGGGTTATAGAAATTAGTAAAAATGGAAACTAGGAATAACACAGAGAGCTCAAGATTTGTTCCAACTTTTTCAAGCTTCCCAGATTTGTCATAAAAGAGTGGAGGGTTTAGTATCAGCCGAGATAATAATTGAGAAAAACCAGTTTATAAGTTTATCTATGCTAAGACAAGACTTATAGAGATCTAGTTTGGTTTGGTTTTGCTTTCATTAGGGTAGTGAATCTTGTTCTGTTATATTTGCTCTATTTTCATTCCGTGGAGCACATGCTATTTGTACTCTATGAAGAGGAAACCATTAACAGGTAAAAAAATTCTAACAATCAAAATGGTTTTAGTGAAGTCCTGATCAAAGTAAGATAGATAATTTATATTTTATATCATATACCAAAGATTGGTTATTTCAGTATGTCTTACAGTCAACTTCAGGAACTTTGGGAAGAATCCAAGGTAAATCAAACTTCGACATGCTTCGCCTACTAAGGAATCGTCTGTAACTCAAGTCTTGACATATTACTTTGTTATCCAGAACCTCAATTTTCTGAAGACAATCAATCAATCTTCATTATTCTGAGAAACTAGTTGAAATTAAAGAACTTTCAGAAGCTCACAATCTTGAGCTTATCCATCTTCACGGCTGTACTAGCTAACAGAGATTTCCATCAACAAAGGATTTAAATCATCTTTCAGGTTCTCAATCTCTGTGGTTGCACAGGGATCACAATATTTCCAGAGGTCCCACCAAACGTCAAGTCGTCAAAGAACTGTGACTCAAGGGGACTAGCATAAGCGAAATACCCGCATCCATGGAGACACTCACAAGACTAGTAAAGTTGTTCCACGGGAACTGCAGAGAGGTTCAAATTTTCTATTAAGGATCTATAACATGAAGTCTCTCGAACAGCTCAATCTATAAAATACAATTGCGAACGATTCATACATATTTTTATTAATTGAATTTGAGTTTTTTTTCCTTATCTGTTTCTGTTATCCTTTCCCAGTACAAAAGCAACACCAACATAAATGGAGATCAAAAGACAAATAAGCCGTATAGGTTTCTCCAACCGCTCACATAAGTCGTTTGTGCCATTATCATCATCAACAGTATATTCTGAAGATACTACTGAACTTGTTGCACCTCCTTGATTGGTCTCGTCTTTCTTTTGAGATTCATCATTAACAACTTCACCTTCTCCTGAGCGCACCGGTGACATTGGATCCATCACAAATATTGTCATCAATCTTTGGAGTAGCATCAAGGTTACTTCTTGATGCAAAATATGATTCAGGATGTTGCTAGGAAAATCATCAATGAAGAAAAAAATCAAATCCCGAGGCGTCGCAGACTGCGGGATCCTTCAACCATTAAATTCTTACTAGAAGAAAATAAACCTAAGGTACTACTACTGGTCACATCCGGATATTTTCCAGTAATTTACAAGAGGTGAGGGCAAAAGTTAGGTATGACCATTGGAAACTTCGGTTCGGTTCGGGGCATTTTGTTCCCTTATTTTTCTTCCTCTACAAATTAATAGGTTTGGTCTAAATTGGATTGCATAGACCTTTTCATCAATCTTATCCTCTTTTGTGTGTGTGTGTTTTTTTCAGGGCACTGAAGTTATTGAAGGGATTTTTCTTGACACAACAAATTTAACCTTTGATGCAATTCCTAAGGCGTTAAATAATATGTATAATCTTATACTGTTGAAAATCTACAGTTCAAACTCTGAAACTGCTCGAGAACTCCATCTTTCTAAGGACTCCGCTATATGCCTTATGAGCTCAGGCTATTTCACTGGGAAAAGTATCCGTTCCAATCGTTGCCTCAAGATTTTGATCCTAGCCATCTTATTGAACTCAATATGCCTTATAGTCAGCTTCATAATCTCTGGAAAGGAACCAAGGTTAGACTAAATTCCGAGAACTGCATTAGTTTTGTTCTTACATCAAGTTAGCTATTAATTTATGTTATTTTGTTATTGTACAGAGTCTAGCGAAGTTGAAGATAGTAAATCTTAGACATTCTCAGAAGCTAGTTGAAGTTGATGAACTCTTGAAAGCTTGTAGCATTGAGCAAATCGATCTTCAAGGTTGCACAAGCTTGAAGAGCATCCCACACATTGATCAGCCAAAGAATCTCTAACTTCTGAATCTTTCTGGTTGCACTTTACTCAATCGTACAGAGATTATAGAGCAGATGAAGAGACTTGATCCAGAAGGCGGATTAAGAGAAACAAAATCTGAATCAATGGTGTTCTCCACCTTAGGAAAGCTGGAACCTGAGGATAAAACAAAAAGCTTTTGAAATGAAAAAAAAATGATTTACTATGTTGACGACTATTGAGTTTCTCAAGCTTTCATGTTTACTCCCAGATATGTCTGATAAAAGTGAGGGATTGTAATCCAAAGAGAGACAGTCATTGCATAATTACCCTAAACAGAGCATGTAACTCAGATCAGAGTGTTGTTATTTGTCATTTAACAGAAATTAGATGAAAATGTTGTTCAATATTTTATCTATGGTAGAAGACAAGACAAGTACGGGAAGATAGTATGGCTGGCTCTGTTTTGGTGCATTTGGATTGTGAATATTATTACTCTGTTTTTCTCTTGCTCTGTTTTGTTTCTGTGGAGGACAAGCTACTGTTTATGCTAGATAAAAAAGCATCAACAGCTAAAATTCTCAACGATCAAAAATGTTTTATTGAATTTCTCATCAAAAGTCACATTTTGGAAAATTAAACAAATAATTTAGCCTTGCCTCCCAAATGAAAAGCCAATTTAAGCAATCACTATGTTAGTACCCGCGCAATGCGCGTGGAAAATATTTATGCAAATTAAATTTTTAGAAATTTTAATTTTATAGTTTTAATTTTATTTTATATAATTTAAGTTTATCAATTAAGCCATTTTCATAATTTAGATATTTTAAACATAATTTAGCATTTTGTCATAGTTTGTCCCCTTTTCATAATTTACTTATTTTTCTTGGGAGAAATATTTTCTGAAAATTATTTTTTATTTTATTTTTTTGTTGTGATGTTTTCAGTTCTGAAAACTCTCTTTCCCATCATGTTACATCACGCCTCATCCCGTTTTCATTCTAAATTTTGAGTGTAACATAAATGGGAGATCTTTTTTTTTTTCTAGATTTCCATTCCATTTTTTTTCTATCTAGTATACATTCACATGTAAAGTTTCGAGCAAACAAATCTAGATACTAAAACATCAACAAAAATTTCCAAAAATAAAATAAGAATTTGATGGAAAGAACAGAGTGACTTGCATATGTGGCATGGACAGCAAAAGAAACCTTATGAAATACAGAGAATGCAATGCAATTTAACCACACACACCAAAAAAAAAAAAAAATGTAACTTGTATGTAGAGAACTGTGCTTCCAATCGAGATAGGTAATGTATAACTGTAACTTGTATGTAAATTGAGGAACACATCAAACTGTAGTCTTACATATCTATCACATATCATAAATTGAGAACCTCTCGATAGCACATAGAAGAGCTATCTTTTATCAATTTGCAAGTAGCCTTGTTTCTTGTGATATTGCTACAGATCATACAATAAGGTAGATCACAAATATTCATATTTTTGGCTTAAATGGTGTGCCATTACCATTGCATTTCCATTCCATGCTCCAATCTCTTGTCACTGAAATTTGCTTTGCTTGTTTTCAGGGTCAACCCATGAAACAGGCGTTCTTCTGAATCATCTTGGATCTTTCAGCCACAAATAAGGCTTATTAAGAAACAGCAGAAGAAGTTCTTTAAAAAGGGTTGTTCATTTTACTTTTAGAGAAGGCATAACACAGGACAAAACCTTGAAGCAACTTGATATGTAACTTCTGACAAAAACTAACCTAGATTCTCCTTCGCAGAGTAGATCAAAGAGATGAAAAAGACCAATGTGAGATTTGTTATTTGAAGGCGTCCGAGGACTGAGGAGGTCTGAGAATGTTGTATTAGAGGATAAAAATATTTTTTTTCTTTTGGTTTTCCTTTGATATAAAACCTAAATTTTGTATTTCTACATTCTATATATATAGAGATTACACACACTTTTTCAATAAAAACATCTATTACGGCTTCCAAAGACCCAAGCCAGATAGAATTCTGACGTGTCAATAGTACATCTACTTAACCGCCATTGATACTACCCAGTTGTACAAACCGACGCCAAAGAAGAAGAAGAAGAAGAAGAGCTATAAAGAATCAGTCAGTCTCGTTGGTTTGTCAATGAAGAGACAGACCATGACTGAGTCAAAACCGAAGCTTCATGTTGCAGTGTTCCCATGGCTAGCTTTAGGTCACATGATTACTTATTTACAACTCTCAAAGCTCATAGCAAGAAAAGGCCATACCATCTTCTTCCTCTTCACTCCTCGTAAGTCGTAACATTTCACTTCTTACCAATGTACCCTCCGACCTATCAATAAATTTCGTGTCTTTGCCATTAACATAACATGAGTATTTTTTCTTTGAAATCTTCGAAACAAACTTCGTGTAAAGCAATGAAGTTATGTAGTTAACAACAGTACAACACCCTAGATATCACGAAACAATAAGAATGTGTCAAGTTTATAAATTGAGAATTCATACCATGTCCTTCTCATAATTTTAAACCACATCATTTTCCTTAGTTTAGATGCAAATTCTGGATACAGCATGCTACGTGGATCAGGTGCATCAGACACATCATGAAACTGCAAGCTGATGTGGATGCGGAAGCTGACAAGATTAATGGAAGATGATGTGGCAAAGGTGGAGTGGATGATGTGGAAAGACAAAGAGGGCGTGAGCTTACTTGGAGCTGAAGATATTGTATGAGCTGCAAAGATTTAAAGAATATTTTTGGCAGCCATTTAAGGAAAGGATAAACTTGAGGTGCAAGTCTATTCCTTTGGTGATTCTCGAAAATCCTAGCATTAGGATTTTGGGAATTCGTATATATAGACTAGAGAGGTCACGAAAAGTGGTTAACACTCTAGGCTATAGCATGAGAGATTGTAACTTCGAATCTGAATAAAAACAGTAAGCTGAGAAGATGAGTGTTCCCTGATTCGTCTTTGACATCTATGAGCTGGTAGATTCTAAGTAGGAGTTAGGTTTTTATTACTTGACTGTGATATCTTCGAACGGATAGATTCATAGGAAAGTAGGGTTTCTTTGAAGCAGAACAAAAAACAGTAAGCTGAGAAGGTGCTGGGGTTTTTACTCGAATTTGATATCATCGAAAGGGTTGATTCAAAGGAGAGTTAGAACTTAAGACTTGGTTTTTAGTTGGAGACAATTCTATTGGGTATAATAGGTTGTGTAAATCCAAAAGAAGTAGATCCTTGTAAAAAGGTTACATTGTGAATAAAAAAAAGTTAAAGCGTTAGATTTGGCGTGTTCCAAGTCATATATATGTTGTGTTCATAAGTCTCTATAACTTATCACTTAGTATCCACCAAAAACAGAGGTGGAGATGATTTCGACGAAATCATAGAGAAGAACGGAAAAAGAGATCATACTCTTTCACGTGTTAGTTGAGATTTGTGGTTAGTAGTTACACTAACAAAAAAAAATGAAACATCATCATCTACCAACGGTGCGTTGGGCTAATGGTTTAGTGCAGGGGTTAGTCCCATGTACCCATAGTTCGATTCCCATTGAGAGGGATGATTTACACCATGTTTTCTGGTATTATCAAAGGCTGGTCCTAGGCCAAGGGGAGGATTATGGGCTGAAGGCCAGGAACCTCTCTTAGTTAACAAAAAAAAAAACATCATCATCTGAAACATATTTATAAACAAATAATATGGATCAAAATAACAAAGTGAAAACTCTATGGCTGCATCTGCATATGGATCAAAATATTTCAAGGCTGATCGATCTCCAAGGCTGGACTAATTTGCAGGAACTGCAGAGAGCTTTCAATTTTTCTAGTAAAGATCTACAACATGAAATTTCTCGAACAGCTCAATCTTCCTTGCTGCACAGCGCTGATCCCAAAACAAGTTTGGAAACTTCAGTACCTATATCTAAGCGGTACAGCGATAAGGTAATTACACACTTCACTCTCTAGCATAATTGGTCTAAAAGTGCTGGATGCTAGGATGTTCATACATTGCCTCTCAAGAGAAGAATCATCTCTTCTTTTTATTCATGGAAATGGAACAGCGGCTGAACTCCCTTGTAGTTGTAGCATTTTCTTGACTTCCTTAAATATTATCCTAACGAATTCACTTTCGCTACTGTGAAAAAACCAAGTAGCAAAAGAATCAATGGTCAGACACTATTTGATAAACTTGTGGTATATCTAAATGAAGTTAACCAAAACACCTGATCTTTCATCAAATGCAACTGACGACTGTGGACGTTTACCAAAAGAACTCTTAAGTTTCCACTTATATAGAAACAATTTTACTAAGAGACGTTAACCACAAATCCTTACCTCATAAGTCAAACAAATCATTGTACAAGAGTAAAGAGTATTTAAAATCATGAAAATTAGGAAAATGACAAAAATTTTGAAATTTTTGGGTGAAAGTTTTTCACGTGTGATTCTTTACCATCAAAATTGAGCTTCAGCTTGGTTTTCTCTGCATGGCAAAGGTTAATGAGAGGATTGGCCGCTTTCAGTTGTGGAAATGGCTTGTAGCATTTTCAAGACCTCCTTGACGATAGTTTCAATGAAACCAATCTCCAATACACTGCTACACTTGTTAAGAAAAAGGTTGAGATGAGTTCTTTTAAAGTCCACACACGAGCGTGCAAGCATACATAAAGAAGTTGCAAATATAAAATAAGACTTCTATCGAAAAATAATACAATATATTTTTGATATATACATTAACAGTTCCGAGGAACTAGTTAAGTTTGAAATATGTCAAATTTTTGTTTAGAGATTCTCATCTCTAAAAGTATGATGTAAATCATTAGTACCTTTTCTCATCGAAAGTCAGGGCAAACTTATGGGATACAAACAAAATTGCCTCTTTCCATCACTTTATCTTAGGTTCATCAGACGCGTACATGTACTCTTTATCTCTGAAGTTGTCACCAAACTCTCCCTTGAGTCTTTTTACACTCTCTGGAGTCACCTTGTAGAAGATGGGAAGTACCTTATGATAGAGAACAAAGGTATTCTCAAAGTTAATAATGTGTCAAAAGATGTATAATCTACACCTTCAGTAGAAAGTAATAACATTGGTCTAGATAGTAACTCAGTTTTATTCTCTAGATACGATATATAGTTATATCAGGTCCGTCTCTGGTCCATGGCAATATAGACATTTTCCGTGGTCCATGTCAAATTTCAAAAAATCCTTAAAAGAAAAGGGCAAAAAAAAAAAAAACAATTTGTGAAAAAATCCTGCAAATTAAATTTGCCTAGGGCCAAAAAAACTGATGAGACGAGCCTGAGTTATATATATATATATATATATATAGATATATACATGTTAATCATCACACCTTGAGAAGGCCTTGGTGTACACGTTCTTTAATCTTCACAAGCTCATTCAAGCACCATTCTGATTCCGTGTACCTGCTCGAAAACACAACTATGGCAATTCCAGAGTCCTTGATCCTCTGAAAAGATTGATAAGGTCATCACCTATATTCGCCTTAGTGTCTATGAAGATGTTGATCCCACTTTTCCGAAGTTCTTCTTCGAGATAGCTTATGAAATATTTGCATAGCTGATCTCCGCGGAAATTGATGAAAACTTGAATATTCGGTGGTTTTGCTCCATATTTCTCTGTTTGACCTGCAGGAATGTACTCTAGCATTTTTGGTACGTTCTCCACAATTCTATGGATGGCACGGCCCTCACCACTGGTAAGAAAGTGAGAGAAAAAAACTGATCGTCAATATATCTCTATTGGAACAATAAATCTAAAAATATTTAAGTAGCAATTGAAAATTGTAAGGTGTTGCAAAAACAAATATACTTACGTTAAAGGTGTGCTCATATAAGGTAGCAGACAAAAAAAGAGAAGCACAAGACTAGCTATTATCATTCCTGGCTGATTTCTAATTTTATTGAGATCCAACTTATCTCCCAATTCCTTCAGGCATTGTTTGATTCCAAAAATTGTATCCTTTCGTGGGCTGGAGGAAGTTGGGAAATCGCTATTTTCGGGAGGAATTTGGCTTCCCTCCGATGGAATTTTTTCCAGCAGTTTCCTAACACCTTTCACAGTTGTTTTGACTACTTTGCTCTTATTGCTGTGATAGAGTGAGGAATTTGGCGAGCTGCTATTTTCTGTAGTCTCCACAGAGGCGATTTGGCCTCCCTTCGATGGAAATTTTTTCAGCACTTTCTTAACATCAGTCACAGTTTTTTTTATTACTTGGCTCCATCACTGTAATAAGAGTGAGGAAAATAGTTATGAGATCGTGACCATCCTTAATTCCCATGAAATGTTTGGTAAATATCTACAATATTATTCACTCATATTCTACAGGGCTGAGGGTACAACTTTAGATAAATTTCAACCATTTGAGCAAAATCAGTTACCTTTGGAAGTTGGAAGACATCAACGAGTCAACGAATGAAAGATTCGTTTATTGAATAGCCTTTGCAATGACCTGTTTAAATTCATGAAAGAACTTGGATTAGTAATGGAGTTGGATGATTTTTGCAAGGCTGGCGTAAGGGCGTTATGTGAAAGTGGGCAAGTTATTGTATTTCGATATCTATGTTCCAAACAATGAGATTGCCTCGCATGCTAACTAGTCTCTTTGAAAGTTTGATTATTGGATCAATTATCCAATAATTATCATTTTGGACCAAATCCACATTCTAGAGTGTTTTTAGAAATATCAACACCTCCACCTCCTTAAAAAGTTCTAGAATCATCCACACACCTCTCCACCTCCTTAAAGATAAAAATCTAGATATTTACATAGAATTATCTAGAATTAGGATTAAAATATTTGAGATATTTTGTAATGTGGAGGGTATAAATACTTCCTCCCCCTTCTCATTTGTAATCTAAGTTAAGTGAAAAAGTGATTAATAAGAAAGAGTTGAAAAATAAATCAAAGTCTTCCATTACCTACATTTCTCTTCTAAATACTTAAACACTTTCTCCATCATCATCTTAAAAGTTTTTTTTTCTCCCAACATAGTGGTATCAGAGCTATGAGATTCTTACAAAGCTGGCGAGTAGTGGTATTCCCTTCCAAGTCCCGAATCTCACAAAGAGCAACTATGACAATTGGAATCTACGAATGACGGCTATCTTAGGAGCACATGACGTGTGGGAGATAGTCGAGAAAGGTTTCGTTAAACCAGAGAATGAAGATGGTATATATCAAGCTCAAAGTGATAGTTTGAGAGACTCAAGGAAGAGAGATAAGAAGGCTCTCTGTCTAATCTATCAAGGATTAGATGAAGATACGTTTGAGAAGGTCGCAGAAGCTAAGTCGGCCAAAGAAGCATGGGAGAAGCTTCGAACATCCTACAAGGATGTTGATCAAGTTAAGAAGGTACGTATTGAAACTCCAAGAGGAGAATTTGAAGCATTGTAAATGAAGGAAGGTGAGCTCGTCTCCGATTACTTCTCAAGAGTTTTAACGGTTACAAATAACTTAAGAAGAAATGGAGAGAAGTTAGATGATGTGAGAATCATGGAGAAAGTTCTTAGATCGTTGGATCCAAAATTTGAGCATATTGTCACCGTCATCGAAGAGACAAAAGATTTGGAGGCTATGACAATGGAGCAACTTCTTGGATCATTACAAGCTTATGAAGAAAAGAAGAAAAAAAGAAGATATCGCCGAAAGAGTTCTAAAGATGCGGATTGATCATATTAAAGAAGGAAATGGCCAAGGTTATCAAAGAAGAGGTGGCGGTCAAGTACGAGGACGAGGTCGTGGATATGGAAATGGACGAGGTTGGAGGCCGCATGAAGATAAAACCAATCAAAGAGGATAAACCTCATTAAGAGGCCGTGGAAGAGGAAATCCAAAATCAAGGTACGATAAATCAAATGTTAAGTGCTACAAATGTGGGAAGTTTGGACATTATGCTTTTGAATGTAAAGCTCCCAACAACAAAAGAGTCGAGGAGAAGGCCAACTATGTTGAAGAAAAAATCCAAGAAGAAGACATGTTATTAATGGCTTATAAAAAAGATAAACGGGAAGATAATCATAAATGGTATATTGATAGCGGTGCAAGTAATCACATGTGCGGGAGAAAAAACATGTTCGTGGAGCTTGATGAATCAGTGAGAGGAGACGTTGCTTTAGGAGATGAATCAAAGATGGATGTTAAAGGTAAAGGAAAAATTCTCATCCGATTAAAGAATAGAGATCATCAATTTATCTCCAACGTTTACTATATTCCAACCATGAAGACCAACATTTTGAGTCTTGGACAACTCTTAGAGAAAGGTTATGATATTCGATTAAAGGATAATAGCCTTTATATAAGAGACCAAGAAAACAATCTCATTACAAAGGTACCAATGTCAAAAAATAGAATGTTTGTCCTTAACATTCAAAATAACATCACACAATGTCTCAAGATGTGCTATAAGGAGGAGTCTTGGCTTTGGCATCTTAGATACGAGCATCTCAACTTTGGAGGATTGGAGTTGCTTTCGAAGAAAGAAATGGTGAGAGGACTACCTTGCATCAACCATCCAAATCAAGTTTGTGAAGGGTGTTTACTTGGAAAACAATTCAAATTGTGTTTTCCAAAGGAGTCAAGCACAAGAACTCAAAAGCTGTTGGAGCTTATACATACGGATGTGTGTGGTCCAATCAAGCCAATATCACTCGGTAAAAGCAACTACTTCTTTCTCTTTATTGATGATTTTTCAAGAAAAACATTGGTTTATTTTTTGAAAGAAAAATCAGAAGTATTTGAAAACTTCAAAAAGTTTAAAGCCCATGTTGAGAAGGAAAGTGGCCTTGTGATTAAAGCCTTGAGATCCGACCGTGGAGGAGAGTTTACATCCAAAGAATTTCAGAAGTATTGTGAAGATACCGGTATTCGAAGACAATTAACGGTGCCAAGAACCCCTCAATAAAATGGAGTAGCGGAAAGGAAAATAGAACAATTTTAGAGATGGTGAGGAGCATGCTAAAAAGTAAGAAACTACCAAAGGAGTTATGGGCAGAAGCAGTCGCGTGTGCGGTTTATCTATTAAATCGATCTCCAACAAGAAGTATCTCGGGAAAAACTCCACAAAAAATTTGGAGCGGAAGAAAGCCCGGTGTTTCTCATTTAAGAGTCTTTGGAAGCATTGCTCATGCTCATGTACCGGACGAAAAGCGAAGAAAACTAGATGACAAAAGTGAGAAGTACATATTCATTGGTTATGATATTAACTCCAAAGGCTTCAAGCTCTACAATCCGGACACAAAGAAGACAATCATAAGTCGAAATGTCATCTTTGAAGAAGAAGGAGAATGGAATTGGAGATCAAATAATGAAGACTATAACTTCTTTCCACATCTGGAAGAAGATGGTCTCGAGCAACCAAGAGAGGAGCCTACTACACCACCAACATCACCAACAAGTTCTCAAGGAGAAGAAAGTTCGAGCGAAAGGACTCCGCTTTTAGAAGTCTACAAGAGCTTTACGAGGTAACCGAAAATCAAGAAATCTTACTTTATTTTTCCTATTTGCGGAATGTGAGCCCATGGACTTCCAAGAAACTATGGAAAAGAAGACATGGAGAAATGCAATGGATGAAGAAATTAAGGCGATTGAAAAGAACAATACATGGAAATTAGCTTCACTTCTAAATGGGCACAAGGCGATTGGTGTGAAGTGGGTTTACAAAGCAAAGAAAAATTCTAAAGGAGAAGTAGAGAGATACAAGGCAAGATTGGTGGCCAAAGGTTATAGTCAAAGAGCCAGAATTGATTACGATGAGGTATTCGCTCCTGTTGCTCGCCTAGAAATGGTTAGACTAATCATTTCATTAGCTGCTCAAAATAATTGGAGGATACATCAAATGGATATCAAATCAGCCTTCTTAAATGGAGAACTTGAAGAAGAAGTTTACATTGAGCAACCACAAGGCTATATAATCAAAGTAGAAGAAGATAAAGTCTTAAGGTTGAAGAAGACACTTTATGGCTTAAAACAAGCCCCAAGAGCTTGGAATACTCGAATTGACAAGTACTTCAAGGAGAAAGATTTTATCAAGTGTCCATATGAACATGCACTCTATATCAAAATTCAAAATGGTGATATATTGATTGCATGTTTGTATGTAGACGACTTAATATTCAAGGATAATAATCCAAGCATATTCGAGGAGTTCAAGAAAGAGATGACAAAGGAGTTTGAGATGACGGATATTGGATTGATGTCTTACTACCTCGGAATTGAAGTGAAACAAGAAGACAATGGAATCTTCATAACTCAAGAGTGTTATGCTAAGTAGGTACTTAAGAAGTTCAAGATGGATGACTCTAATCCGGTTAGCACGCCGATGGAATGTGGAATCAAGTTGTCAAAGAATGAAGAAGGAGAAAGAGTAGATCCAACACTATTTAAAAGTCTGGTTGGAAGCTTACGTTATTTAACGTGTACAAGGCCCGATATCCTATATGTGGTTGGAGTTGTCAGCCGTTATATGGAGCATCCAACAACAACTCATTTCAAGGCAGCAAAGAGGATTCTTCGCTATATCAAAGGTACCCTAGATTTTGGCTTGTACTATTCTATCTCTAATGACTACAAGCTTGTTGGATATAGCGATAGCTATTGGGGTGGAGACAAAGATGACCGAAAGAGCACAAGTGGCTTCGTGTTCTACATTGGAGACACGACTTTCACATGGATGTCAAAGAAGCAACCAATCGTTACTCTATCTACTTGTGAAGCCAAGTACGTAGCAGCCACTTCATGTGTTTGTCATGCTATTTGGTTACGAAACTTGTTAAAGGAGTTAAGCTTTCCACAAGAGGAGCCAACAGAGATCTTTGTGGATAACAAGTCAGCAATAGCATTGGCGAAGAACCCAGTCTTTCATGATCGTAATAAGCACATTGATACACGTTATCACTATATTAGAGAGTGTGTTAACAAGAAGGAGGTGAAACTGGAGTATGTGAAGACTAATGATCAAGTAGCCGATATCTTCACCAAGCCTCTTAAACGCGAAGACTTTACCAAGATGAGGAGCTTGCTTGGAGTAGCAAAATCAAGTTTAAGAGGGGGTGTTGAAATAAACTTGATTTTGGATCAAGTTTGATTATTGGATCAATTATCCAATAATTATCATTTTGGACCAAATCCAAATTCTAGAGTTTTCTCTAGAAATATCAACACATTCACCTCCTTAAAAAGTTCTAGAATCATCCACACACCTCTCCACCTCCTTAAAGATAAAAATCTAGATATTTACATAAAATTATCTAGAATTAGGATTAAAATATTTGATATATTTTGTAATGTGGAGGCTATAAATACTTCATTCTCCTTCTCATTTATAACCTAAGTTAAGTAAAAAAGTGAGTAATAAGAAAGAGTCGAAAAACAAATCAAAATCTTCCATTACCTACATTTCTCTTCTACATACTTAAACACTTTCTTCATCATCATCTTAAAAGTTTTTTTTCTCCCAACAGTCTCTACTGCTAGTGGAAAACGTGCAACACAAGTGTTCTTTGGCTTAACACATGTGCTAGTTTTCTTGTCCGTAAGATCCAACTTATCTTCCAATTCCTTCAGGCGTTGATCGATTCCAAAAATTGCATCTTTCTGGCCTCCTGAGGAAATTCGAGTGTCGCTATTTCTTGAAGGATCCACAGAGGCCTTTTGACTTCCCTCCGATTGAATTTTGTTTTCGACTTTTCTGCTCTCCTGCAATATGAGTGAGGAAAATAACTAATGAGATCAAGACCTTCCTGAATTCGCCACAAAAGGTTCGTAAATCTATCTATAACTGAAATCACTACTGTAAAGAACTTCCGGAGAAGATAACCAAAGCTTTTGGTTCATTCTCAACCAATTGGGCAAAATCAGTTACCTTCTCTTGTTCCACATCTCCTTGGTCGCATCACTTTCCCTCAGACCCCTGAATGCATCACCGAATTGTCCCCTCAGGCCTTTCATGGTGGATGGATCCAACTTGTAGAAGCTGGAAATAGCCACCATTTAAACATTTTAAGTTTTGTGACAGTAAAAACTACCGAAGGCACAAACTACCCTAAAAACTACCTAAACCTCTGATAAAAACTTAAAAAGTACCTCGTTTTCCAATTATTATACTTGGGACAAAACATTAAACACGCTGCTTATTCAAATCCCTAGAGAATTGTGAAGCTTCATGTCTTAGCTGGAACTTTGACCAGAACCCAAAAGGATTCTGTTCTCGTTTATTTTACAAAGTTCCTAGAAAACATTGCCAAGACATAATTAAGTTATTGAAAAAAAAAAATTGCCAGAAGAGATTACAAACAGAGTAGTTTCTTCACCTCAACGATGATTTGATCAAAGTGAAAAATTAGAAGAGAAAGATATTAGCAGAGACCATAATTGGGTGTGGAGAAGAATAAGTCGTCTGCTTCCTCAGTGAGCACAGCCTCTTGCTTTAGATTGTTTTTTTTTGAAACTTCATTTGGATGTGATCCTTTGTTCTGTCAGGATTCAGGATTCTTCTCAAACTTGACTGCCTCACCATTGAAATAGTCATACTTTGTCCAAGTTGCATTGTCGATTAGGCTCATGACCTATTCACAAAGAAATTGATAATACCCTTTTAAAACTTGCTGTTGTTGGACTTGCAGTGGGACAATCAGCATTATCTTCTGTATAAGAGCTTCTTTGGTCTTGTGTGCTGTTCTCCATAGGAACTGCCTCCCAAGTTATGTTCTCAGCTTTATCAGGCTTATACACCAAAGAGAAGCCACACCTCATCACCTTGCATTCTGCAACCTCACTTATACCATTCATCACTTCAAATCTAAGGGAAACTTCAGTAGCTGATGAAAAGTGTTGACGTTTCTTGATATTAAGCAAAGTGGTATAGCCAATGAAGATATGGTCCGCCTCAACTGTATGTAGCTCATCAACTGGATTAGACCAACCACCAACAATGAAACTTTCCGGGCTCAAGGATACATTACTTAACTCACATGTGCACTTCACTTGGAGATTATTGTTTTGGCCTTTGTGAAATGAGACTAAAACACATAGAGCTACTCCGATTAGTCTACCTGCATTCCAATCTTGAGGAAGCTCCAGCTTTAAGACTGATCCCACTGCTTGGTGGTTGAAACATGCAGGTATTTCACATCCAGGAAAGCAAGTACCAATCAAGGTTTTGAAAACAAAATCCTGTAAATTAAAGTAGTTCCAAATGAAAATCATAAAATGTAGTTGTTTGAGGATAGATGATAGAGAACTTGAGAAAGAGAGGATTAATACCTGATTATATCGATCAGCTGACATCAACTGGCTTTTCTTCTGAATGTAAGATATGATAGCATTCTTTGACACTTGTTCCAGTTCGTGACAGTTAGTGAAAATGAAGGTGGAATGAATCAGCTCGTTTGGCAGAGGACGGGCTAGTGGACTGGTGACTGTTTTTAGTGAAGTGCAGCCATGTGTATTTAAGCACTGAAGATTTGGTGGAAGTGTTGGAAGAGATGTGAGATTCTTACAATTCTTTAACTCGAGCCACTTCAGATGGAACATTTGACCCATGTCAAATTCTAGGCTGCGGATATTATCATTCCTGCTTAAGCATAGACGTCGTAGCAAAGATAAGTCGGAAGTACTTCCTGGCATCGCTGCTATTGATGTTTTATCAAGTAGTAAAACCCGCAAATTTTCCTTGATCTCCTTAACATCAGGGAAAATCTTGAGCTTTGAACAACGAGAGAGTTTGAGTTCTTGAAGAGATTTAAGCTTCCCAAGACAATCAGGAAGAGTCGCCAGATTTTTGCAGTCTTTCAAATTCAAGAAGATAAGCCTGTGGAGATTACCAATGGCTGGAGGAAGTCCATCTATTGCAGTGCCGTTTAAGTACAGAATTTCTAGATATTCTGAAATCACCTCAAATGTCTGAAGATTTGAGCAGCCGCTGAGAATGAGAGTCTTCAGGGAATCTATAGTGATATTTGGCAGAGACAAGAGATTGGTGCATCCTTTTAGGTTCAAGAAAACCAAACTTTGCATCTCTTTCATCTCCTTAGGTAACTCCTCCAAACTCGTGCAGCCTTCGAGGTTTAATCTCAAAAGATTTGGTGCTTTTGATAAACCTGATAAGGAAATCAACTTACTTGAATGACTGAGATCAACCCACTTCAGATTTGGTGTATCCTGTGATGACCAAGCAGAATTCCACCATAAGTTATGAAAACTACACAAGCACAATTTAGTTTAAACTGATTGGACACAATTTAGATACAAACCTTAGTAACGCTCCACACACTGGTAATCTTGCTGTAAGGTAACCTAAGATCAATAAGATTCTTGGGTTCGAAGTGTGATGGAAGTTCCTTCCCTGGGAAGTTCATCCAGTCAAGATATCGATACAATATTATCTTCTGGGAACTCAAGTTCATCCGGTAAGTTTAACTTGCCCCGAGCTTCACCATGCCTAGGACAGAGAGAATTGTACACTTTTAGGTACCGTAGGTTGCTCATATCAACAAAAGCTTTGTTATCCAAGGGCCTTTCCTCCATTTTAGACATGTCTATGACAATTCCTCTAACCTGGGATCTTCCCTGTTGATCAAATGAGAACAAAAACAAGTTAATGCAATGCAAGCACATATGAAACTCTGCCAATGCATAGAGTTGCAAACTTTTATCTTCCGTAACTGACTTTTTTATTTCCCAGTGCATCAGCAGACACTGCACAATTAGACGACAACATCCAATATTTCCCTGTAGTGGTTTCCACAAGTTCCTTGCCCATTGTAAACAGTAAATCATGCATCTCTACACGACCATCAGAGATGTGAATCAAAAACTTATCCACGAGATCTCTAATTTCTCTCCCAGCTTCAGCAGAGTCAGTGAAAATAGAATCCAGTAAACTTGTTACATAGCTCTCTTCTTGTGATCTAAAGAAACAGACTATATCAAGAAATGCATCCTTCTGCCTCTCACCCAAATCATTGTCAAAACTTTTCCTCAAAACCTTCCTGATCTTCCCATTAAAATCTTGTGAAAGTGTTTTAACTCTTGCTTCCCAATAACCTTCACTCTTCTCCTTAAGCTCCTTACCAAATTCTATGAGAGCTAATGGGTTACCACCAGCAAAATCCACAAACTTTCTAGACATCTCCATGAAATTTCCCTCAAGAGTAGTACAGATTTGAGTCCTAAAAAGCTCTAAACCATCTCTTTTGTTCAATCCAGGGACCTCATAGAGATTTAACTCAAATCCCTCGGTCAGTGACTTGTTCCGTGTGGTGATCACGATCCTACTCCCCTCCTTAATCCAATCGCAGTTCCTCAGAAATGGTTCGATCTGTTTCTGATCAGTCACATTATCGAAAAAAATTACGACTTTCTTCTCGATTAAGAGATCCTTGCAAGCCTCAAATGCAATCCCATCATCACAACTCAAACCTTGCTTCCGAAATTCTTCCACAATTCTCTTCTGCACCCAATCCAATCCCTGATCCTCCGATTTCTCACTGTCGAACTTGATACGCACCCAACGGGAAAATTTCATCTTAAGTTTCTCGTAGAGTTTCTTGGCGAGATAGGTTTTCCCGATTCCAACCATCCCGACGACAGCAACAATACGAGTTTCGTCGTCATTGCTCTCAACATCTAACTTTTCTTCCAATTGCTTCAGACGTTGTTCTCCAGCTTCAGTAATGCTTGATGCTCTGTTGTCAAATTTACGAACTTTAGGGATTTCTTCCGCTTCTTTTTCTCGTAGCTCCTGTGATTTTGCTGTGAGGTTCGAGCTGATAAGGCCTTTCTAACAGCTTTCACAATCCTATCCACCGTCTCCTGACTGTTAATACAACATATAAATTTAAAAATTAATAAACTTTATAAAATAATAAAAAATTTCGTTAGATTAATATAAAAATCAGCAAAATTTGATAAATTAATAAAATAATAACATTAAATTTTTAATGTAAATATAGAGTCTCAATAATATTATAAATTAATAATTTTACAAATATACAAAAATATAGTTAAAATTAATATGTCATTTTATTTTATTTGAACTTTCCTTACATTTTTAAAATTTTTCTTATAGTTTAAAAAAATTCTTATTGCACTATACATTTATTAGTGTTGTATTTTTGAACTTAAAAAATTATATATAGTTTCAAATGTTATAACTATTGTTATAATAGCATTATCAATTGTAAATTAATTATATCATTATTTTTATTTTTATTTTAGTATTTCTTTTTAAGAAAATTGAGATCACTAATTTTTAAGAATATCTCAAACTTTTAATAGTGAACTCAAAATATCCATTAAATTCTCTTAGATCCACTATCCGCTTTAATTTGATCTGAAAAAATAAATATCTGTAATTTTACAAAGCAAAGTATTTACTAAAAATAATATTTGTTAAAACCAGAGTAAATAAAAAATGCTAAAATTTTAAAGTGAGGATATCCGCTCCGCTTCGATATATCTATATATATATATAATTAGATATATATACATATATATATATATATGGCATAACGATTATATCTCTCTGTAAATTTATAAATTTTTCAATCAAATTAATTATGCAAATATCAAAATTTAATAAATCAAGAAGAAAATATATATTTTTAATAAACTATTGCTATTTCTGGGATAAATTTTGAAAATTTTCTATATTTATTTTTATTTTATAATTATTTTAAAACTCTTATGGAGCGAATTGAATATACACACATAATTTAGATTTTAGGGGATGTCTGGATATCCGGTTAGGTTCGAAACGAATATGAATCAAAAAGTTATTGATTCGAACGGAGCAAAGCGAATCACAAATACCGTCAAATTCAGAATATTCCCTTCATGTCCACATCTACTTTGTATTAGGTGTTGGTATTTTTCTAAAGTTTAATTTCTGATAAATGCTAAATGGAAGATGATGAATTAAGTAAAAGAAAATTGATAAGAAATTTAGGTTAATGGCAAAATTCAAATATATTTCTTTTTTCAATTGCCATTCATGGGTTTGTTTTTCTAGTGTATAATTGTGAACTATTTCTAAGATTAGTCATAATTAATTTTCTAACGCCTAACATTCCCACCTTAATATAATTAAGCATTCTGTAATTAATAAGACTACGTTAGCTTCCTCTTAATTTTTATCAAAAAAAAAAAAAGTTAGCTTGCTCTTCTAGCTCCATAAACCCTACCAATATTCTAACTCCCTAAACCCTAAAACTATACTGAGGTTGGTATAATCTTACAATAAACAATTTCTAACTCCCTAATCCCTAAGAAACTTTTTGTTATGTGTATGTTATATTTTTTTGTCATTATTATTCCATTCAATTTTACTTTAAATGATATATAAATTGAAAATAAGTGTTAAGATGAATTTAATAAACAATTCTAACTCCTAAACTCTAAAACTATAGTGAGGTTGGTATAATCTTATAATAAACAATTTCTAACTCCCTGAACCCTAAGAAATTTTTTGTACTTAATCGTGCTCTTCTTCCTACATTTCCATTCTACGAAAGAATAAATACTAAGAGCTACAACCATCATTCTTGTAAAAGTAAAATAAAAAAATATTTAAAATATTTCAGTCAATATAATACGTACCTGTTTTTTTTCAATTCCAAATAAAATTTGCCCGGAGCAGCCTGCAAAGCCGCGTTCCACTTAACAATCCGGTCGTCTCGAACACTACCTGTCTTAATCCACAGCTTCCATAGGTTATCACCGAAAGGACCTTCAAGTCCTTTAACAATTGATATGTCAAGCTCGAAGAAGATTGGAATGACCCAGAGATTCTTGCATCCTTCCCCTTTTTTACTACATTCCATAATCTTCACCAGCTCATCCAAACACCATTGTGACTCCGTGTACCTACTTGATATAATCGCCAGCGCGATGTCCTACTCCTCGATCTTTTGAAAAAGGATTTTGAGATCTTGGCCCGCTGTCTCATCCGACTCTATATACGCATTGATCCCGGCCAGTTTCAATTCTTTATGGAGATGGGAGACGAGGGATCTACGCAGCTCTGCTCCTCGGAAGTTGATGAACACTTGTGGTCCTGCATTGACCTTGGAGTTGGATAAGGGAGAAGTTGTCGCCATTTTTTTTTTGGTTTACTTATAGGTTTGATTTTTCTGATACAATTGCAATTTATCATATGATTGACGTCCGGTTATTTATATCTCCATCCCAAGTCGAAAGACCGCGTTTTTCCTCAAGACTATGACAATCTTAAATAATTTATTCTTAAAGACAAGTTCTTATCACAACGTTATCATAATATACGTAAGACAAATTCTAACTCAATAACTTAAGAGACTACACCATTTGACAAGTTCTAACTCAATTTGAGAATTTATTTTTCCTAAGGCCCGTAGCATTTGATTTTATGTAGGGACGACGTGCTGAGACAAAGAAACGACAAGCACAAGTTGGCCGTTTTCAAGAGTAAATATTAAGTATTTTTTTTTTAATAAGCAAGATTAAGTATATTGGTGTGATAAATTCTTACTGAATCCAGCCAGGGGAATAATTAACTAATTAAATTTATGAAGTCATAACTCGCTACAAGAGTTTTGCGATCGTCCATAACTCTATACTAGAATCGGATCCGCACGTATGTGTGGGGTAATATTTGTAAGATGAATTTATTTAAAATTTGGTTCAATTTTAGAAATAATTATATGTGATTAGGTGTATCATGTATGGAAAAATAGGCATGTTCATTTCAGAAGTGAAAACCCGTCTAATCTTGTATCCATTGAGAATTTTCCGTACTATAACTATTTTTTTTAGTTAATTACTCGTTTGAAAATATTTATTTTGGGTAAGGGATTAGAGAAGGAAATCATATTCGATACTTGTATTTAGCCCTGGCAAGCAGGTCAAACCCAAAATCCGTGACCCGTCCCACAGCGGATTATATGAGTTTTTGACCCGCATTAAACCGCAATCCGCGATCCGCCAAATAAAAATAATTAATCTACATCCACTCCACTTAAATTTGCAGGTACCCGCGAATAATCCACAAATATTTAAATAATAATTAATTTTCGTTTGTGAAGTGCTCTAGTATTGAACTTTAGTATTTGTTTTTTTAAACAATCAAAATATAAGGGGTGAAAAAAGTATAATAATGGGTCAAGAAAATAAATTAAAAACAAAATTATCGGCATTTAGAAAACAAAATCAGAAAAGGAAAAGTATGATTGGAAAAAGCTTTTTTGACCTAATTCTTTCACCTTCTAACATCAAATTTGGATTAATTTGATCAGTTTATCAATGTTAATCGAATCCAAAGGCAGCAAAAAAAATCTTAATCTTAATTGCATATATTAAAATTTTGATGATGTAATTATTTAATAATATATAAAATTTACTATGATCTTAACAATTTTGGTATTTATCCATGAAACCTACCATTATCCATTATCACAATTTGGCAATTATGGTTGTGAAAATCTAATTAATTTTTTTTTCTATAACATGAAATATTCGAATTAAAAACAGTTTCTTGTTGACCAAACAATGTTTTTAGCATATTCTAGTGAATAAAGATTTTCTCATTTTGGTAGCTTTGTTTTTAAAACTTATAAACGATAATTTTAAAAATAAAATTGTTAACATTAAAATGTAAAATATACTATTGTATTTTATTTTAGTCTGCAACTACTATTGTATTTATTTAGATAAAATTATGTTGTTACATATCACTTTTAACTAAAATTAATAATGTATCTTTGGTGTTTAAAAAAATATTGCAATGATTTCTACTATTTAAATTTAAATTGATCTTTTTGAATGTCATAGTTTATTGGAAAACACGTTAAATATTTCTGATTTTCTTTTCTAAATTTTTTTTATTTGATTAAATTTTATTTTTAACTTTTTATTTATTTTTAACTGTAATATTAACTATCATATTTTGATTGGATAAAATAGGAGGAGGTAAATAAAAATGATCACCCCTATTGTTCAGTTTTTTGCATCTTAGAAATTTATAAGTTATGTAAATATTTTGGAAAATTAAGGTTTACAATATTTTATATCTTAACAAAAAATTATTTTCAAAAAGAATAATACTTAATTAATATATGGGCCAAATTATAAATAGAAGCTAATCTAATTAATAACTGGGCCATCCTATTATTAAAATTTTGAAATCCAACTAAATAGCCAAACAATCGGAGAATTTGTGCTTTAACTGATAAAGTTATAACCTTTTTTTCCTTTTTCTATAAATCTTGTCGTGTGTTGTTGTACAGATACTTTGCAGCTATGTTACTCTTCCACTGTATGCAGAACTATGGAGAGAAAGTGTTGGTACAGGTGAGCCATAGGATTAACTCTCTTAAGAACTATGATTAATGTTAGACTTATTCACTTTTTTCTAAAAGATGTCATAGAATAATATCATACGCACTCCTTTTTTCAGTTTTCAGATTTTATAAACCACAATGTGGTAGACCTTTTGTCTAAGTACAGCTTCAGTCGTCTTCAATGAAGATATCCATGTAAGATATTGACAATTTCTAGATTCCAGGTTATTGTAGAGTTATATATGAATCAAAACTTTATTAATGTTTTGTTCTTCTTTAGAAAGAAAGAAGATAGGATAACATAAATTATTCAAAATTTAGAACTAAAAAACTTGCCAAAGTATTATTGCTGGTCCTAAAAAATACATTAGAAATTAAAAACTAACAAAGCTCATGAATAAATAGAACACCTACAATCAAAATTTCTTTACCTTCTATATTCTCACCTTCAATCTCTTCCTCGTCAGTATCAGCTTTGATCCAATTCTTTTCACATTCAATCTCTTCCTTTTCAATATCACCTTTGATCAAAAAAATACATGGTTTTTTTGGAAGATGAAGACTGCTCTGATGTAGAATCATATCATTATAGAGTTCCCTACAAAATAGTTATAAATCATGTAAAAATATTAACATGATTTATACACATATCATCATAAATCATTACAACAGTTTTATAAACATAGCATTACAAAATATAGATACAAAAACATTAAGGTTAGTTTAGGCTTACAGATGCATTAGCAATAATCATTTCCAAAGTCTCTTGAAAGGTTTGATGACCTGGGAAACCAAGATTTGCATCCATTGTTAGCAATGAAATAGTAATATAAATATGAAAGTTTGAATGGTTTTTTGAGATTGATTAGTTTAGTCGAGTAGTATATTTATATGATATAGAAGTCGGCTAAAAGTTGTAGAATTGTAGCCAAAAAAATCTAAAGAATATATTTAAGAATTAATGTTTTGATTAAAGATGCTTTGTATATGCTTGATTTGATAACTGTTAAAATATATAGTTAGATTTTATTTGGAATACTATTTAAATTTTAGGGATTTCATCAATAAGCATCTTGATATTCTTACTACAAATATTCAGAATTAAATCTACACGGTTGTTATGGAAATCTAAATAAGTGCTAACAATTTATTTGGTTTGGTTGAAGAAAAATCTTTGAAGAGATTGAGCCAAGATCGAGATGCATTCAAAATGACCCGATAAGGTCTGCGTCCAAGGTCCAAGATCTGTGTTTAATGATCTGATGAGTTTGACAAAATTGCCCTACAACTCTTTTTCTGATTTTATAGAAATCTAATTAATTGTTATTTATTTTGTTTCTTTGCAGGGAAATCTTGAAAGAGATGTTGCTAGGATCCGGATATGTTAATGACCCAACCTTGTTTACAAATCAGTCCAAGATCCGGTCCCAAGATCCGCCCTTTGACAAAATTGCCCAAAACATGCACAAACAGAAGGCTCATGGTTTTGTCGAAGTCTATTGGATTTACTTTTGTGCACTGACTTTTTCATTGCGCGATCAGATGACTCTGAGAATTGGAATTAATGATTAGGTAAGCCATACAATATATTTCATGTTGGATTTCAATAATGAGAAATACATTAAACGGAGAATCAAGTATTTCCTTTTAACTTTTCTTAAAAACAAGTAAGCGCGTTGAGGTTTAATTTGTTTGGAGACTCAGTCTTCACTAGCACTGTTTCATGCAGAATAATTAACTTAAAGAACTCAAACTTCTATTAAAAAGCTATAGAGCATATTTGCATCGGTTTAATTCGGTTACTTGTATACAATGTATAACCAAATTCTCTAATTAGATTGCTTTAATAAGCCCTGAATGGTTGTAGATTTTGAAAGAGATTTTGGTTTTTGTTTTTCAAAAACTCATTAAACCACCAATCAAGATTTTTGAAATTTGGTTTTCTTCAGATTAAGGAAAACTATTTTCTTCAAATCACCTATTCAAAATTTTGGATTTTTAGTTCTCCTATGATCTAGAGAATCTAATTTGTTACTTTGTCTTTTTTACTTCTCTTAAAAACCAAAACCACTATTTTTGGTTTTTTTTTAATCAAAAATCTAACATCAAAATCTAAAACTATAATCTAAAATCCAAAAACTAAAACCAAGTCCAAAAACTGAATAAAAACTGTGCATCCATTCATTGCCTAAGTCTTGAGGTCTACGGTGCAGAGAAAGGCTCTTAGCTTAGGAAAATCGTTCCAAAAATACCCCCAAGTACTCTTTCTTCTCTCTCTTCAAACCGATTTAGGTCAACATTTTCCTTTTTGTTTTCCGTTCTGTAACACTGGTGCTAGGTCTGACGGCGAAGCGGGACTCTACAACTTCTATTCTCCGGCAGTGATTAGGCGTTGAAGACAATAAGTCTTAGCCACTCTTAGCAAATAGTTGAAGTTAATGAACTCTCAAAAGCTTGTAGCCTTGAGCAAATTGATCTTCTTAAATGAATTGCGCAATTTATGTTTCTGTCTTGTTCTGTTTCTTTACAGTCTCACGAGGTTGAATATAATAAAAGCTTAACCATTCTAAGAGTTTGACTATTTGAAGTTGACGAATTCTCGAAAGCCAGTGGGTTTAAGCAAATTGATCTTCTAGGTTTCACAAGCTTGGAATGCATCCAACCCAGTGATCTGATAAAACATCTACAAGTTCTGAATAGCTTCTCTTGTTGCAGACAAAGATTCAAACGATTCCCACCACCGGTGTAGATACCATTTTCACCAGCTCGGAGGAAAGTAAGACAGATAATTAATATTGTACCAAAGATTCGTTAATTGTATAAGAGAGAAGCTATATTCTAATACGAATTAAATTGAGTTTGTTATATATAACTTAAGCACCTCTAGATCCTTATCACAGTAAAAGGATTTGACATCTAATAAACTGGTAAAAGAAGAAAAAACATGTACGCATCTCGTGGGTTTTTCTATAGTATAAATACGATATATAGACTATAGTTTATAGTTAACCCGCAACTAACTCCTTTCTCATAACCTATACAATCCATAATTGGTTCAGACTTCAAACCCATTATTTTTCAAAAAATCCTAATGCACTCCACTAATAAACTTATCAAACAATTTATATAGAACTAGTAGAGTCAACTTATCAAACTCCATCCCCTGTCTTGTGCCAATTCACCAGAAAAATCAACATCACTTAGTTCACTTTCCTCTATCTTAGAATTTGCATCAAACGTTTCTTCCCGGGAAACGTTTACAGCATCGTCGGACTCATAAACCAAAGAAAAGCCGCACTTTGTAAGCTTGCATTCTGTAACCTCATTTGCACCATCTGTCACTTCAAATATAAGGTAAACATTAGTGGGATACATCCATTCTTCTGCTTATCTTCTTGACATTTTATATAGAACCAGTTGTTGTAGCCAATGAAGACATGGTCAGAATCAATAGTGCTTGGCTCATCTTCTGGAATCTTGGTCCAGCCTCCGACAATGAATCTGGCTCATGGATACATTGGCATGATCAGTGAACTCAAAGATGCATTTCACTTGGAGACTGTTGTTTTGGTCTTCGTAGTTCTTAAACGAGACAACAACACAAAGAGCTAAACCATTTACTCTGCCTTCATCCCAGTGTCGAGGCAGTTCCTGCTTTAGAACTGATCCAAGTGCTTGGTGCTTGAACCATGGAGGTACTTCACTTCCAGGAAAGCAAGTACTGATTAAGGATTTGAATATAAAACCCTGGACGTGCAAATAATGCCAAAGGAAAATTATTAGAAGTTGATGTTTGATAGTAGATCACAGAGAAAGAGTGAGTGAGAATAAGAGGAATACCCGATTATATCGATTATTTGACGACAAATGTCTTGTATTCTGTATGAAAGATATGATAGCATTCTTCGAGACTTGTTCCAGTTCATGGCAGTTAGTGAAAATGAACGTAGAATGAATCTGCTCTGTGGACATAAGCAGAGCTAGTGGACTCGACACTATTTTAAGTGAGGTACAACCATGTGCATATAAGCATTGAAGATTCGGTGGAAACCCCGAAAGAGATTTTAGATTCTTACAATACTTCAACTCGAGCCATTTCAAATGGTAAAGTTCGTTGATCTTAAACTGCAGGCTGTAGATTTCATCATTCCTGTTTAAGCATAAACGTTGCAGTAAGCACATGCCACTAATATTTTATGGCATCTCTGTTATTGCTGTTCCTTCGAGTAGCAAATCCCGCAAATTTTCTATGTTCTTGGGAAAACTCTTGAGCTTTGAACAACCAGAAAGTTTGAGTTCTTGAAGAGATCTCAGATTCCCAAGATTTATACAATCCGAGAGAGTCTCGAGATTTTTGCAGTCTTTCAAATCCAATAAGATAAGTCTCTGGAGATTACTAACTGATGGAGGAAGACTATCTATTGCAGTGTCATTTAAGTATAAAGTTTCTAGATTTTCTGAAATAACCTGAAACTTTTGAAACTTTTTGCAGCCACTGAGGATGAGTATCTTCAAGGAACATATACTGATCTCTGGCAGAGACACAGGCTTGTGCATCCTCTTAGATTCAAGAAAATGAGATGCGTCATGTTTTGTAATATCTCCCCGGGTAACTCCCTCAAACTTGTGCAGCCTTCGAGGTTTAATCTCAAAAGATTTGGTGCTGTTGATAAACCCAACAAGGAACTCAAATTACTCGAATGACTGAGATCAACCCACTCAGTTTTGGTGTAGCCTGTGATGACCAATAAAAAGGTATGTAAGCTAAATGTAGTCATCTAGTAAACTGTAACTTGATAAGTGGACAAAAGAGATACACACCTTATCACCATTCCAGACTCGTTTTATCTGGCTGTAAGGCAACTTAAGATCAATAAGATTCTTGGGAGCCAAGTCACAAGGAAGTTCCTCTTCTGGGAATTTCAGCCAATGGAGATACTAAACATTACATATCGGAAACTCAAGTCCATCAGGTTTATTTTACAGCCAGCTTCGCATTGCCGAGGACAATGAGAATTGTAGACTTTTAGGTACAGTAGATTGCTCATACCAACAAATTTTTTGTTGTCTAAGGGCATTTCCTCCAGTTTAGACATGTCTAAAACAATACCTCTAACCTTGTCGCTTTCCTGTTGATCAAGTAAACACTAATAGTTAGTGAAATTGATACACTTAAAACTACAATTAATTTGTGTTGGCAAAGATATAAAGTTGCAAACTTTAATTCCAAAATATCACCTCTTTGGTCTTGATCAGTGCATCAGTTAACTCTTTACAATTCGACGGCAAAAGCCTATATTTCCCTGCTGTAGTTTCAACACATGATTTTGCAAGTGCTCTTCCCAATCTATAGATTAAATTATGCATCTCTACTCAACCTTCAGAGATATGAATCAAGAACTTGTCACTGAGATCTCTAATTTCCTTCCCGGCTTCTTCAGATTCGGCGTCAAAAGAATAAAGTATGCTTTTGATGTAGTTCTCATCTTGTGATCTAAAGAAACATGCGATATCGAGAAACATATCCTTCTGATGCTCATTCAATTCAGCATAACTGGTCATCAACTCCTTTCTGATCTCCTCATTGGAACATTGTGCAAGTGTTCCAAGTCTTACTTCCCAATGAACCTTGTCTTTCCCAAGAAGCTCCTCACCCAATGCCTTGAGTGCTAATGGGTTTCCTCCGGTATAATCCACGAACTTTCTAGACAGCTCTATGAACTTACATGATTTATCATGAAAGGCGTGAGAGCTAAAGAGATCTAAGCTCTCTTTATCATTAAACGCGGGGACTTCATAGATATCGCTGGCCATTGCCAGTCCTTTGAGCAATGACTTGTCACGGTTGGTGATGATGATTCTGCTTCCCTTCTTAATCCAGTCACTGTTTTCAAGAAGGGCATTTACTTGTTCCTTGTCATTCACGTCATCGAGGACAACCGCAACTTTCTTTTCTAGGAGACGATCCTTCCAAACCTCAAGCGCATTCCCATTATCTCAGTTTATACTTTCATTCACGAGTAAACCTTCCACTAGTTTCTTTTGCAGTTTCAGCTTATCTAATCCATGTGCCTTCGAATATTCACGCACGGACTCGATAAACACGTGATTGCTAATCTGCTGCTTCAGCATTTCGAACAGTTTCTTTGCGAGATAGGTTTTTCCGATTCCAGCCATCCCAACGACTCCAACAATACGATTTTCGTTGTCAATGCACTTCACATCCAAATTTTCTTTTAATTGCTTCAGGCGTTGTTCCCCTGGTTCAATTCTATATGGTTCTTTGCTGGGCCCTTCTTGAGCTTCTGAGTTTTCTGATCCTCGTCCTCCTTCTAGTTCATGATTTTCTTCTCTTTGTGTTAATTCTCTGGTTAGGGCAAGCTTAACCTGTTTAATGATGCTACGCACAAAAACTCGTTCATTACTGCAAAAACACAGAGAGAGAAAGCCAATGAGGACTCTTGCCAGCCTTATGTGAAGCATTAGTCAAAACACTAGCCCATATTTTACTTCGACCTTTGAAGCCCATGAATCATCGGCCATGATCAAAATTAGAAACAAAAATTAGATACGGACTTCGTTATAAAATGTTTGTAATTAATATTTACAGTATGTGCACTTTATCATAAGGTTTAACCGTTTAACAGAAAGAAGCAGTTTATTTACATCTCTTAAAATCATTTTCTAGATTTAATTTAGTCAAGATTTGGATAATTATTGTTTTTGTTATATTTATATGTTTAAAATGATTAATCCAAACACCATAACTAATTTTTATAAATTAATTCAGAATTTAAATATATAATTAAAAATTCAAGATTTTTTAATATTTATTTAAGATTATAGATAATGATATCCTTAAATATAATCATGATTTATAAAGTTATTTGAAATAAATTATATAAAAGATGAATAATTCAAGACAAAAATAAATTATAAATTGAAATTAAATAATTAAAATTATTTTTCATTAATGAATTGAAATTATATAGAAAATTATCGTCTATATTTTTTATTTAGTCAACATAGTTAATTTTTATTTAATTTCAAGTTTCTAAAAAATAACCAATCAAAATATAATTCTACTATTAGAAAAAAGTCAATAGTGAAAACAATTAAGTCGATATAATTAAAATATAAGTCGACAGTTCGATAAATCAAATTTTACGTCAACATAAAATGATATAAGTCTACAATGAATGAATAAGTTTATAAGAAACAAATATAAATCGACGAACAAAAATAATAGGTCAACAGTCTAAATAAATCGACTATGTAAAAATAATTTAACAAAAAAATATAAGTCAACTGTTATAAAATAAGTCGATGGTAAAAAAGTTTAATCGACAGATATAAAATTTAAGTCAACCGTTCAATAAATCAGTTTTATCAATAAGTCAACATAAAATAATATAACTCCATCAAAAATAAATAAATATACGGAAAAATATAAATTGACGAAAACAATAAGTCAACTATCTAAATAAATTGACTATATAAATAAATAAACCAATCAAAATATAAGTCAACTGTTAAAAATCAGTCAATTGTAAAAAAATTAAGTCGACATATATAAAATATAAAAAAAACGCAATTCTGCGATTTTGTATTTTTAGAGGGAAAATGTCATTACACTGTTTTTCCGTAAAAGACTTAATTTCACGATTCTAAAATTTTTCAGTTTTGGTGAAAAACGTCATTTAGCAATTTTTGCCAAAAAAGTGCAATTCCATGGTTTTGACAGGAAAACAATCAATTTACAATGTTCTGGCTAAGTTGCAATTTCTAGGTTTTGGCGGGAAAACACATTTTTTATATTTTATCACTTCATCGCAAAACGTAATTCCATGATTTTGCATTTTTATTGGGAAACGTTATTTCATGATTCCTCTAAAAATACTCTATTTCAACAAAAAATATAATTCCAAAATTTTCTGATTTTGGCAGAAAAATGCTTTTTGTGATTTTTGGATCTTAATTCAGAAATTTATATGAATTTATGTGGCCAAAATCAATTTATAAATGTCAAAATAATAATTTAAAAAAATTTTAGTTGTAAATATATTTTAGATTAAGAATTAAAGTTAATATGATTAAGATTAAAATTAAACATATGATTAGATTAAAACATGGATATTTTAGTCATTTTTTATATTAAAACCATCTAGATGGAGATGTAAATTGACAAAAACTAATCAAACAAACAAAGATTCATTCCAATGAATTATCTAGACGAATAACCCAAAATGATTCATTTTTATACTAAACAAACATGCCCTTATTCCATTTGCCACACTCATATCATTCTAACTGCTTTATTAGATTAGTATTAGTTCATATGTCAAACACTTACAATTACATTAACTTACATGAAATTTTATTATATCTAATAATTGAAACCAAAAAACACATTTTTAATTTACATAATAACTTTACCAAATTTATGAAACTATAGATATAGATATGTATAGTAAAATTAAACACAACAACTTTGTTATTTTTAGGTTTTCAAGGGTAATTATAAAGAATGGCTATAGATGACCATTTAATTAGTTCTCTATATTCATTTCTCTCTCATCCTATCTCATTAAAATCGGAATAAAAATACCCTTAACATAATTTTAACGGGATAAATATTTAGAAAAAATTAGCTCTAATATTGGCGGGTAATTATTTTGTTAGCATGATAAAAAAACTCATTGTATCATATGACATATATGAAATCACAACTAAGTGATTATTTAACATGGTACAAATATGATGTTTACATAATAATGTATGTATCCGACAAATGATAAACCAAGTTTTTAGCGATAATTTATTTATTAACGTGATATATATTATGTTATACTAATAAACATTGTTACATGTTAACAAATACGTTATCGTTAGCAATTTTATCCATCATTCGCCAAATAAATACATTAGTATATTGACAACATATTTTATACCTCGTTAAATAATAGTTTAGATATAAATATATATATATATATGTCACATGATATAAATTTTTTTTATCATGTTACTAAAATAATTACCCGTTAATATTGGACTTTTATTTTTCCTAAATATTTTATTCGTTAACAAAATACTTATCCCGATAAAATCATGAGAGACATTTTTATCCAAATTTGAATATGAATGAGAGAGAACTAAATAAAATAAAATAATTAAAAAACCATTTTTCGGATTGCCCATGAATATTTATTTTGTTGATCCTTATTTTTAAACGTATTAAAAATTTAGAATATATTATTCAAAAATAGATGTTCTATTATAAATAAAATTAAATAACACAAAATTCATCCGCCGATGGCATTGTTTAATATTAATAATATGGAGAGATGTATTTATCTATCGTGGATGGACATTAATTAGTTGCAAAACCTTAGATACGTCCACCATTAAAGATAAATCTATATTTTGTGTAGAAAAGTGTTAATTTCTCGATTTTTTAAAGATGGTAGCCTCTGATTCATTTTGAAATGTATTATGGTTCCAGAAAACTTTATATATTGTTAAAACCAAAAAAAAAACTTTATATATTGTAACAAAAAGCCAACGTTCAAAAGTTATTATGTTAACCAAAAAGTAAGTCAAGTACATTGGGTTACCTCATATCATCAAATATCAAGGCTGTCGTGGTCACAACATCTTGCAAAGCTTCATCCCATTTAGTGATCTTGTCACCTCGATGAGGACCTCTCTTTCTCCACAGATTCCATAATTTATTACCGAAATCTCCGTCAAGCTTTCACGAAGGAGAGAAAAGTCAAACTCAATAATATAAGTAAACTACCATAAGGTCTTACGTCTTTGGTATTCGGCATTAATGTTACAATGTTTCAATGTTCAATGCATTTGGAAAACTGAGACAATAATACATGAGGCGAATTATTGTCTACTTGCAAAAGTTATTTAATGTAATCTCAGCGGAACTGATGTGGACGTTAATAAATATTATTTTCTACTTGCAAAAATCATTTACAAATTTCAGCCGTAGAGATGTGAATATTAGTGACATGCACAAAGTATCATGTGTCATGTGCCCAAGTACACTAAGTATTATGACATACACGAAGTATCAAAAATTATATGCGCAACACAATAATCATTTTTACGATCTTAATTTAAAATCATCATATTTGCTTTTACATATATATATATATATATATTGTGTATTATTTTAGAAATCATATAATAAATATGTTCTAAAATCGAACCCATTAACAAAAAATATGTTCTAAATCTTTATAAAAATCAACTTAAAATATTTTATATAACATTTTCTTTTATATTTTTAGAATAAAATTTATCTTACTAATTTAATTGTATATAGTGTAGAAGCTGATACAGATTTTATATTCTAGAATTTTAGAATAAAAATTTTGGTCTGTTGGATCCAAAAAAAGTTACTTGGATATGTCCAAATTATGTAAAAATTAGAATAGTAATATAAATATTATTTTACTATTGATGGTCCGCCTTATAAGCGTCCTTCAGACTTATGACAAAAACAAATTTATATTACTATTTAATTTTGATCCATTTTGGACAGATCTGATTAATTATTTTTTTGGGTCTAACAGATCGAATTTGGTATTCTGAAATTCCAGGATATCAAATCCGTATCCACTCATACAATAGATAAAAATTAAATTAGTAAGATAAATTTTATTTTAGAAAATTTAAAAGAAAATGTAAAAGAGAATAGAGCTCAATGCAATGATCAGTAACAAACTGTCATCATAATTTGGTTAATTTTGCAATTTTCTGGTCAACTCATGGTTATTTTTTGATGATCTTAATCTATATAGGCACAAGTCATAGGGAGATAAGGAAGTGAGTACATGATGAAGAATCTAGAGATGAAGTATGTATATGATTATATGTTGTATGTCTTGCAAGGCTACGGGAAATTGATGAAGTTGAACGTGACCATGCCTGAAAATGCGACTCAAGTGTGTTCAGAGATGATGGCTTGTCCGATCACTGACGGTGGACAGATCAGGCAGTGCATGGACGACTCATTGGTTATGTATCCGAGCGTCAAGGTTGCTTGTGATATGCTACCTCCTTATGGCGATTATGAGCTCAAGAAGTTTCTTAAAAAACAAGAAAGTGCGAGGAGAAAGGCTGAGAAGTGGACCAATGAGTATTGGAACTTGAAAGGTCCAAAATAATTAGTTTCTTCAGTAGTGAAAGTATACAATTTACACACATTGTATCTTCACATTTGAATTCAAGTTGTAACACGAGGGGACACTAGATCATTAATTTAAAACTATGGTTTATAGAAAATATTCACATAGAAATTAGGAAGAATCAAGTTAGGTGGTGAGTTATTAAATGTTGTTCTCTTAAAAGAGTTGAATGTATTTTAAGTTGAAGGTTTAGTAGAAAAGTCTAACGAAGGAATTGATGATTGAAGACTCTACCAGCCAATAAATGTAAGGATAAGACTTAAGACTAAGCCCTCAAGTTGCGTCTGAAAAGTCTGAGAAATAATGGTGAAATTGAATATTGAAGACATAGGAAACTCGCTAATTAATGTAAAGATAAGAAAATGGTTGTAACTTGGTAGCAAGAGAAATGTTCATGTACTTATGAGAACATTAAATTAGTTCATATGTGTAGGTATGGCGTGATCCATAGTTCGTGTAGCTGAGAATCATTTTTCCTTTTCAAAATTATATTCCTCTATATATATCAATCCCACCTCAATATATAGAAAGAAAAAAACCTACTTCTTTCTTCTTGTCAAATGAAAAATCTACTTCTTTCTTCTTGTCAAATGAAAAATCTACTTCTTTCTTCTTGTCAAATGAAAAATCTACTTCTTTCTTCTTGTCAAATGAAAAAAACCTACTTCTTTCTTCTTGTCAAATGAAAAATCTACTTTTGGGCATTTCCAAACCAATAAGGAAACAATGGTAGAACATTCTAATATATCGTAAAAATACAAAAGGTACCCCTTGTCATTTGATGCTCACAATCATTGCATGGACAACAACAACAACAACATCCATGAGGTTAAGCACACCGTTTATATCAGTTTCGACAACAATGATTCATCAGTCTCCTCTTTTATCAGCTACCTCATCGCTGCTTTTGAACGACAAGGAATCTCTGCATTCGTTGACGGTAAAACCAGCAATGATGAAGCTGTAGAGAGGGAGATGGAACATGAACCATTCTCCAAGTTAAGCGTCTTCATTGTGGTTTTCTCCAAAACCTATGCGTTTTTTCATGTGGAAAAACAGATTCTCGAGTACTCATACCGTAACAACAACGACTTTTTGATTGTTCCGGTGTTCTATGGAGTCAGTATATCGTCAGTGGAGCAACATAGGGAGAGTTTTGGCGACGCGTTTGAGGCAGATCGAAGATCGATGATTAAGTGGCAACCAGGCTATGAATATGATTTTAAACAAAGGTATCTTTAGGGTTATTAAAACCCTCTTCATTTTAATGAAATTAATTAACAATTCATCAAAAGCAAAAAAAAAATCTATATGAATTACAAATAGGCCAATGCTCTCTCTCTCTAAATAAACTAATCATAGAGCCTAGTATAACTAAATTCATATAAAGTTCGAAGAGAGCCAGTTTTCCCCTCGAAAACATTGAACGAAACCAAGTATTATTAATTCAAATAGTTCACTTTTTTATGAAATTTTATTAATTAATAATAGATACAGTTAATATTATTTTTATGAAATTCTTTTTTTTGTTAAAAAATTATTCTATTTTAAAACCTTATTAATTAGTGAATTTTTTTTGCCAATGTTAGAAGTGTTAGTTTTACTGATCTATGCCTAAACATATCAAGATCAATGGCGAGAAGTGTCATCATCTTGAGGAAACGTATTAGAGATAATGTTATACATTGGATGTGGATAGAGATCTTAAGTGGTATATAAAAGATATGAGTCAATTCATTCATTGCCAATTAGTTTTGAGTTGAAAAGCTATAATCTAATATTTTCGATAGTTAGATTACGTTGTTGAGCGCGTCCTGATGACTTTTAAGTATGCTTTATATAAATTTATTTGAAACACCATGCACGGCGCCTGGCGGGGTGAGTTGGCTATGGAGGGAAATATTCCACACCTATTGTTTTTTTTTTTGAATTAAATTGCTCACCTACTTAAAAGAGTCAATTTTTATTCATTTTTGACGTCAGAAGAATTTCGCTAATATTCTATACGTTTTTTAATCGCAAGTTTAATCAATATTCAATCATGAAACTATGTTGTGATTTCGTTTTGTTTCTTTGGTACAAATATTTTTAAAAACATTATTACAACATATTCGGCATCAATATATAACCCAAATGGCTGGCTATAGAGGACGTTCTTAATTAGAAAGGAGAGCCTGCTTAAGTGTCTTTTTTTTTTTTTTTTTTTTGATAAAAATCCTGCTTAAGTTCTTGAGACGTATATCTGAATTAAAATACTAAAATATCTTTTGAAATACAAATACAATTCCATTAATGATATAGAAGTAAATTATTTAAATAATCATTCTAGATATCTCTATTCAAAATTATTCTTATGAAAAGGTAAGTAGATTTTGATTTTTACATTAGAAGAGCCCAAAAGCCTTACATAAACGTTTTACATGTGTTTGCAGAGAATCTGAATTTCTAGAAGAAATCGCTAGGGATTTGTTTGAGAAACTATATCCAACAGAAGAGATTGGGATCCAGTCACCACTGAAGGAGTTAGAAAACTTGCTATGCAATCAACCATGGGGCGTTCGCACCATAGGCATTTTTGGTGAGCCTCGCATTGGCAAAACCACTCTGGCTAGAGCCTTCTTTCGCCGAATTTCTCATGGCTATGATAATTCTTGTTTCATCAAAGATTTTCAAAAAGAATATAACGAGAAGAGGCTTTGTTTGCCTCTTGAATACTTGAGTAAGACTCCAATGGAAAAGTTAGACCGAAAATGTTTTGATTCACAGCCAAGTCACCGAGAAGAGGTTCTTGTTGCTCTGGACGATGTGAGAAATGCTCAAGACGCAAAGTCATATCTTGGTGGATATGATAAGTTTGGTCCAGGGAGCTTGATCATCATAACTTCCGAAAAGAGAAAAGTTCTTGAGCAGTGCCAGATGAATGAGATTTATGAGCTTAAGGGTCTAAAGGATGAAGATGCTCTTAAGCTATTCACAAGGTGTGCCTTTGGGAATGGACTGATAAAACAGAATCTTCTGGATCTTTCAATGAGAGTGGTTGAATTTTCTGATGGGAAACCACATGTTCTTCGCCCATATGCCGAGAAGCTCATGGTCAAGGCAATGGTAGAACTGGGACGGGCGATTCCTGATGATTGCGATGTATTCGTTACCGGCCACGACGGATCTTGTGACACTGAGAAGAACACATATTTGCGCATTACCCCCTGTGAAGAAGACAATGAACCACAAGAAACAAAGGAGTTCCCATCAGATCGTGCGTTTTTGGTATGTCACAGTATTTGTTTACCTATATTATTAAATTTATTACATTTTCAAAGCTATATGAACTTTGCTAACTTAAATATTTTAAGATTTCTTATACGTTTTTTCTTTAATATCAAAGAAAAATTGTTTAACATGCATTTCAAAACGTTTTTTTAAATCAAATCAAATCGGACTTATTTGATCAAGTCAAAGATAAGACGATGGATTTCCCAATTTTAGAGGTTCACCAAACTTTAATTTGTTGCTTTGTATGATTTATATTGAAAAGATTTAAAAGATTAATTAAAAAATTTAACTTGTATTTCAAGTTATAATAACACTAAATTAATTTAACTTGTGTCTTAAAATTAAATCAGTAATCAAATCAAATATTAATTAACTTGTCTTATCATCTTTCATGACTTTATTTATCTTTCTCTTTTCAGACCAATGGAGATACCAAAGCCATAATTCTGACCCCATCGCACTTGTGCGCTGAACTCGAATTTCAATCTTATTCTCAGAAGAACCCGGGATTTGGCCTTTATAACCGCATCACCAAGTCTCTGCCTAGTAATCTAATTCCATTGGATTTATTACTGTGCGATGAGACCCTTGTCTGAACACTTTCATCGAAAGCACAATATTATAATAAAAGGAGTTGCTATCAACTTCAGAAAGCTTCTCGAACCCACGTGACCTCGATTACCTAGAGAATCAGCTTCAGCTTCTCTTTAATCGCTCTGGTGGTTGTGTTGAGATCAAATCTTTTCTAGAACATATACAGAAGATTAGAGAATCGAAACGTAAGGGAAATCAGGGCATTAGAGAAACAAGATCTGGAACTAATGAGTTATTGAAGATTAAACATGATCCAGATCAACCTAATGGCTTGGAATTTATAAATTTACTAGGTTCGGACCCGAACGTAAGTGCGGGGTTATGTTTATAAATATTTTATTAAATATAGCATATATAATCTAAATTCATATCAATTATGTATTCGGTTCAGTTTTAAACTTTTAATCCAGTTTATAAATATTAAAAATAATAATGATTTTATTAGTATTTTGACACTTGGACTAATATGAATATTGTACTAGAATTAACCGTAAACCAGATTAGTGATCGGTAATATTTATACTAAACTCGTGAACTATCAATTTGGATATAAAATCGCCTAGAACGATTAAAATTAAGTTAATCATATCCATGTGTTTTTAAAATAAACATTTATGATAATTTATATTTACGATTGAATTTAGATTTATTCTTAGTACGGATGGACATAATTCATATTCTGTTGTGTTCCATCTCGTTTTGTCCCTTACTCGTTCATAGCCCTGTCAAGCGGATCAAACCCGCAATCCGTGACCCGCCCCGCAGCAGATTATATAAATTTTTGACATGCATCAAACCTCAATCCACGATCCGCCAAATAAAAATAATTAATCCACAACCGCCCTGCTTGAATCTGCAGATATCCGCTCGTAACCCGTAAATATTTAAATAATAATTATTAAATTTTTTTATAATCTTAATAAAATTAATATTTATTAATTTAAACAAATTTTAGTATTAAAAACATAAATTACCAATTTAAAAAAAATAAAAATTTTGGATAAATAAATCTATATATTTATTATATTTTGAAAATTTAACTACTAAATTTTATAAATAATAGTAATTAATATTTTTTTTTAAATGCAGGTACCCGCAATCCCGCTTTACAAAATATTATGATCCGCACCTATTCCGCCAAAAAATGTTTCGATTCGCACCCGCGACCCGCGATTTGAAATAAAAAAATTGACCAGCATCCGCCCTGCAGCAGGTCTAACGGACGTGGACCCGCAGGTTATGAATCAAATTGACAGGGCTAGTCCTATCAAACGGGTCAAACCTGGAACCCAGGACCCGTTCCGCAGCGGATTATATGAATTTTTGATCCGTATCAAACCACACGTATGTGTATATTTTTACATGTCTCGTAGTCAATTCTTACCAAAATTAATGATAATTTGAGAATTGAATTTACCTACACAAATTTTCTAATCTCGTACTGTTATCCAAAATTTTTATCTCGTTTTTATTGAACATCATTTGAGTAATTTTTTTGTTATCCGAATTATCCGTTCTCATCTCTCATACCCACTATTTTTTGTTCTAATACCAAAAATAGACTGACTTTTAAGATAACCGATTGATTTCGTTGAATAACGATATTAGAGTAATCAAAATTTAATGACCTTTTTGAAAGTATATGTGGTTAGTAAAATGAATTACTTAAAAACTCGATTAATTTAGAAATATAAAATTATATACATATGAAATATATTTAATGTGATTTTTCATTCAGCATTTTTGTTTTCAGAAAACATATTAATAGAATATAGGATATGGCTTTTGTTAGTTTATATATTGGGCATTCATGTTTAACTTTTGTTAGTAATAATAGTTAATACTAAATTTTATATATTAATACTTGTAACTATATTATTTTCCTATAAAAAATGCATATTAATATATGTATAGATTTGCTATATTTTAAATAATATTTTTTCTTATAAACGTATTAGTATTAAACATATGAGCAAGATTCAGATTTTGAAAAATAAATTATAGTATTTAATTTATTATTATAGGTTAACAAAATCTTTAATTTACACATAAATCTTCTTATAAAAGATTTTGGTAGAGATTTTCTGATTATATGAAATCTTTTATTTATTAATTAATATTTAAAAAAAATTAATTGTGTTTGGATACATGGATATAAGTTAAGATACAAATATATTTTTGTCATTAATGATTTTTCTTTGTTCTATTTTCCAATGACATTTCATGTAAATATTTTAGAATTTAAATATTTCTTATAAATTGTGCTTCCCTTTCAATAGTATATATGTTGGAAAAAACACACTCAAAGTATAGCATCTGCCTAATCAAATATATAGAAATCATTATAAAATAATCTGGATTTTTATATATCAATAAGCTGTATAAAAATAAAAATCATTAATGTATAATGTACATTCTTTATTACTACTCCCTCCGTTCTATTTTATAAGATGTTTTAGCCTCTTTTGTTGTTCTATTTTATTATATGTTTTGCAAGTTTTTATGGAAAACTTAAATTTTGATTGGTTGAATGAATTTTAAGTAAAATATTAAATAATATTTTTGTAAAAAAGTTAAAATTTTTAATATGCGCGTTTTTAGCCAAAAATTCTTATAAAATGGAACAGATGGAGTATTTGACAAGTAAAAATTGAAAACAATTATTACATCTCATGCAGTTGATATTTATTAATTATTACCAAATTTTACATGTGTACTGCATATGATATACGTCTATATATTAATTTATGGTCACCTTTAGTTCTAGATCATCTTAATTGAAACTCTCAATTTGGAGTTTAAACTACACTGCCGTATATAGTTCCATAGCAAATGACAGTAAGGCCTCCATGTATCTTCATTTTAGTGCTAGATCAACTCTCTCTTTCTCTATCTCTGAGTTATTCGATGTCTTTGAGAACCGTCTGTCTTTATAGCTAAACCAGATTGTAACTGACTGAACGGTCGAAACCGAATGAGTAGGAATAAATACGAATATGCCTCTGGCCCGTTGAGGCGTTGACCTCGTGCTAGTACACTCATCCGACTTCTTGAGAGACTCTCGTATACTTTGGACAAAAGTCACAAAACATTAAACCAGCTGTTTTTTCAAATCCCTAGCTAAGATGCGAAGCTTCAGTTTTATGATGGAACTTTGACCAGAATCTTTTAGAAAGTTCCTAGAAAACATTGCCAGGACATAATTAAAATTAATGAAAAAATGCCAGAAGAGATTTACAAATAGATTGTAGATATTCTTATAAAAAATAGATACCATATTCGTAACCTGGTTTGAATTTGAACCAATTCGTATTGAGAATCTTGAAAAAGGTTACAACAATATTTTGAACACATTCTTCACCTCAATGATGATTTGATCAAAGTAAAACATAAGAAGCAAAATATATTAGCAGAGAGCATAATTGGGTATGAAGAAGAAGATATCTGTTTTCTCAGTGAGCATTGCCTGTTGCTTATAGCTTTATTGCTTGAAATTGATAGTCTTTTAGAATTCGACACCCAAGTTTCTTGAAACAGAGTTCTCAAAGAAAATGTAATCTTTTGTTCGTGTTGCATTGCGGTTAAGCTCATTCATGACCACAAGATTACAGCCCTCTTTTTTGAATAGCCACATCTCGATTCCAAAAATACCTGAGGAAACTATTCCCCCTTTTAAAGTCCGCTGTTGGAGTTGCACCGGGGCAATCATCACCAGTGTTAAAAGAGCTTCTCTCGCCTTGTGTATTATCCTCCATCCTTGGAATTTCCTTCCAAGATGTGTTCTTAGCTTCATCAGACTCATACACCAAAGATAAGCCACACTGTATCACCTTGCATTCTGCAACCTCAATTGTACCATTTGTCACTTCAAATCTAAGGGAGGCTTCAGTAATTGATGGGAACTGTTGACATTTCTTGATATTAAAAAAAGTGGTGTAGCCAATGAAGATATGGTCTGACTCAACCATATGTGTCTCATCGCCTGGTTCGGACCAACCACCAACCAGGAAACTTTCCGGGCTCAAGGATACATCAGTAAACTCACATGTGCACTTCACTTTGAGACTGTTTCTTTGGTCTTTGTTAAATGAAACCACAACACATAGAGCTATCCCAATTAAAATACCTGCATTGCAATCTTGAGGAAGCTCCAGCCTTAAGACTGATCCCACTGCTTGGTGGTTGAACCATGCAGGTATTTCACATCCAGGAAAGCAAGTACCAATCAAGGATTTGAAAACAGAATCCTGCAAATTAAAGTAATGCCAAAGGAAAATTATAAACTGCGGATGTTTGAGGATAGATGATAGAGAACTTGAGAAACAGAGGAGTAATACCTGATTATATCGATCAGGTGACATCAACTCGCTTTTCTTCTGAATGTAAGATATGATAGCATTCTTTGAGACTTGTTCCAGTTCGTGACAGTTAGTGAAAATGAAGGTGAAATGAATCTGCTCGGTCGGCAGAGGACGGGCTAGTGGACTGGTGATTGTTCTTAATGAAGTACAGCCATGTGCATTTAAGCACTGAAGATTCGGTGGAAGTGTCGGAAGAGATGTGAGATTCTTACAATACTTTAACTCGATCCACTTCAGATGGAACATTTGACCCATGTCAAATCCTAGGCTGCAGATATTATCATTTCTGCTTAAGCATAGACGTCGCAGCAAAGATAAGTCGGAAATATTGCCTGGCATCGCTGCTATCGATGTTCCATCAAACAGTAAAACCCGCAAATTTTCCTTCATCTCCTTAACATCAGGGAAAATCTTGAGCTTTGAACAACGAGATAGTTTGAGTTCTTGAAGAGATTTAAGCTTCCCAAGACAATCCGGAAGAGTCGCCAGATTTTTGCAGTCTTTCAAATTTAAGAAGATAAGCCTGTGGAGATTACCAATGGCTGGAGGAAGTCCATCTATTGCAGTGCCGTTTAAGTACAGAATTTCTAGATGTTCTGAAATCACCTCAAATGTCTGAAGATTTGAGCAGCCGCTGAGATTGAGAGTCTTCAGGGAATCTATAGTGATATTTGGCAGAGACAAGAGATTGTTGCATCCTTTTAGGTTCAAGAAAACCAAACTTTGCATCTCTTTCATCTCCTTAGGTAACTCCTCCAAACTCGTGCAGCCTTCGAGGTTTAATCTCAAAAGATTTGGTGCTTTTGATAAACCTGATAAGGAAATCAACTTACTTGAATGACTGAGATCAACCCACTTCAGATTTGGTGTATCCTGTGATGACCAAGCAGAATTCCAACATAAGTTATGAAAACTACACAAGAACAATTTAGTTTAAACTGATTGGACACAATTTAGATACAAACCTTAGTAACGCTCCATACACTGGTAATCTTGCTGTAAGGTAACCTAAGATCAATAAGATTCTTGGGTTCGAAGTGTGATGGAAGTTCCTTCCCTGGGAAGTTCATCCAGTCAAGATATCGTACAATATTATCTTCTGGGAACTCAAGTCCATCCGGTAAGTTTAACTTGCCCCGAGCTTCACCATGCCTAGGACAGAGAGAATTGTACACTTTTAGGTACCGTAGGTTGCTCATATCAACAAAAGCTTTGTTATCTAAGGGCCTTTCCTCCATTTTAGACATGTCTATGACAATTCCTCTAACCTGGGATCTTCTCTGTTGATCAAATGAGAACAAAAACAAGTTAATGCAATGCAAGCACATATGAAACTCTGCCAATGCATAAAGTTGCAAACTTTTAACTTCCGTAACTGACCTTTTTATTTCCCAGTGCATCAGCAGACACTGCACAATTAGACGACAACATCCAATATTTCCCTGTAGTGGTTTCCACAAGTTCCTTGCCCATTGTAAACAGTAAATACTGCATCTCTACACGACCATCAGAGATGTGAATCAAAAACTTATCCACGAGATCTCTAATTTCTCTCCCAGCTTCTGCAGAGTCAGTGAAAATAGAATCCAGTAAACTTGTTACATAGCTCTCTTCTTGTGATCTAAAGAAACAGACTATATCAAGAAATGCATCCTTCTGCCTCTCACCCAAATCATTGTCAAAACTTTTCCTCAAAACCTTCTTGATCTTCTCATTAGAATCTTGTGAAAGTGTTTCAAGTCTTGCTTCCCAATCACCTTCACTCTTTTCCTTAAGCTCCTTACCAAATTCTATGAGAGCTAATGGGTTACCACCAGCAAAATCCACAAACTTTCTAGACATCTCCATGAAATTTCCCTCAAGAGTAGTACAGATTTGAGCCCTAAAAAGCTCTAAACCATCTCTTTTGTTCAATCCAGGGACCTCATAGAGATTTAACTCAAATCCCTCGGTCAGTGACTTGTTCCGTGTGGTGATCACGATCCTACTCCCCTCCTTAATCCAATCGCAGTTCCTCAGAAATGGTTCGATCTGTTTCTGATCAGTCACATTATCGAAAAAAATTACGACTTTCTTCTCGATTAAGAGATCCTCAAATGCAATCCCATCATCACAACTCCAACCTTGCTTCCGAAATTCTTCCACAATTCTCTTCTGCACCCAATCCAATCCCTGATCCTCCGATTTCTCACTGTCGAACTCGATAAGCACCCAACGGGAAAATTTCGTCTGAAGTTTCTTGTAGAGTTTGTCGGCGAGATAGGTTTTTCCGATTCCAGCCATCCCGACGACTGCAACAATACGAGTTTTGTTGTCATTGCGCTCATCATCTAACTTTTCTACCAATTGCTTCAGACGTTGTTCGCCTGCTTCAGTAATGCTTGATGCTCTGTTGTCAAATTTATGAACTTAAGGGATTTCTTCCGCTTCTTTTTCTCGTAACTCCTGTGATTTAGGGCTTTCTTGACTTTGCTGTGAGGTTCGATCTGATAAGGCCTTTTTAACAGCTTCCACGATCGTATCCACCGTCTTCATACTGTTACTACAACATATAAATTTAAAAATTAATAACCACTATAAAATAATAAAAAATTTTGTTAGATTAATATCAGCAAAATTTGATAAATTAATAAAATAATAATATTAATTTTTAATATAAATATAGAGTCTCGATAATATTATAAATTAATAAATTTATAAATATACAAAAATATAGTTAAAATAAATATGTCCTTTTATTTTATTTGAATTTTCCTTACATTTTTTTAATTTTTCTTATAGTTAAAAAAATTCGTATTGTATTATACATTTTTTAGTATTATATTTTTGAACTTAAAAATTTTATATATGGTTTCAAATGTTATAAATATTGTTATAATAGCATTCTCAGTTGTAAATTATTTATATCATTGTTTTTACCTTCATAATTTAACATTATAATTAGTAACCACAATCTATTTGATCTATAGACATGTATCATTTTATTGTTGGTACGGTAAAAGACTATTAGTATTTATTTTTAAGAAAATTAAGATCACTAATTTTTAAGAATATTTTGAATTTTTAGTAGTGAACTCAAAATATCCGTTAGATTCTCTTCGATCCACTATCCGCTTCGATTTGATTTGAAAAATAAATATCTGTAAATTTACAAAGCAAAGTATTTGTTAAAACCGAAGCAAATAACAAATACTAAAATTTTAAGGTAAGGATATCCGCTCCGCTTCGATATATCTACATCTATATATATATAATTAGATATATATATATATATAATTAGATATATATATATATATATATTTATATGTGTGGCATTATGATTATATCTCTATGTATAAAATTTTCAATCAAATTAATTATGCAAATATTAAAATTTTATAAATTAAGAAGAAAATATATATTTTTAATAAAATATTGCTATTTCTGGAATAAATTTTGAAATTTTCTATATTTATATTTATTTTTATAATTATTTTAAAACTCTTATGGAATTCAATATAGGCGCATATTTTAGATTTTAGTGGATGTCCGGATATCCGGTTAGGTTCGAACCGAATATGAACTGAAAAGTTATTGACTTGGTCGGAGCAAAGTGAATCACAAATACCATCAAATTCAAAATATTCATTTCGTGTCCACACCAAATTCAACGGAATATTTGCTTTGTATTACATGTTGGTATTTTTCTAGAGTTTAATTTTGATAAATGCTAAATGGAAGATGATGAATCAACACTATAATAAAGCAATGTGTCTCTCCTGAGATGACACATCAGCTATAACTTTTATTTTGAGTTTGACATGTCAATAAATGAAAAAAATTTGTCATCCAATAAGATTAATTCAATACTACACATCAGATTAAACAGCCACATCAATTACTGAAAACTATATAATCCAATAAAATTATTTTAATTAAACACGCAAGATTTTATAGAAAATAACTATTTAATCCGATAAAATTATTTTAATTAAATGCATCAAATTTTAGAAACGGAGAGTACGGTAGAGATACGAACAACAAAGACAACGGAGACACACAAAAGACGACGATACAGAGAGACAGAGACATAAATGTTAACAGAGAGATAAAGGCGGAGATAGAGACAAAATTTCAGTCTCAATCACCTAATTACAGCGATGAATAGAAGTTTTGATAGGATAAAAATGTTTGACAAAGGTTTTAGATAAATTTAGACTTATTTTAGGATACTAAATAGTTTCTAACAAGTTGCATTCACGCGGAGAAGATAGAAAATTAAGCACCCATTATTTTTTATTTTTAATATTAAATTAAGAATTTAGAATCAATTACAAATAAAATGATGTAAAGTAAATTCAATTAGTATCTTATCAAGATAAGCGATAGTAAATGCTGACCTTAGTAGTATCACTTATACATGATCGATGCAAATCTTACTCATTTAACATCAATTAACAAAACTGATGCAAAATATATAATAGTTATTTTATTTTAAGAATGATTTTAATAGATACTACATACCTATATACTTGTAGTTAGAGAGAAAAAGAACAAAAAATTTGGTATAAACTAAACAGGTGAAGGAGTCTCTACCGCTGTTGAAAAATACTCTTATATGTATTACTTGATATCTACATGGTCATATTTTAAATTATTATCTACAAGTAATCTCTAATCTGTAAGCAATTATGTTTTTAACATGGCTTAATAAAACGAAATTATTTCAAACATAAATTTTAAGATATTGTGAGTCTACAAAGGAAAAAAAGCCACAACATATATTAGAATCAAAAGAATATCAAACATTTTAATGTTATATATCCATCTAATTTTATGGCATAAGAACAATTGCAGTAGAAGTAAATATAACGAAACAAATCCTACTTATTTTCAAGTTATTCATTCATCTAAGCAAATATTAAAATAGTTTACATATACAATAGCTAAATACAAATCGGTTTTAAAACAAAATACTCAATTGCCTATAAAAATAATTTACTAAATGTAAATATAAACAAAAATAAAATAAAAAAGATCAAGTGACGTAGTCCGGGTATTTACCTAGTTATAAGTAAAAGAAGATTGATAAGAAATTTAGATTAATGGCAAAATTCAAATATATTTCTTTTTTCCATTGCCATTCATGGGTTTGTTTTTCTAGTGTATAATTGTGAACTATGTCTAACGATTAGTCATAATTAATTTGAAGCTATTTCTAACGCCTAACATTCCCACCTTAATATAATTGAGTATTCTGTAATTAATAAGACTAAGTTAGCTTCCTCTTAATCTTTTATATATAAAAAAAAAGTTAGCTTGCTCTTCTAGCTCCATAAACCCTACGAATATTCTAACTCCCTAAACCCTGAAACTATAGTGAGGTTGGTATAATCTTATAAACAATTTCAAACTCCCTAAACCCTAAGAAACTATTTTTTATATAGATGTTATATTTTTGTCATTATTATTCAATTCAATTTTACTTTAAATGATATATAAACTGAAAATAAGTGTTAAGATGAATTTAATAAACAATTCTATAACTCCCTAAACCCTAAACTAAAGTGAGGTCGGTATAATCTTATAATAAACAATTTCTAACTCCCTAAACCCTAAGAATTTTTTTGTACTTAATCGTGCTCTTCTTCCTTCATTTCCATTCTACGAAAGAATAAATACTAAGAGCTAAAACCATTATTCTTGTAAAAGTAAAATAAAAAAATATTTTTAAATATTTCAGTCAGTAATAGACGTACCTGTTTTCTTTAAATTCCAAAGCAATTTTGCCCGGAGCAGCCTGCAAAGCCGCGTTCCACTTAACAATCCGGTCGTCTCGAACACTACCTGTCTTAATCCACAGCTTCCATAGGTTATCACCGAAAGGACCTTCAAGTCCTTTAACAATTGATATGTCAAGCTCGAAGAAGATTGGAATGACCCAGAGATTCTTGCATCCTTCCCCTTTTTTACTACATTCCATAATCTTCACCAGCTCATCCAAACACCATTGTGACTCCGTGTACCTACTTGATATAATCGCCAGCGCGATGTCCTACTCCTCGATCCTTTGAAAAAAGATTTTGAGATCTTGGCCCGCTTTCTCATCCGTGTCTATACACACATTGATCCCGGCCAGTTTCAATTCGGAATGGAGATGGGAGACGAGGGATCTACGCAGCTCTATTCCTCGGAAGTTGATGAACACTTGTGGTCCTGGGTTGACCTTGGAGTTGGATGAGGGAGAAGTTGTCGCCATTTTTTTTTGGGTCAAACTCACGGAATTTGGTTTACTTTTAGGTTTGATTTTTCTGATAGAGTTGCAATTTATCATATGATTGACGTCCGGTTATTTATATCTCCATCCCAAGTCGAAAGACCGCGTTTTCCCTCAAGACTATGACAATCGTAAATAATTTATTCTTAAAGACAAGTTCTTATCACAACGTTATAATAATTTAATTATTCTTCAAGACAAATTCTAACTCAATAACTTAGAGACTACACCATTTGACAAGTTCTAACTCAATTTGAGAATTTATTTTTCCTAAAGGCCCGTGGCATTTGATTTTATGTAGCGACGACGTGCTGAGACAAAGAAACGACAAGCACAAGTTGGCCGTTTTCAAGAGTAAATATTAAGTATGTTGGTGTGATAAATTTTTATTGAATCCAGACAGGGGAATAATTAACTAATTAAATTTATGAAGTCATAACTCGCAACAAGAGTTTTGCAATTGTCCATATTATTTGCGACAAAATCACGAAAACTGTTAAACAATAAAAGATATTGAAAGGTAAATTAGTAACCAAAAGGCCACAACTTGCTAAGATGTCTCTTTATATATATATAAAGGGTGATGCATTAATGTAAATAAAGAAGCGTTGAATGTTTTTACAAAATTATGCAAGATTAGAAAGCCATATAAGAGGTATATGAAGATAACTTTGAATCAGAGAAAAAACAATTAGACTAGACTGGTTGGAAGAGGATAATCTCCGCTAATCCATGGTTGAAGCAGATTTGATGCTTGGATGGGAGAGGTAGCTCTCGAGGAAAGCTCGATTTCTAAAAATTTGATGTACGTATGCTCTTCGCAAGAGCTTCCGTGTTCGGTGGAATATTGTTTATAAGTTATAACGTCTATCCGATAATGTCATATTTCATAGATAACAGCTTGCCACAATAACTATCTGGTAAGATATTTCTATATATATACATAATTTTTTAAAAAATTTATCACAAATTTGCAACTATTCTTTTGTCATTTTTTCTATTTTTTTTACCTAATACAATAGAAATATACATTGTCAATTGATTTTGAAATAAAATATTGTTTAATTCTAATTATAGTTTGAAATCTATTGTGCAGATAATATTAGTGGTTTTTCATGAGTAATTAAAAAACAAATAGTATTTATATACTACATGATACTTCCAATCTTGTGTTAATTCGGTTACTGTATCACCATCATGATTCAAACCCACATTATATATATCATATGATTTGTTTATCACAAAATTATCTTGTAAATTTAAGAAACTTCATATTGTAAACCATAAATTCAAGATATGAGACTGGATCAAATCGATCCAAAGATATTCGCTCTCATTACCTTTTCTTTGTTATAGGTAAAAATATAGTATATATATAGCCGATCGTTTTATTAGGCAAGGAGATCAAATCTCACATGATAGAAATATTTGGTTAATTTTGATTTCGCATAACGGCCGGAGGTCAGGGATTATCTTATAAATCGGCTCTTTAAGACCCATTTAAAGAAAACACCAGTTGCAGGGTCCATTAGAACATCATTATTGGGAGAAACCCATTTGGATTTCTTAAGTAATATTTAATTATAATTTTGAAGTTAAGAAACTCTATTAAGAAACTTTTGTTTTTGCTGTTTTATTGGTAGAAACCCATTAGGAATTCTTAAAAAAAAAAATTTCATAATTTTATTTTATTTTAAATAAAATTTATTTTTTTAATTAAACATAATTGACATAAAAACATAATATTTTAAACATAGATTTAAAAAAAATACAAAAGAACGCTCATTTGGGTTTCTTTATGATCTTGTCTATGAATCGCTTTCTGTTCACCCATCGAACGATTCCAATTTATTAATATGTAAAAAAAGTTTAGAATTTTAAAGTTAAAGTTAAAAAAAAAACATTTTAACTTTTTTTAAAAGTTAAAGTTAAGAAAAAGTAAAAAAAAAAATAGGTAAAAAAAATCTGACAAAAAAACAGGCAAAATTTTTCTTGGCGAATTAGAGGTTGACACGTGGGTAAAAACAGTGTAAAAACCCCCTTAAAAACCGGTTCTTACACTATTCACAATTATTTTTTTTATTTTTTTTATTTTGGGTTAAGAAACCCAGTTTTTGGGTTTAAAAACCCTGCAATAATAATGCTCTTACATATATGGCACTAAGTTTGAATTAGATTGGAGTGAATAAAATATATAAACGGTATATCACAGGTTGGGTAGAACTAGTGCACAAAGTATTTTGATCGTGCATGGATATTGAAATTTTAAAAATAATTACAGGTTAGTCTAGTTAATTATGCCTAGTGGTATTGTAAAATTACAATACAAGAACAACTTATCTTGATTGTGGATATTAGAAAATTGGTTAATTTCCTTTAGAGAACATTCCATAAACATACATTAACTAATTATCGATTTCCAGTTAAATACATAAATATTTTTGGGTACCCAAAAAAATACATGAATTAATTATTTTTTCTATTATAATACACACAAAAGTTTTTTGAAGGCACACAAACTTTTAAATGATATCTATTTAACACCCACAAAGTGATTAAAAGTAATATTTTTAAATTTTTAATTTTTGATAAAATAAATATTTTAAAAAAATCGAAAAAACAAAAAGAAATTCCTGGAATTATTTTAAAGTTTTGAACCAATTCTTTAAAGTTCCAATATTTAAAACAATAAATATTTAGATTCGATTTTTACAAACATTAATATTCACATATAGAAATCTCTCACATTCTCATAAAAACTAGAAAACAAAAGCACAAAAATATGAACTTAAAAAAGTTCCAATGGTAGCCGTGGGTACTCTCCTAGTGAGTATTAAAGAATGAATGAGAGTTATTTAAAAGAAGTTATATAATTAATTAAGAGACAAACAAAATGTCAACTATCCAAAGTTTGGATCTTGGCGACACGTCTATTACATTATAAAGAGTTTTTTCCTATTCATGGGGTTCCACTGACCCCTTTTAAACCCATGTTGGGACTTGGGAGGTAGGGAACAAAATGTCTGTTTGAAAACCCGACCTAAAAAGAGAAGATTAAAGTTTTTTTTTTGTCACTAGGGTACTGGATCATTTCTGTTCGAATGCGGGTCAACGACTAATGAAATTAAAGCTATTGTATGTGTTTTTTCCTTTTGACATCAGTAAGATTTTCTTACTTCTAAAAGTAAAAACCAGAGTAAGCAAAGGCAAGATCCCCAAAAAAAACAGACTTAAAAAGCCAACCAAAAACTTAAAAGACCATCACAATGAGGAAATGATATGTTCAAGATGAAAAAGATCTCCTAGACAAAGCGGGAAATCTGACGCCACATAAGATTGAAAGCGATCATCCCTTGTAACACTTCTAGCAATAGCTGTCACTCTTTTATTTGTGCCTCCTTTCGCAGATTCTACCACCCACGGGAATGCTAGCCAAACTCTCACGGAGCTGCTGAGCATAAGTTAGTAATCCAAGCCAGACTCGAAGGGAGTTGAAAGCTCCTAATAATTCGTTTTATAGCTACACATGCTCTTAACCCACAGCAACATTTTACACTTATCGTTCAGAAGACTGTCTAGTATGTGTAGAGCGGTTGAACAGAGTCTTGATTTAACAAAAAATTATTCATAATATATATATATGTATAATTTTAAAAAATTAAATATACATATAAATGAGTCTCTAATTTTTAGAACTATTTTAACACATAAAATATATGTTTAAGAAGGCCTACAAACAGTCTGAGATGGCTCTGCCTAGAGATCGAAAAGATCGTCGAATATGACTCAAAACCATATATTGTATACATCTACATACAAATTTTTAATAAGTATGAAAACAATATTATTTCAAAAAGATGCTCTAAAAAGTTAACAAGTTGAATATATATATATATATATATATATATATTTCTAATAAAGTAAGTTAAATAAATATTGTTGTTTTAGTTATGTGTATCGCTGTATGTAGCTTATTCAATTAATTAAGAAGAAAAAAAAAGCGTATTCACAGGCGAAAGATGATAATAAAGTATTAGATTGTAAAATCTGAATAAGTCAATAAGAAGAACTTTTAACAAAAAAAAAAAAAAAAAAAGGTAATAAGAAGAACTGGCAGCCAAAGAAAAACGAGCAAAGTTAATTAACTCTCATGTCCTTTTTTGGTTTTTATTATGGTGGATGTCCTTTTTTTAAACACCCTCAGACTTATACCCTTAATTTAGATGATATGTCTCTGTTACCCTCCAAAAATCTCTTTATTTACATTTCACCAACATTTCACACATGTCACTTTATTTTACTGTACTTGTCTTACTGTAATAATTTTAGAAACAATAAATATATAATTTTAGAACATAAAAAATCAAGACCTTTTATCAAAAGGTCATTCTCGATAAAACCTTCTCTCTCATTGAAAAATATTTATCTTCTTACTCTCTCTCACACACATAACGATGACACTATGAACGACGACGAGGCTACGAACGACAACGACAACGAGACTGTAAACAACGACGACGTTGTTATTCGTTCTATTTTAGGTTTCGATGACGGAGCCGATCCTAGTAGTCGTTAAATCATGGACAATTTAAAACTTGGAGAGAATACATTATCATATATGTGAACATTCTATAAAGGTAGACAATTATCATATAAAGTTGTCTCCTAGATTTATATCACAATCCCTAATTATTCATATATATATATAAAGTTTTCAATCGTCCTGTGACAGATCTTGATGATGGAGCCGACCCCAATAGTCATTAGATTGTGGACAATTTAAAACATATGGACAATTTTAAACTTGGGGACAGGTCGTCGTGAATAAATTATCATATTTATGGATATTCTATAAGATTAGAATAAAATCAAGTACAATAGATCGTGGATAAATTATTATGCATGTAGTTATGATGTGGACTAGCTATCATGTATGTGAACATATCATGCATGTAGTTACAATGAAGCCGACCCCAACATTCATCAGATCATAGACAATTTAAAACTTGGTGACAAGTTATCACGTATAGGTTGTAGACAAATTATTACATCCGTGTACATTTTATAAGATTAAAATATAACCAAATACGATAGAATGTTGATAAGTTATCATGCATGTAGTTAAGATGTGGATAAGTTGTCATATGTGTGGAAGTTAGAGGACAATTTTAAACTTGAGAACAAGTTATAACATATATGTCATGAAAAATTTATCATATTTGTGGATAATCTATAAGATTAGAATACTTACGTTAGATCGTGGACAAATTATCATATATGTCTTAACCTATTTACGAGCACAAGTACTTACGTGGACAATTTAAAACACTCAAATTTGGAGTTTAGTTTCAGTACTCCATAGCAGGTTCTTGTTTATTATGCAACTAAGGTCTACATCAAGTTCTTGTCCACAAATTTTAACATCAGTTGTCTATACCAGACCATTAATTTTTGAGATATATTAGAAAATGCCCATATCATCTTATTGTCCACGTTTTTATTGAATTGTTCTGCAGCACCAATTATATTATTGATATTTATTCATTTAACTCTTAGCACCAAGACAAAAACTTCCAACATATTTAACACTTTTATTTTTTTCAATTATTTAATCACATGTACTTTTGTGAGAAGAAAAAATGTCACATCTTTCTACCCAGTCTCTCCCCTTCTTTTCTGTTTACTTCTATCCTCATTAGGTGAGAATAGTCTCGTCCATTCACAAACATCATACCCTAAAAAAAGGGGTAAAAAACCGAGATTGATTCAAGGGTATTTGTGAAACTTGTTTTTTTTAGGGGCATATTGAACAAAATCCCCTAGAAAATATACAATATTAATTTACTGATAAGAGTTTATGACAGTCTGAGGAGACAAGATCGGTGATATATAGATTGAGAAGATGATGTCACAAATCATGTTTGTCTCTTCACCTCCATTAAACAGACGACGAGAAAAGAAGCCAGCACCCTTATTTTTTAGTCCACAGAGGAAAGCCTATGATTGAATTATAATGTTTTCATGAACCTTAATCGGGCCGGGTTTTTCCAGATTATTATCTGGTTCCTGGATTTTTTACTCGGACCTACCGATCAGTTCCAAAAATCTTAATCTTTTAAAATCATTTTGTGATGACAACCATTTTATTTTTTTTAACAAAACAACCACAACCATTTCTTTAAAAATTAGAAACTGTATCCAAGAGAACTATTAATAAGACGGAGTCATCTATTTATCGTGGTAATGCACTCTTTCCTAGAACCTTCAAAAATTGTTCTTTAGCAAAACAAAACTTCAACAACTTCCATTTGTGGTATCATATACTCTTCGTCTCTCAGACGACAGACCTGAGTTTAGCACTTATCACTTCACCTTCGACTTTTGATGCCAGCAAAATAGGCTTCCCAAGAAAATGATGCGTGACAATGGGGTTTCTTCTAAGAAAATATGTTTATAATTTGTAAAACTATATTTTATATTACATTTTGTTATTAACTTAATTTATTAATTAACTACGGAAGAGTACATTACAAAATCGAATTGATTGTAATCCAAACCACTTATGTGTGTATGAAATTACAACATTAATATTCACATATAGAAATCTCTCACATTCTCATAAAAACTAGAAAACAAAAACACAAAAATATGAATTTAGAAAAGTTCTAATGGTAGCCGTGGGTACTCTCCTAGTGAGTATTAAAGAATGAATGAGAGTTATCTAAAAAAAGGTATATAATTAAGTAAGAGACAGAAATGGTCCACTCTTTCGTCGTCGTCTCTTAAAGGTCAAACCAAACAGAACCGAACAAATCAATATGCCAACTATCCAAAGTTTAGATCTTGCCGACACGTCTATTACATTACAAAGAGTTTCTTTCTATTCGTGGGGTTCCACTGACCCCTTTTAAACCCATGTTGGGACTTGGGAGGTAGGGAACAAAATTCCTGTTTGAAAACCCGACCTAAAAAGAGAGAATTCAAGTTTTTTTTTTGTCACTGGGTTACCGGATAATTTCTGTCCGAATGCGGGTCAACGACTAATGAAATATTTAAAGCTACACATGCTCTCAACCCACAACAAACATTTTACGCTTAGCTTTCAGAAGATTGTCTAGTATGTGGTACAGCGGTTGAACTTAGTCTTGATTTAAAAAAAAATATTTAAGAAAATTTTAACTATTTATATAAATTAAGGCTTATATTTAAAAAAATAAAAAAATAAAAAAAAATATATATATATATATTAAAACTAAATAAATATACATATAAATGAGTCTATAATTTTTTTAGAACTATTTTACCACATAAAATATACATTTAATAAAAGTTTTTAAGAAGACCTACAAATAGTCTGAGATGGCTCTGCCTAGAGATCGAAAAGATCGTCGAATATTACTCAAAACCATATATTGTATATATCTACATATATATTTCTAATAAGTATGAAAACAAAATTATTTCAAAAAGATGCTGTAAAAAGTTAACAAGTTGATATATATATTTCTAATAAACTAAGTTAAAAAAAATATTGTTTTAGTTATGTGTATCGGTGTACAATGTAGCTTGTTCAATTAATTAAGAAAAAAGCATATTCACAGCAGCTGAAAAGAATCGAAAGATGATAATAAAGTAATAGATTGTAAAATCTGAATAAGTCAATGTAGCTTATTCTATTTATCGTTGTAATGCACTCTTTCCTAGAACCTTCACAAATTGTTCTTTAACAAAAATATAAAGTTCTAAAATTTCCATTTGTGGTATCCTATTAATTAACTTCTAACTATATATTACCCGACGTAACATCTTCCCCCTGATGCTCCAAACTCACAAATGAATAACTACGAAACCAAGCGAACCGTTTACATTATCTTCGACAGCAATGACTCATCCGTCTCTTCTTTCAATAGCTACCTCGTTGCGGTTATAAAACGCCAAGGGATAGATGTGCTAGTTGACAAAACAGGCCCGGAGCAAGAGAACGGTCGGTTCTTGGGTGTTAAGCTTGTTTTGGTGTTTTTCTCTGACCCTTACACATTTTCTGTGGCGTGCCTAGAGAACCTCGTGAAGCTTCATGAGTTCCGGCAAGAAATGGGTCATATGGTGGTTCCTGTATTCTTCGACCTAAGTGTATCGGTCATAAAAGAAAAAATGGAGAGGTGTGAAGCATTTGCGGTGCACGAGAAATCATTCTCTGTGGATCAGGTGACTAATTGGCGGCTGGTGCTAGTCCAAACGATGCAATTACAAGGCCATGAGTATAATGATGAACAAAGGTATGCGAATGCAACTTCAACAATATTTATTTTCTTAAGATTTTACGAGTTGGAGAGGTTTATATCAAACCTTTTCCTTTCATATATACAAGCTATAATTAACAAGTTCTCCTATACTAGTAGGAAAAAATAAAAATCTCCCACTACTATTTCAATCCATTGTGAATTATTTTAAATAGCAATAATATGTTCAGATTAGTTTGAGTTTGGGTTTAGAATCGCCAGTTATATATTTATATAAAGAATCTGGAATGCGTTTAGACCTTCACTCGGAATCTCGAATATATATGGCATTTTACACGCCTTGTGTTTAGCTGTATACTAATTTTAAAAATTATTTTATTCATTTCAGAACATTGATTACTTATTAAAAACCCGTTACTAAGATATTGTGTGTTTCAAACTAAAATAATGAGTTTAGGAATCTATTAAAGAAATTTTTATCAAACAACATAAATTTGAAATTTGAATTTTTCGTTTTAGAAAATCTTGAGAAGTTTAACTTAGCAATGATATATATACTGACGCCTAATGTTTTGAGTACTGGTTTATTTATTTATGTGTAAATTTCTTAAATTCATCAAATCAAAGTACGAATAATTAACTTTTTTGCAGGGAAGAATCCAAATTGATAGAAGATATCGTCCAAGATGTATTTGATAAGCTCTATCCAACAGAGCATATCGGGAACCAGAAGCTGTTACTAGTGCTAGAAAACTTGCTGTGCAAGCAACCATGGGGCCATCGCACTCTAGCCATTTTCGGTGAGCGTGGGATAGGAAAAACGACATTGGTTAAAGCCGCCGTTCGCAAAATGTCTAGTGGCTATGATGCTGATCACTTCATCACAGTTAGCGATGGAAAGATAACTGATCTTTTGTCTGATGAAGACTTTAAAGAGACCCCAATGGAAAATTTTGTCCTAAACAATCAAGATGCTGAGCCATGCCACCGTTCAAAAAGAGTTCTTATCGTTCTAGATGATGTGCAAAGTGCTCAAGATGCGGAGGCTTTTCTTGGTGAGTTTGATCGGTTTGGTCCAGGGAGTTTACTCATCATAACCTCAAGACGTAGAGAAGTTCTTGAGCAGTTCCATGTCAATGCTATTTATGAGCTCAAAGGTCTAAATAGTGAAGATTCCTTGAAGCTATTCGCAAGGTGTTTCTTTGGGGAAGATGTTATGGACGAAGAACGTCTAAAGTTTTCAATGAGAGCGATTGAAAATTGTGATGGAAACCCTTATACTATTCGCTCACGTGCTGATGAGATGAGGAAGGCGGTAAATATGGAGCCGGCTATGGGAATGATACGCAACAATTCGTTTAATTACAATACGAAGCAGCATCTCTCGTTCGCCGCTGCACACAACTATCAATCTCATCTTGTGAAGTTACGGGGACTTGACATAGCCAACCCCACCTTCGAGCATACGTTGAGTAACCGATGGGCTCCCAACTTGGATTTTAATTTTGTGCAACAGTCTTCCCTTTGTGCCACCTCACACAACTATCTATTAGATCTTAAGGATCTCCCGCGACTCTACATTTCTAGCCATGTCCTTGAGTCGCTGTCTAGTGACCTAAGGATTCCCCATTCCGGTCAAGAATATGTGCTTAATAAACCTTGGGAAATATATAAGGTGAGGGAGCTCTACAAAACTCATCATTTTCTTTTCTTTTTTTCTCACAAAAATTTTCATCAGTTAGACGTGAAAGAGATGTTATGTTTGTGGCGCACAAAAATATTAGGAATCTCACAAAAAAGTCTTTTTAATAAAAATATAGAAGATCATGACCGGACTAATTTAATTACTGTCTTTACTTTAATACAATGGTCGATAGTCTGTACTAGTTTAGTCGTTATGTTACCACACAATTTTTTATTTGAAATTTTAGTTTTAAGAACCTTACTACAACTGATTTGCCTAATTGGTCAGCCTTTCCAATTTTTTTTTTTTTTTTTTTTTGTATAGAGTTTTCAAATTGAATACTTGGAGATATTTCTTTCTTGGGAAGCACGTAAGATTGAATGCACAAATATACTAGTCATTGACCATCTAGAGCCTTCCCAAATTCTAAATCTCCGTGGTTGCATTGAGAGCAAACATCTTCCAGAATTTGTACGGGCCATTAGAGAATGGAAATTTGAAGGCAAGATTCTGCAATGTAGACTCCAAAAAGACTATATATGCCCTCACTGCAATTCAGCAAACGAATCCCACCTCTCCTTTGATATCACGTTTATTTGGAAGATTCTGACTACAATAAGCAATCGAATACAGAGTTGGGAGGTTGTAATCTTTGCCTTGCTTAATCTCACAGGATCCACAGCTAAGAAAATCCTAAGCCGAATGGAGTGGCAGTTAACTGTCTACAGTCGCTGGTTCAAGAGAAACATAATTTCAATTGTGAGAAAGAGCCGGCTAAACATAGCTTCTGGAATTCCTTAACTGATGCCTTCTTGAAATCGATCGTTCTCTGTGAAGATGACTCACTTACTCCTTGGCTTCTCCGTTAAAAGTCAGACATCTTCATCCTTCTCTTGCAAGATTCGAAAGGAAGAAAAAAATAATATCGTAAAACAACAAAGTATCGCCAAAGTATCACAACTTTGGAAATAACACGGTAACCTTATGACTGACTTTCCAAGATTTTGAACTAAACTTGATGTAAAAATCAAGTTTAGTTAATTTTTTTTATAAGCAAAAAAAAATCTCCAAAATTGTTTATTGGAGCAAAAGCTAAAAAAATAATAATTCAAATTTGATTTCTATAACTCTTTTCTGAAAGATTTTCAATAACAGTGTGTGAAAAAATATCAAAATAAGAGTTTAAGAACATTGATATGTAAATGTGACGTTGTAACTCAAATGTTTATATAAAAGTTTTTTTTTCTAAGAACGCTATGTCTATTTAGCCGCTATATCCAATATGAAAAAAGAAGAAAACACTTTAACAACAAAAAAAAATTGATTGCGAGCTACACCAAGTATATGCTATGGCATGATCACACATGCAAATTAAATTAATGTTATGATACATACACCAAGTATTAGTAAATATTCACCTACAATCATATGAGCAACACTATTAAAACACCCTATCCCAAAACCGCTAAACCGAGACCGGTTAAACCGTTATGAAAACCGTCAATTAAAAAAAAAATTTCTAACAACTTATTCAAATAATAAATTCCATAATACAATAACAGTTTCAATCAAAGTAACAGAAATAACTCCACAAAATAAAATAAGCAACATAAAACCGACTCCGGACCCAGTCATATCATCCACCCTCTCAACCATAGTCCCACGAGCTCCAGCTATACTCAATCCTTACCTGCATCACATAATGAGATGCCTCAATATAAAAAATACTGAATGAGGCATAAAACTACCATCTAACAATACCACTGTCAGCTATATAACATCATAACGGAATAACATGCAACACCAAATAAGTCAAAGCAAACAACAATGCAATCATCATACAACCAAATACCCACAACCGTAGTCCTACGACTATTTAGGGTACTACCACGCAAGCACTCATCTCGAAAACCCCAGAGTATGTCCAGGGTAAAATATGACATCTCTTGAAACTTTCAGAAATCCTTTGCCCTATTTACCAAAAAAACCCCGTAACATAAAATATTAATAAAATAATATTAAATATAATATATAAATATATTATAATTTAATATTAATTATTAAATTAATCTAAACAGCCGATTTCTTCCCCACCACGCACTCATCTCCTTCCTCCTCCTTGCTTGTGCCGCAAGCAACCTTCCTCCGCCATCAACGCACGCCGCCACGCACCGCATCACCACCCACGCCGCTGCGCCTCAACCCCGCCGTGGTCGTGGCACCTCGCCCAGCCCCGGCGACGCCGCTCTCCACCCTCCGATCGCCCAACCCGCCGCTGCCCTTCCCCCACCGTGACTCGCGGAACCCGCATCTCATGCGGCTTACGAAAACAATCAAGGATAGGAGATGAGGTTCATACCTTTGATCCACCACACTCAAAACCGAGCTCCTCTTACTCCTTCTCGATCCCAATCCGGCTAGGTTAAGCTTTTTAATATGCTCGAGGTCGTCGACATATACGGTGCGTATATATAGTTTTTTTTGAACTATCCCCTATTACACTGATCGGTCCTCCAATTTATCCTAATTTACGAATTGACCCCAAAACGTTTTAAACGATATATTTAACCCAGCGCCAACAACTTTTCAATTGATCAATTTAACCCCTAATTCTTCAATTTACCAATTGACCCCAAACTTCCGAATTGATCAACCACACCCCCCAAATCGGCCCAAAACTTCCCAATTGATCAATCTAGTCCAAATTCCAATTTTGGATGTTACAACTATAGCCATCATTTTTTCATTTATGGGGTAGGAGTAGACACAAATTTGATATCTTCGAATTTCATGATACCATATTAAAAACTGTTGTATCTGAAAAAGCAATTACCCGAATATGCCTAAAATAGCTAAAAAATAAAATAATAATATAAATTTTCTTTAAAAACAAAATTTATTATAAAACATTTCAAAGTGATTTTATAAACATAACATCTAGATTAACATCTAGTATGTTTAATTAAAAAAAACAAGAAAAAATATTATTGTTTTCTTTTCTCATTTTTTTTTTTGGGTATGTGAATGCAACCCTGCACATATAGCAAGCCAAAATTGGATGATAAACAACAATGTGGTAATTTCAAACAGTAGTTTGTAGAGAACGAAACAAAGGATATTTGGAACGGCCATTGATGGAATTCAAAGCTGTTGTCATAGCCATTGACAATTTATCTGAGTCTATTTTACTCAGGAAGAGGTGGTTTAGGTAATCAATAAGGTCAAAAAAGTTATGACAGTTTGAAAACAGATAGGTTACTTGTAAGGCAATAAATCTATGAAATTTTACATTAAGGCAAAAAATCTATGAACTTTTACATAAAAGCCTCTTACAAATGAAACAGGCCTGCGTTTTGTCATAAGTAGATTGGTTTGATTTAATTTTCTGGCTTTAACACTGATCCAGAAGCCCTGTAACTTGACAAAGCGGTAACTTCACTTCCTGGAAAGCAAATGGCAACCAAAGCTTCAAAGCTATACTTTACAAAGTAAACCAAAGATAACTTAATACAAGTTTAAACAGCGAACATCGCGAGATAGAGTGGACCGAGCTTTGGGAAATAAGAGAGAGAGACATTTTTCTTTTCTTTTGATCAAAGAGAGAGACCTCATTGTGGTGGTTCAATGCGTCTGAAACATTTGGCTCTGATTGACAGCATATAATATGATTTCATTCTTTGCAACGTACTCAAAGGTTTTTTAAACAGTTAGTGAAAATAAATGAGGAAGGGATCTGCTTCTTTGGTGTAAGAAGCAAAAGAAAAAGGTAGAGTCAAATATCAAGCTAAAGATTTAAGGCTTTTAGATCTTAGGAATAAAAAATGACTTTTCCTTTTCTTCTCAAAGGTCAAGCCAATCTTGCAGGAAACATATAAATGTCAACCCCATCTTCCAATCTCTTGATCCCTGCATTTAGTTGTCGAACGCTCCCCTGAGTTGTTTCAGAATGACTGGTTTCATTTTGCGAAAGATGCTGAACCTTGAGAGCAAAGCTTGATCTACTACATTTTCAGATGCACCTTGAGAAATCTCTGGTCCATGTTTGATCTTCACAAGCTCGCCCTAAGCGCCCTATCGATTCCAGTGTACCTTCTGGAGGATATGAATCACCATTATCCTTCTTAACTCCTAGATTCTCATAAAGATATTGGTGAGATCTTGTCGGCTTGAGTTTGTCTGTGTAGAAGTTGATGCAATGTCTCTGTAGGGCCTCTCGCAAATAAAGCCAAACATCTAAGAAAAAAATGCAGCATCTTTCTTGCAAAAGTTTTGGTGCTCCATCATGCTCAATCGTGTGTTGGGCTAGAATCATCATTCGCCCTTATTAATTAAGACGCTGAATCATTCTGTTACATACAGAACAGAAAGCCAAACACAAATTCTCTCCAAAATAATCAAACAACAGAGGGATCATCCTTACCTGTTACAACAGCTTAAGGGCTGAATGGTGACAAGAGTCAAGCTAGACATCAAACGACAATGGCAGTACTTGACAGAACGAGAGGGGTTAGAACAATCCTCGTACGCGAAAGATAGCCATTTCAGGTTATCAATGTGGAGAGAAATATGAAAAAAGGATGCTTCATTCAACCGTTAAAAAAGTCTTACACAGAACTTAAAGTACCAGAGTCATACTCAAAAGACAACCAAACAAGACCTTGAGATTTACTTGAACCAGAAACAACATATTAAGGTCTCTAATAAAGGATTACTTGAAAGGACATCCTGTGAACCCGGAATTTAAAAGAAATTAAATTATGGTAAAATAGAAGCTTTGTAAAAAAAAATCACTCTGCCAAATCCTTTGGCTTGATGGTAAAAGAGGGCTTCTGGCTGAGGCAGATGCTTTAGCATTACACAGAAAGAAAACAGAACACGAACTGCTCTAGCAAGATTTGCTCCAGCAAGATTTGCTCCACCAATGGCATATGCATCCCTCCCTCTACGAAATTACACAACTTTGAACCCCATTATTACTAATGCACAATCTTCTTTATCATAACTTGGAGTTTTTTCTAAGAATGTGGTTCACCTGAACATAATCATCCCCGCCTTGGAGATTTTCAACCATTTGCTTGGAGATCCTCCATTCTTGGAGTTACACTTGCACCACAAGTTTGACCAACACTAGAAAGTTTCACCCCTTCTGTTTTTTTCGCATCTTCTTTGGCCGTCAATCGTGACTTCTTGATTTTCAAGATTTCTTTGCTCCTCCACATTCCGTGTTGAGGTTCTTGAATGCTTACTTCAGCAGGCATATCATACTTTGCTTCAAGAGAACTGTTATCGTTTTTATCTTTTGCATACACCAAAATCAAACCACAGCTCAACACCGTGAATTTTCTGCAGCTTTTATTGTAAAGGTGCATGTCACCGAGAAGCAGCTGATTTGATCTTTGCAGTTAGGAAATGAGACTACAGCGCATAGAGATATTCCAGAAAGTATCTTGTCATGCCAATGTGGGTGGAGTTTGCATTGCAACAGAGATCCAACTGCTTTATAACAAAACCACGAAGGCAACTCACATCCAGGAAAGCAAGTGCTGAACAAAGCCTCTGAACTAAGACCCTGCAAAATAATAAATAGGGAATTTGCGGAGTTCCTTGAAATATAAGATTCAGAAAGAGGAATACAGAGAGCCATATGTAGATAGATTTAGATATAGAGAGAGACCTCATTGTAGTGTTTACGAGCATCTGATTGTAACCGGCATTTCCTTTGAGCATACGATGTGATTTCCTCCTTTGCAGCTTGCTCCAGGTTACCGCAGTTGGTGAAATTGAAAGTGCAATGGTTCTGCATGGTCGGCATGATACGGCCCAGCGGTTTTGCAACAGTCTACAGTGAGCTACAGCCGTGTGCATCAAAGTACTGAAGATTTGGTGGCAGCTCCGGAATTGATGTAAGCTTCATACTATGCTTCAAATCCAGCCATGTTAGTTGAGAACGTTGATTGATGCCAGTTGGAAGGCAGCTGATCTGTTCATTTCTACTTAAGCATAAATATTGCACTGAGGGTAACTGTGGCATCGTTTTTATGGATGTTCCATCTAGAAGTAAAATGATTATAGAGCTCTTGTTGATTTCTGGAAAATCCAGGAGCTCTGAACAACCAGAGAGTACCAGCTTTTGAAGAGCTTCCAGCTCACCGACACACGTTGGGATATTCTTCAGACTTATGCAGTCTTTCATACTCAATAAGATAAGTCTCTTGAGTTTCACCACATTATCAGGAAGTTGACTTATTGATGTTCCTTCCAAGTATAAAACTTCTAGATTTTCGGAAATGAACGGAAATTCCTTGAATTTTGAGCAGCCGCTGAGGATGAGAGTTTTGAGAGAGATCAAATTCGTCACTGGAAGAGACTTCAGACTTGTGCACCCTTTCATATTCAGGAAAGCAAGACTTTTCATTTCTACCATGTCATGGGGAAATGTCTCCAATGCTGTGCAACCTTCAAGGTTTAATCATTGAAGACTTCGAGCTTGAGATAACCCTGACAAGGTACTCAACTTACTTGAGTGATTGAGATCAAGCCACTTTAAGATTGGTTTATCCTGTGACAACAAAATGTTCAGCAACAGAAAAACTACCAATGTTAAATTTATAAATTAATTATTCAGAAACACACCTTAATACCCTCCCAAAGTCGTTCAATCTCACTGTAGGGCAGCTTAAAGTCGATAAGATTAATCGGATTGAAATCGTTTGGAAGTTCCTCCAATGGAAATTTGAGCCAATGGAGGCATCAGATTTCTTCCAATGTAATTTAAGTCCATCAGGGAGGTTAATTTTATTGTCAGTTTCTTGGGGACAATGAGAGTTGTAGAACTTGAGATACCGGAGATTACATATATTTCTGAAGTGTTCACTGTCTAAGCTCTCTGGTAATTTATAAGACCAATAACCAAAACGTTATTAGCTAAGAGAATTTAAAAAGTAAGCTTTGATCAATAAAAATCTCGAAGAACTTCTAGTCTCACCATTTTGTTCTGCAGTACATTAATTTTGCCATTCTTGATTATGTCTTGATGGCGCCACAACCTTCGTTTTTTGCTATCATCTTGAGTGGATGCTTTAGGATCAAGGTGCCTAGAAAATTTATATAGTAGATCATGCATTTCCACTCGGCTGTCACAAATATTAATCAGGAACTTATTCGCGAGAACCTTTACTGCTTCAGATGAATCCAGTAAGCTTTCTACATAATCAAAATCCTGCGATCTGAAACAGGCTATGTCGTGAAATGCTTCTTTCTGCTCTAGAGATAATTCATCATAACTCACTTGGAAGAAACTTCCAATATACCGGATAGGACTCTATGCGAGTTTCCATAGGTATGAAGTCCAGTAATCAGTTTCTCTATTTTTAAGCTCGCTACCCAATATTTTGAGGGCCAACGGATAACCTTTTGCATAATGAACGAACTCTTTTGACAGCTTCATGAAGTCTTCGGGAGGATTGTCTTGATCAAAGGCATGATAGCTAAAAAGCTTCAAGCTGTCTTGGTGGTTCAATTTTTGGACCACGTAAGGATCATCTTGAACCGGATCCTTTAATAAGGACATGTCGTTTGTTGCAATGACAATCCTGCTCCCTTCACTAATCCAGTCGCATCTCCCGAGAAGAGCATTTATCTGTTCACTTTTACTAACATCGTCAAGAATCACAAAAACTTTGCGTTCAAGCAGTTGACCCTAATACTTTTCGTATGGGTCTTCCACATTGTCTAAGTCTGACTCATTCAACGCTAGCAACTTTTGTACAAGCAATTTGGGCAAGATATCGAGTTCCTCTCAGGACTTTGACTTTTCACGGATTAGATAAATTACTGCAGTTCTCCATAAAGAGCGTTTCCAGCTGTGAGGCTTTACCAATTTCAAGCATCCCAACATCTCCGATGATGCGAGTTTTCTTGTCACCAAGGTCCAATTTCTCTTCCAATTCTTTTACGCGTTGTTTGTTTCCAAACGTCTTGTGCTTTTCACCTCCTGAGGAAGTTCCAACATTGCTATTTCCTGGAGGATCCATGGCAACATTTTGGTTTCCCTCCAATGAAATCTATTTCAGCACTGTCTTAACGGCCTTCACAATTTCATTTACTTTTTCGCTCTCGTTGCTGCAATATCAAGAGAGGAAAATGCTAATGACATCATGACCTCTCTAATTCCACAAAAGGCTCAAGAAGTATTCATAAATTTATCTACAATTTGTAATCACTACTGTGTAAAGATCACTGAGTCAAAAAATGTAAACCACTATCTAAGAAAATGGGTACCTATTCTTGTCAATGGTGATGCCAATTATGTTATGAATACAATTAAAAGCTTCCTCTGACTTTGTCTTCCTCTCATCACCCTTAGCCAAACTCCTGAAATTACACCGAACTTTCCCTTTAAATCTCTAACGTGGGATGGTTCCTGCTTGTAGAAGATTGGAATCGCCATTAGTGTTCCTTCATCACTACAATCCTTGATCTTCTCTAGCTCTCTCATGCACCGGCTTGAATTGGTGTAGTTGTCGGAGAAGATAACCAAAACGATTTTCGACTCCTCTATTCTCTTCAATAGTATATCGATAGGTTGACCTTTCTTTTCACACTCGTCGTTAAAGACGTTGATGCCGTTCAATTTCAAGTCGTTGACGAGATGACTGACGAATTTCTGGCGGAAATCTGCCCCTCGGAACCTGATGAACACCTGATGCTGCGGTGTCTCCATGGAGAGAGGATTTTTTTCGGTGTGCACTGCTTGGACAGTTGCAAGTTAAGTAGCATATTAGCAACTAGTTAAAAGGATGTATTGATTAGTTTTTAGGTAATTAACAAACCACTATTTTGAGAATGACTTTCGAAAAAGCCACTCCTTCAAAGCCCTTCGAAAAAAACACTTTCTCTGCATAAAAATATTGTTTTGCCCTTTGACCATATGAAGCTTTTTTCAATGTTTTGTTTATGTGTTTTCGTAGATAAATATATACTTTGTGTTTTGTTCACGAGACAATTCTATATTAAATTATTTTTTTTTGTCTATGTGTTTTTGAAGACAAATAGATGCAATGTGTTTTGTCCACGAGATGATATTGTTTAGGTAGCTAAGACATTTTGTTTGGATTTTTTTTTTGAAATATAATTTAGGATGTAGTTTTCCAATTTCATATTTTTTTATAGATGATCTACTGATGTCAAGTGAAACCAAACAGAATTTTACTAGGGTATATATTTTGTTAATTGATTTTAACCTAATGACATTAATTTTTCCGCTCATACTCCATAACTTTGATTTTCAAATACACAAAACATTTTTTATTCGTTTGGTTTTCCCAATTTTTTTTCCTCTGTTTCTAAACTAAGTCTTAGAAAAAATAAACGTATAGTTTAGTTTAGAAGATTTGTTTGGAGAGATTTTTTCCCATGGACCTTTGGAATTGTCTGATTATTATCGCCCAGATAATTCAGGGAAGTGTTTGCGTTTTATTTTCTGTGATAAAGCGTAAGTTTAGCATCTGCTTTTTAAATAATATAAACCTTGGAATTAGTTGTGTTCTGAATTTTTGGTTGTATTTGATGATATTAATAATGCAGTAGAAGGGTAGTATGTTGTATTGTTTGGGGTGATCTTGCAGTGAAAGTTTATGAAATATCGAGGATTCCAGTGATTCTATAGTAGTAGTTGTTTTGAGGTGGTGGAGGGTGTAAAGTCGTTCCCTAGATTTTGGTATTATATAATAGTTGATGTTTTGTGTAGATTAGTTGGAATTTTATTTTTGTATTGGATATTTATCTAACTAAGTTTTTTCTTAGGTTCTCCTAATAGTCGTGGTAGTTTTCCGAATATCATTTTCATTTGTTCGAGGTTGATGCGCTTCGCGACATGTAATATTCTAAGCAAACAGATTGATAGCTTCTTCTAAGCAAACAAATAGTTTTCGAATATTTTGTTGTTATTTTGCTTCTTCTAATATTTATTTGTACTTGACAATGTCTAATCTGAGAGATCTTTGTCTATGGATTGAGCATTGGAGGATTTGGACCATTTTTTTTTTCTTATTTACATTTTGGTTGTTTTGTAATATCTTCTTATATAATTTTCGATGCGCATGTACTCTTACGAATTTGGTTCCTTTTAATGTTTTATAATTTTTATAGTTTTACATTTTTTTGTCAATGTTATATATTTGTGGTGTTGATAAGTATTTATCATTGTATAATATAATTTATAATGAAGAATAAGTACAAATATTATATAGCTATTATATTCATTTCAGTTATTGAATAATAGAAAAAATTAGTCATATTCTCTTTGTGTGTGTGTTTTTCTTGAGTAGTTAAGCACTTCTAACTTCTAATGACTAGCATAAAGTTTTTAGATAGTTTTTTTAGCATTTTGAAATTATATTTTACTTTAAGAAATTTATAAGGTTTTATCGATTTAAATTATTGTTATATAGGGGCTAATTGGTAGAAGACATTGAAGGCTTTAGAAAAATTTAAAGTGTTCAAAGTTAATTTTCAACCAATCAGACTTTAAAATTTTTATTTTATTTTAAAGTCTTAAAAGTCTAACTGCTATTTTTAAAAACCACTAGATCTTTTTCAGTTCAATTTTTTAAAGTCTCAAAAATTAGACTTTTAAAGGCTGTAGAAAACTTTTACGTAACAATTATTGAAATAATATTTTTGTTTTGTTAATCAATTCAATAATATAAAATTAATAATAAATTACAGCCAAATAATTAAAAAACGAAAAAATCATACATGTAATAATAAAATTATTCAAAATAATTTATTATTCATAATAAGTTATTATTTACTATTCAAAATAAATTACAAAATTATGACTAATTAGCACATAATTGTCACTAAATTAATATTATTAGCACATAATAATCTATCAAGCATCATTCAAAAACAATGGAGAAATTTTCAAAAGAAAAAATTAATTACTATTTTTAGAGATTATTAAAAACTTTATAAATACATGAACCTATGGAGAATTATTTTTTATCAGATAGTTAGAGTTCTTCAAACTTGCATTTCCAACATATACTTTTATGTAGATAGTTGTAATTTTGATATGTATAATATTTTTATCTTCATAATTCGGAAGCTCCCAAAGCAGGACTAGATGAAATTTTTGGTTACTAATAACTATTTATGAGTTTTCTATTTTGTTCCCAAAATTTTTATTATTAATAGAATTTATTTATCAGTTTATGTCATTATTTTTATTTAAATATGGTATAATAAAATATATTTATTTAAAAATATCTACAGTTTTGTTACAAATCAAACTTTTAAAAATATTTAAAGTCATAACTTCTACAGTTTTTGTTACCAATCAGACTTATTATACAGCAACAATTTTTACAGCTAAAGTCTCTACTGTTAAAGTTTCTACAACCAAAAGCTTACAGCGAAAACGTAAAGTATCAGTTCTAACCAATCGGTCCCATAATCATTATTTTGTACTTATAAATATGATTTTGTAAAGCTTTTATTACCCTAACAGGGTGCGGGTCCATCACCAAGTACTCGTGATAAGAAAACACCAACATCAATGCACAAACTACTTTTAGCAATTGTTTCGAAATAACATACCTTACAAATGTAGTAGGTTGCAAGTCAATAATCGTTATCTCTGTTGCTGCAGCAATGACATCTACTCCACATTTCTTAATCATGCAGCAATCATCAAGAAGCCTGTTATGCCTATTGACAGGAAAGAATTCAAACACAACTACATCATCCAATATATCGGGGTCACTTCCTTCAACACCACCTGGATGCATTGAGACATCACAAAAGACAGACATGTGATCTTTTCGAACTTTCAGAGAAACTTCCCCAAGAGTCGAACAATAAAAAATTCGTTCTAGTCTACGTGAGAGGCCTTTCTTGACTTCCCATCTGCATACACACCTAATGCTGAAACCAGCATCATTGTAAGACTTGTCCAAAAACGAAACTACAATTGATAATCGGAAGCCCAAAAGCTTCCTTATACGAGAAGTTAACTGTATCTTCACAGAAGAACCTTGTTGCAAGTGGAAGATGGATTTCAGACCTACGGATGCTGGAACAGAGAAACTCAAGATTGGGGCTTTGATGAGCTTCTGTTTCAGAAAGCAAAACGAAATTAGATGTGTGATACTATTTTGGATAAATATATATATAAATATATATATATATACACAAAAATTGTGTGCCAGAGTGTGAGTGTGAGAAAGAGTTAGTTCCTGGAGGTCCTCTTTGGCCATGTGAGCTACACTAGCCCGCCCTTTCTCTAAGAAATCAGTGACCAAATCTGGAGAAAGATTAAAGCAATTGTAGAATGTATAATCTCGAGGAAACTGTTCGAAGCTCCAATGAATATTCTTCACAGACACGCAACTATGCGCATTCAAGAGTTCTAGACTTTGGGGAAGCTCTGGGAGTGATTTGAGGTATGCGCAATGACATAATATAAGACTTTTTAAACTAAGGAGCTGCTTGAGGCTTTTAAGAAGTTTCCTAAAACCGTTTCCCCCGAGATCCAATGTCTTCAGTGAAGGAAAATGACATATCTCTTGAGGTATATGTATGTCCAGCAAGTATGTGTTACTGATAAACAAAGATGCTACAGCATACATACTTGACAGCAGGGAGGAAGATAATGACAATGGTAGCTTTGACCAATATGGTGTGGTTACAAACGGCATAAGCATGAGAATAAATTTTGAGTCAGTTAATTCCCTTGGCAGGAGTTGATATCTTCTCCAGTTCTCCAAAATTAAAGTGACTTTATGAGGACGAGGCTCGTGTGACACTACTTCGTTGGTCCCATGTGTATGAACTAGTTCCATGTTTTGAAGTGAGAAACCTAGAATATACTTCAGCTCTGAGCATCCCAATATCTCAATCCTGACTGCGGATCTGATGAACCCCATTCGCAGATGTTGAAGCTTTCTGCAATGATTCAAATCCAGTGCAATCAGTTCAGTGAGATCCTCAAATGACGATGGCATTTCCCTTATGAGGATCTCAGCTAGATTTACAATCTTAAGGTTCCGTTGAAGATCGTGGATATCTTCGAGCTCTGAGCAGCCAGATAACATTAGCTTTACAAGAGAGTTTAAATTACCCATACCAATAGGCAAGTTTTGAAGCCTTTTGCAGTTCTGCGCATCTATTACGACAAGTTTAGAGAGATCACAGAGTGACGATGGCACTTCTTTTATGGGGGTCCCAGCTAGATATAGCTCTTTCAGGTTTCTTGGGAAATCCTGAATACTCTCGAGCTCTGAGCAGCCAGATAACATGAGCTTGACAAGAGATGTCAGATTACTCATTCCCATTGGCAAGTGTTGAAGACTTTTGCAGTTAGTCATATCCAATACGTTAAGTGCAGTGAGATGACTGATTGATGATGGCACTCCTCTTATGGCAGTCCCAGAAAGATATAATTCTTTCAAGTTTCTTGGGAAATCCTGAATATGTTTGAGCTCTGAGCAGCTGGACAGCTCAAGAATTTTGAGAGAATCGTGGTTAGATGAGCTAACTTTTACCAGACTTGAACATCCATCATTATCACCATGCTTTAGATTCAAAGCCTTTGAAACGCTTGGGAGTTCTGTTTGAAGATTCATAAGTTCTCTGCAGTTCCTACAACGCAACTCATCTTGCGTGGAAAGAGGCGCACTGGATGTTAATATTTGCCAGTTTTGCTAAGATACAGTTCCTCGATATTAGGTGGAAACTCCGGAATGCTTTTAATTTCTATGCAGCCAGAGAGATTAATAACTCGGAGATGTTGCAGGTGACCGGTGACTATAAATCTCTGAAATTTTATACAACCTCGGAGATCAATTACCTCAATATTTTCTGCTTTTAGAAGATCGTCAATGTCAACTAGCAATTGGGAATGACAAAGCCTGACTGTCTTCAGAATCCCTAGAGTCTGAAAAACAAAATAAAATTTAAGACAACGAGATTAAAAAACATATGTAAAAGAAGACATAAAACAGAATTTACTGAGGAAGAGACTGAAGGAAGAGACAAGCTCTCCCTGCAAGAACTCTAAACCCTTTAAACCTTTACCCAATGGTTGGGCAACTAGAATTAGCAAAGAAATTGCTTGACTTTAGCAACTTGAACTAAAATGATACGTAAAAACTTTATGTTTATAATTGGTTTAATCCCAAAATTTCAGCTAATTGTCATCTCTATCAAAATAACAGAAAATTCTTTCAATTATACTGGGGTGTGGAGATAGGTATTCGAGTTTTCCTACCTTGGTTCCACCCCAAAGTTTGTGAAGTTGACTGTAAGGCATGTTGAGTTCAACAAGGTGCTTAGGATCAAAATCCTGTGGCAAAGATTGCAGAGGGTAATTCTCCCAGTGGAGTAGCCTTAGCTCATTCGGGAGAGACTCAAGGGTTTTGTAAAGGCGAAGTCCTTGATGCTTTTCAGGATTGGAACTGTAGATCTTCAGAAATCTAAGATTATGCATATTTTTGAAAGCAATAGATTTGACAATAAAGTTTAAGTTAGGTATTTCTAAGAATATGGCTTCGATATCTTCAACACCCTGAAAATACAAAAGAGGTCAACAAGTCATATTGAGAATCAAATGTAATAAGAAAGCATCAGTTAGACATACCAAAATTTTCATGACTTACTTCAGATTTCAAAGGTGATTTGGTTGTTTCAGCTTCTAGCAAAGGATGAATGATTGAAGCGTCCCATAGTCTGCAATGCCTCTCGTACTGTATTGTTTCTTCATTGGCAATTTCCCTCCCAATGATCTCAATCAGATTATGCATTTGCACCTTGTTTTCTGTAATAGTCACCAGACACTTCTCCACAAGAACATAGATTCCAACATGTGGAAAAAAACCACACCTCCAAACAGTTGCATCACATAATCTGCATCTTCTCCACTGAAGAAACAAGCAATGTCTAAAAACATGGTCTTCTCGTTGTCACTGAGTGTACTGTAGCTGCTCTTGAATGCTTCCATAATCTGACATTGAGGAGCTTTCTTGAGTCTGAGGAACTCCATCTCCATCTCCTTTGGTTTCTTGTGTGATAGCATTTTGCCATAAAGGCTGAGAGCTAAAGGGTTACCACTAGCAAATTCAATGCTCGACATCAAATGATTGAGCCCCAAAGGTGTAAGAGTTTCCTGGTCACTCTCTTTTCTCCGATCTTTTCCAGATACGCATCTGGAGAATAACTGCTTAGCCTCATACTCAGTTAAACCTTTAACCTCATATGTTTGTCTGATCAAACACTGCACAAACACTTGTTTATCCCTGGAGGTAATGATTATCAGGCTTCCTGGACCAAAATAATTAAACCCATTCAGAAATGACTCTGCATCCAAAGGTTTGCAGACATTGTCAAGAACAATAAGAACTCTTTGTTGGGTTGGCTTCGCAATGGCACTGTTTATATCAAATTCTTCCTTTAGAGTTTTCCCAAAATGTTCTTTCAGCAAGCCATAAAGTCCATTCTTACGAAATGCTCTGTGAAAGTCTTTGATGAAGCAAGAAGCTTCAAAATCACCAGACATTTGGTCAAAGGCTGCTTTAGCAAGTGTCGTTTTGCCGATACCAGGCATGCCCCAGATTCCTATGCTGCGGATACCCCATGATTGGCTGCAAAGCAAGTTTTCTATTTCCACAAGCCTTGAGTAGATTCCACTTCGCTCTGTAGGAAAAACCTTCTCATAGACGTCTCTAGAAATCTCTTCCACAAGTCTGCTGTCAACATATTGATTCCTGTTTGAGAACAAAACAATTCTTGAAATTATAAATTCTGCGAATAATAGCCGCAGATTTTCTTAGATGCTAACAAAACGTGAGTATATATCATAGTAACATCATATCCCCAAACCCACTATTAGTTATGACTAAGCCTAACACTAGAACCTATTAGATGATATACAAAGAGAAGGCTGCTAAAAGGCTGATTTTCTCATCTCCGTTTCGGGGAAAAAAGAAAAGAAAACAAAAAAGACAGGCAATCGTAGAAAGATAAACTGACATTGTAGAAAGATAAACAATAAATCTCAAACGACAGTGATAAATCCAGGATCCTTCCTTGGGTTGGGTAGAACAGGGAACATTTGATGACGAACTACTAGCAAACAATCGAAATCTCAATCTTTCTGATTTTCAAAAATTAAAATCTTTAAAGTCTTTTTTTCTTAAATCTTTATGTATCCTTCCTACACAAAATTGCGACAACACCTAAAAAGAGACGAATAGGGTGAAAACACAAAATCTACAAAATCAATGTTTTAGAAGAAAAAAACTCAAAACATCAATCTATCAAAGAACATAAATAGTATATTTTTGCACAAAAGTGGTAGAATTATAGATAGAGACTAGAGCTAGTTGTATACAAGAGCAGACCCACATTGGTGGGTAGTCAAATATAAATATTTATTTTTTATACTAGACAATATAACTAAATTGGCAAAATGGTAAGTCATGCACTTCCTAAAATCTGAGGTCATAGGTGAAAATTAGCCAGCTTTATAAAATCTTTTTTTTTTTTGATATGAAGCTTTATAAAATCTTGATTCAAATAAATCTATTTACAATTACATTGATCTTAGGTAACAATAAAAATATAAAATATAATATTATCCAAATGTTTGATTCTAAAAGTTCAAAAATGATGGTCACACGAAAAATATATATAAAAATTTACCATCAATATTTAAAAAGAAAATATTACTATCAGATTTGGTAAAACAAATACATATACATATAACAAGGTAAAAACGTCAAACTAATTCTAAATTGTAAACTGTTAGCACTCATTCTTATTGTAAAAACTACCACCCAACTCAACTAAGAGAAAATCAAATTAGAATAAAAATTCAAACAAACTATTTTGAAACAAAGTTGATATATCACATAATTTATATATCTAAGTAACATATTTCAGCTAAAATATAAATCAAAAACTACATTTGTGTGTTGTGCGGGTTCTCTCATAATACTATTATAATGGAAGTACATTTTAAAGAATAACATTAAAAATGTAGAATATTACAAATAATTTCATTATAAAAGATAATTTGAATCAATTTATTATGGGTAAAATAATCCCTCTGTTTCATATTCCTTGTCGTTTAAGTTTTTTTTCAGAAAACAATTGATTTTTCTATTTTACACTTAATTAATGTTTATTTAGTTTTATTTTATTGTTCAATACATTAAAACAAGAGGGACAAACCTGAAACTTTTATCAAACATATACATTAAAAACATAAAACGACAAGTAATATGAAATAAATTTTAAATTCTAAAAAGACAAATAATATGAAATGGAGAGAATATCTTCTAATATTTTTTTGATTTAAATAGATGTATATTTTATTTTTTATTTTTATTAAAATTATCTTATCTTAATCTTTTTTAACCTTTTCAAAAAGTTTAAGAAAAATATATTTTTATATCATTTTTTCTTTGTCAACAACATACAATAGAGTACGAGTATGAATCATCTTATACCATATATCTGTATTATTATTTTTTAAATCACGCATTAATCACTCATACAAAAATTATTGAATCCGCAAAATATAACCTAAGCACTAAATGATAAACTCTATAAAAGATTCAGGTGGACTCCGTCAAATTCAACAATTTTGCCATTACCAATTGTTATTTAAGCAAATTCTGCCAGATTCAGCAATTCAAAAAAATATTTATTAATTATTTTTTTCGTTAAAATACACAAATAAACATAGACGTTCGGGTACCTCTTCGAGTTCGGTTCGAATCTTTGGGTTTTTGGGTTCAGAGTTTTAAGACTCATTTAGGTATTATTAATTTTTTGTTCATGTTCGGTTGGCTTCAATCCGAATTTGGATAGGCTTCAAATACTCAAATATCGTAAACAAATAATTAAAATTTTGGTTAAATTTGAATAAAGTTTGGTTAAATTTTTACAAATATAAATAAAAACTTTGTTATTTTAGGTATTTTAGTTATTTTGTAGGGTGAATAATTGATATTTTTGGCTTTATAGTTGTAATTTTGAAATTAAGTTATATCAAGTCTAAGTATAATTAATATTTTTGTTTATAACTGTATTTCGGATACCCACTCGATTTTTTTTTGTTTGGATTCGGTTTTGATTTTTTGGATATAGGAGTTTTGAATCCTTTTGGGTATTTTGTCGGTTGGGATTCAATATCCTTTCTTTGATCAGTTCTTCTTCGGGTTTAGTACCTCTATTTCGAATCGGTTCCGATCTCATTCTTCGGTTATGGATATTTTGCTCAGGTCTAACCCAAAATTTCTCTCAATATCCATCAACTCGTAGTATTAAATGGATACAATTTAAGAAATTATGTATTATAACATGAAAAAGTTATATTTTTTAGGTATAAAATGATCATGTATTTTAGTAAGATTATTAAAAATATAAAATTTAATATTTAATATTTTACTAGTTTATTTAATTAATTTTGATGATAATTAAATTTGTTTATAAGTTTATTTAATTAATTTTTTCAAGAATTCTATCGTATTCAGTTATATTCAACTGTTATCATCTGAATTCTAAGTTATTTTGCTAGATTCTGCCAAAAATCATCAAAAATTCAACAAAACTCAAATTCAAAATCAGATTCAACAAAATTATGTTGTTACCATTTAGACCCTTAGTAGCAATTGTAACACGTAATCGCAAAAGTAAAATAAACATTTGCCTGAATGAGTGAATCACCAACTAATTAAAAAAAATCACCAAGCAATATGCCAATATGACGTGGCATACTCTGAGGTCGAATATAAATATGTTTTTCCTTGGAAAAATCGAATCAGGCAAATAAATGCCCACCGTCAGAATAGTTTACTAGGCAAGTTTTTTATTTTCTTCTGATAAATTGATATATAAATTTCTTTTAATGGGTATAATCGATATATCATATATACCTTGGTTTATAATGGTCGATATATCTACCTTGGTTTTTCTTTAATAAATTGATATATAGCTTTCTTATATAGGTTTTTTTTATATAAAAAGAGGACAACGATTGTGAAAAAAGGAATATTTCTTAAATCAAACCTGCCCTTCTTAGAGTCCCTCCCAATCACTCCCACAGTTGGGTATAGTATAATCGATATATTGTATATGTATAGAGGTTCTACTGTATATGTAGACTACATAATGTAGTAGTTTACCTTGGTGTAAAGCGCTTGTCCATCGGGATACTTGGTCGGCCGATAGTTGACTTATGCCGTAGAATATAGGAACAACCACCACGGTTTTGTTTTTCTGCTGGCAATCAACAATCTCTGCATGCTCATTTAGGCATTCTGCGGATAACAAAGTACTCCTTAGAGACAACGACCACGAAAGCCTCAAGCTTTATATTTTCCGTACTCTCGTCGGAGGACTTATCCACGAACGAAGAAGAGATGATTATGCCTTTCCGGCGAAGGGGCGCGGAAAGGTGGCTGACAAAGGAGTACCGTACTATGTCTTCAGATCTGTTGAAGCTGATGTAGACCATACATCTCGTAGAACTAGTGTAATCGGTCATTATTGGAGGTAACTAGGTGAAGAAGAGGCTTTTTTATTTTAGATTAAAAAGAAAATTATAAAAAAAAAACCTGGAAAGCTCGGAAATGGCACCTAGCCAAAGATTTTGCAGTAGGAAACTGACACAGATCTGGTTCTAATAGGAAGAAACGAAAGAAATAAAAAAAAAAAGAAATAATAGAGTAAGACATGACTAATTTAAACACACAAGTGGATGGTTGCAATTTCAAAGTTATTAAACAATTTATATATCCTCTTGTTAAAGTGTTGTTTTGACATATTTCACAAAAAAAAGAAGAAGTTAATTTATACTTAAATGCTCCTATTTAATAAGTGGATCATGAATTAAATTCAAAAAAAAAATTGTTATAGATTATTGGTAAATTAAGAAATTTGATTGAAAAATAATAAGTGGATCATGTTTTGTGTCACTTTCTAGGGCTTTGTTTTGGAGTCTTTGATCGGTACTTGTTTTCCTGGATGTGAAGTACCTGCATTGTTTATTGGGATAGCTCTGTGCGCTGTTATTCTGTTTCCAGACGACCAACAAGGAAGCAACCATTTCTTGGTGAAATGCACTTGCAAGTTCGAAAGTGAAGATGGGATTTGCATCAGCTTTAGTTCCATTGTTTGTGGTTGGAATGAACCAGGCAATGAGCCACGCAAGATCGAGTCAGCTCATGTCTTTATTGGTTACACTAGTTGGGTCGATATCAGCAAACGTCACATGGAAGTTCATGGTAACAATGGGGAAGGATGTATTCCTTCTAAGGTTTCACTCAAATTCGAGGTGACTGATGGTTCGACTAATGTAGTTAAATGCGAGGTGCATAAGTGTGGTTTACTATGGTGTATACACCAAATGATATTGATGAAATCTCTCCAGGGAAGAACGAGGATGACTTAAGCGATGAAATTTTCACGAATGGATTATGATTTCGATTACGGAAGTAGAATAAGGTTGTCTTGGGGTCAAAAGGGTTAACGGGTCAAGCAAGATTAAACCCGGGTTCAGCTCAATGCGTTAACAGGTCAAGCAAGATTAAACCCGGGTTCAGCTCAATGGTTTCGCGTTTGGGTTGCAGATTAAAGAGAAGAAGAAGGTTTGTGGCAGAGCAAAACAAGATCCTTCGGCTAAAGAGAAGAAAAGAAGTTGTTATTTCTGTTGCAACCAAAACAGAGCATAAAAGGGTCCGAGGTTTTCTTCGAATTCTTCCTCACTTACTTTATCGTCTTAGTACTTTATTATTAGCGGTTTCAGTCTCAAGCTTTGATGTACAAGTAGAACCTGTAATATAGAGAAAAGAGAGAGAAGTAGCTTATAAACCTTTACCTAATTCTACTGGATGTTTGTGGCCTAAGTGTCACACGCGATTTGCCGTGGTTCACAGGGAACTCGTCAAAGATCGAGTCTTGCCGATTAATTTGAAGGTTGAACTTGGTAAAAGTTTTAGAGAAAAATCTGTCCTGCAAGTAACTGAGCCCCTTTGTTAGAATACGAGGCTTTGAATTTCAAGCCAAACTTTGATGGCTGAAGTACCATAGCTGTTTCTAAATTTTACTCTTCCTCAACTCTTTTTCTTGCATGCCTCCAATAAACCTCCAACATTGCAGTTAAAGAAGCAAATGACGTCTGACAACACTGTTGAATTCACAAATGCATTTCACCATGAGGTTGTTGTTTGGATTTCGTAGTAATGAAACAAGACAAAGAACATAGAACAATTCCAACAAACCCACATTCACTCCAATGTCGAGGGTGAATAATTCCATTACACACAAAAGCCAAACCCAAGTTCTCTCCGAAACTGGAATTGGCCCTCGTACTGGCTCCGCAACATAATAAATAAAGCACATATGTATCATCCTTACCTGGAAAGAAAGCTTGAGAACTGAAAGGTGACAGTCAAGCTACACATCAAACGACAACGGCAGTAAATAAAATGAGTGGGGTTAACACAATCTTCATGTACGAAAGATTACCATTTCAGATTATCAATGTGAAAGAGAATTGGATAATGGATTTTCTTCATTCAACTGAGAAACAGTCTTACAGAGAGCTTAAATACTAGAATCATACCTGAAAGATAACCAAACAAGAGCCAGAGACTATGTTAAACCAGAATCTGTAAAGCAAGGTCTCCAATAAAAGATTACATTTCTACTTCATAACTTTACAGGGCCTACCGTAAACAATGAATCCAAAGAAAAATAAAATGATGACTGATAGGTCACCAAAGACTCTGAAATCAGGGTAAGCTCTGATCTGCTTACTATGAAGCAAAGGGTTCAGTAAATGATTTGCTTGACCAATGTACTCTGTATCCCTCTCTCTGGTGATACACAGTTCTGTTAATTTGTTTTCTCCTCTGAAATTGCAGGCCTTTGAGTTGAATCACATCTTGACTCAGGCTGGATTTCTTCATCACGACTTGGAGTTTTGTGTAAGAATGCTGAATTTATCTTTCCTTCTTGGAGTGACACTTGCATTGCAGTTTGATGATCATCTCTTCCTGATTTTCACTTCTTCTTTGTCTGTCCATCATCACTTCTTGTTTTTTTCTTTTTCTTTACTTTTCCATCAACTACTTTTGAAGTTTCTTGAAAGCTCTTTTCAACAGGCATATCATACTTTGCTTTCTTTTTCTTTACTCTTCCATCAATCCCTTCTGAAGTTTCTTGAAAGCTCTTTTCAACACGCATATCGTACTTTGCTTCATGACAACTATTTTTGTTTTTATCCTTTGCATACACCAAACTTAAACCGCACTTCAACACCTCGAATTTTCCTTTCTCACTTGTACCGCCTGTCACAGTAAACTTAAGGGAGGCTTCGGTAGGATTGCATTTATCTGAGTTACCGTCTTCAGGACAGTTTATAGTATGTGGGCAACTGGTGTAGCCAATAAAAACATGGTCTGACTCAATCTTGTCATTCCCTTCGCCATGTCTGGTCCAACTTCCTACTTGAAAAGTAAATGGGACCCAAGACTTGTCTTCATCTTTTACGTTAAAGGTGCATGTCACTGACAAGCGGCTGATTTGATCTTGGCGGTCAAGACATGAGACTACAGCACATAGAGCAATCCCGGCAATCCTCTTGTCATGCCAATGTGGGAGAAGTTTTACATCTAACTCGGATCCAACTGTGTCATGACAAAACCAAGAAGGCACTTCACATCCAGGAAAGCAGGTGCTGAACAAAGCCTCTGAAACAAGACCCTGCAAAGTTAAAATAAGATAAATCGTAAAATTCCAGGGTTTCTTTGAAAAACAAGAATATGAGAGGAAGATACAGAGGGCGACAAAGAGATAGAGACAGTTATAAAGAGAGACCCCATTGTAACGTTTACGAGCATATGAGAGCAGCTGGCTTTTCCTTTGAGCATACGATATGATTTCCTTCTTTGCCGCTTGTTCTAGGTTCTTACAGTTGGTAAAAATGAAAGTGGAATGGTTCTGCTCAGTTGGCATGATACGGGCCAAAGGCTTTGAAACTGTCCTCAGCGAACTACAGCCGTGTGCATCTAAGCACTGAAGATTTGGAGGAAACTCTGAAACAGATGTAAGACTCGTACAATACTTCAGGTCCAGCCATTTTAGTTGAGAAAGTTGACTGATGCCAGCAGGAAGGCAACTGATCTTTACATTTCTGCTTAAGCACAAATACTGCAATGAGGGTATTTGTGGCATTGCTTCTATGGCTGTCCTATCCAAAAGTAAAATGTTTAAAGACCTCATCTCGATTTCTGGGAAAATCTTGAGATTTAAACAATCAGAAAGTATCAGTTCTTGAAGAGCTTTCAGCTCACCAACCCGGTTTGGAATTTCCTCCAGCAATTTGCAGTTTTTCATATTCAATACGACAAGTCTCTGGAGCTTCTCCATGTTGGTAGGAAGCTGACTTATTGCTGTGCCATCTAAGTATAGAGTTTCAATATTTTCTGAAATCAATGGAAATTCCTTAAAATTTGAGCAGTCGCTGAGAGTCAGAGTTTTCAGAGAAATTAAAATCATCTTTGGAAGAGACTCGAGACTTGTGCACCCTTTCAAATTCAGGAAAGCAAGCTCTTGCATTTTTTTCATACCACGCGGCAATGTTTTCAGTGCTGTGCAGCCTTCAAGGTTTAAATTTTGAAGATTTTGAGCTTTTGATAGCCCTGACAAGTTGCTAAACTTAGGCGAGTGATTGAGATCGACCCACTTTAAGGATGATGTATCCTGTGACAAAAAAAAAAAACTTTAGCCACCACTAAAAAATAAATATCCAGGTAATTTAACCAATAACCAAAGCGATTAGCAGGTTATTCAGAGACACACCTTGTCACCCTCCCAAAGTTTTGTAATCTCGCTATAGGGCAGCTTAAGGTCAACAAGATTAGTAGGGTTAAAATCGTTTGGAAGTTCCTCCAATGGAAAATTCAGCCAGTGGAGGCATCACACCTCTTTCAATGGTAGCTTAAGGTTATCAGGGATGTTGATCTTATTTTTGGTTTCACATTCCTGAGGACAATGAGAATTGTAGAACTTGAGATACCGGAGATTATCCATATTTATGAAGTGGTCACAGTCTAAGCTTGTTTCATCTTCCACTTCAGATAAGTCTAGAAAAATACCTCTGACATTGGCAGCTTTCTAATAACCAATAACAACAATAAACACGACATCAGCAAAGAGAAAAAAATGTAACCTTTTACCAATAAAAGTACAGAGGAACTTCTGGTCTAACCATTTTATTTTGCAGTACATTAATTTTGCCTCCCTCGATTTACTCTTGACGGAGCCACAGCCTCCATTGTCTGCAACCATCTTGAGGCCTCCATTGTCTCCAACCATCTTGAGGGAAATCTTTAGAATCAATTTCCCTTGAAAATATATACAGTATATCATGCATCTCCACTTGGCCGTCACAAGTATTAATCAAGAACTTATTTGTGAGAGCTTGTACTGCACTCATCGCTTCAGCAGATCCACGGTCAGATGAAGCTAGTAAACTTTCTACATAATCCTTGTCTTGCCATCTGAAACAGGCTATGTCGAGAAACGCCTCTTTCTGCTCTGGACTCAAGCCATCATGGATATCTTGGAAGACAAGTCGAATACAAGGGCTACGACTTTGTGTGAGTTCCGCTAGTTTTGATTTCCAAATCTTTATATTTTTCTCTTGCCCGTTAAGCTCTCCTCCCAATAATTTGAGAGCTTGTGGATGGCCTCTGGTGTACCGTACGAACTCTTCTGACAGCTTAATGAAATCTTCCTTGGGAGGATTGGATTGACCAAAGGCATGAAAGTGAAAGAGTTGTAAGCTGTCTCTGTGGTTCAAATATTGAACCATGTAAGTATCATGAGCAAGATCTTTTGTTAAGGACATGTCACTTGTTGCAAAGACAATCCTGCTTCCTTCACTAATCCAGTCGCATCTCCCGAGAAGAGCATCTATCTGTTCCCTTTCACTAACATCGTCAAGAATGACAAGAACTTTGCGTTTGAGCAGTTTTTCCTTGTACTCTTCAAATGGGTCTTCAACGTTGCCTGTCTGGGGACCCTCACACGATCGCAGTAACTCTTCTAAGAGGAATTTGTGCAAGCATTTAATCCCACAGTCCTTGGACGTTACATGAACTTTATCGATGAACGCTTGACTATTAAACTTGCGCTGCCACGTCTTATAGAACTCTTTGAGGAGTGTGGTTTTACCAATTCCAGGCATCCCAACAACTCCAATGATACGAGTTCCCTTGTATTTTTTAAGGTCCAACTTCTCTTCCAATTCCTTTAGGTGTTGTTTGATTCCAAAAGTCCCAGCGTTGCTATTTTCTGAAGGATCCACAGAGGTGTTTTGGCTTCCCTCCGATGAAAATTTGGTCAGCCATTCCCTAACCGCATTTACAACTTGATCTACTTTATCGCTCTCGGAGCTGCAATTCGAGTAAAGAAAATACTAATGAGATCACGACCTCCGTAAATTCCTATCAAAGGTTCAATAAATATTCATAAATCCATCTATAATTGTAATCATTAAACCCCCTAGAGATTAGTAGGATTTTGGTAAACTGTAAACCACTAAGTAAGAAAATGGGTACCTATTCTCGTCAATGGTGATGCCCATTTTGTTAGAAACAGATTTAAAAACTTCCTCCCACTTCGGCTTCCTCTCATCACCCTTAGCCAAACTCCTGAAATTATCACCGAAATTTCCCTTTAAATCTCTAACGGTGGATGGTTCCAGCTTATAGAAGATTGGAATCGCCACTAGTGTTCCTTCATCCGTACAATCCTTGATCTTCTCCAGCTCTCTCACGCACCAGATTGAATTGGTGTAGTTGCCGGAGAAGATAACCAAAACGATTTTCGACTCCTCTATCCTCTTCAATAGTATATCGATAGGTTGACCTCTCATTTCATATTCGTCGATAAAGACGTTGATGTTGTTCAATTTCAAGTCCTTGACGAGATGACTGACGAATTTCTGGCGCAAATCCGCCCCACGGAAACTGATGAACACCTGATCTTGCGGTATCTGTTCTTCGACCATGGTAATAGAGCATGTCTCCATCGCGAAAAACTCTTCCCGGTGCACTTGGATTTTTTGTTTTGTTTTGCTTTTTCCCTTTTGGAGATGCGAGTTGAGCTGCAACTCGCAACGTTGTATTGACTATTCGTTGTCCCTTCGGGACAACAAATTTGACTTTTCTTTTTCCTTATTATTTTCGGCATCAACACAAATATTCTATTTGAGTGCGACCGAATTTATAGGAAGAAATGTGAAAATAAATTTAACCCATGGACTATATAATAGGTTGAAGATTTTGATTCTAATAAGTTGATGGATTTACGTCAAAAAATATAGATTTAAAGGGTTTAATGGATAATTAAGTTTTGATCTAAGTCATGGATCGATTCCTTTTAAGTGCGGAATTATTTAAATCATTCACATTTATCCAATCGAAATAACATATTAGGAAACCCGGTGAATGAGATACTCAACAGCTATACTCACCTTGGAAGATTAATCGGAGTTAGAATCTGGATTACCCTTACTTACATAAAAAAAATGGAATGGACTGAATTTTAATAAATTTATTATTTAATCATTTAATTTATGCGTTTCTTAAAATAAATTAACCAATTTTCACAATTTTTTAATTTTCCTAAAAATATATAATAAAATAACAAAACGACAAGAACTGTATAAAAAAAAGTTTAATGTCAATGAGTCCCCAAAATTTTTTTTTTTGTCTGTGTCCTCCTATCAAATGTGAGCCCTTTAATTTTTTTGTTGAGATAAATGTTAAAATATCAAATCGAATTTTTCCTTTCTTATTCTTAAAATCTCCTTCAAATCACCCAAAGTTTTCATTTGTGTTCTATAAATATTACCAAACTAGATAGTAACCTGCGCTGTGCAGCGCGGAGAAATGTCTACTTCGTAGTTTGTTAGTTTATATAATCATATATTATTATAAATATTGTAAATTAGATTCGAGTATGTGTTAGTGCATTTGACAATTGTAGTTATGACAATATTTGAATCGTCCGAGTCTTAATATGATATGTTTGATAGGAGGATTGTGGTATTACATGTTCTTGAATATAACGACTTTGGAGCTCTGAAGTGATGCATGTTGAGTCGTTGATTCAAAAATGTTATCGCGATTATGAGTTAACCCGTGCTGCACAGGATGGAGAAATATGTACTTTATAAATTTATAGATACTTTTTATAATATAATTTTCTTTGGTAAGCATATAATTAATGTTATTTAGTATTATTAATATATATATATCGACTTCAAACTTTATTATTTTATATTGATATGAATTATTATTAGTGTTTTAAATTAAATTTATTTTATGTTTTTAATATCTTATTTATTATTATTATATATGGCTTGTGTTGTGTTAATTAAAATTACTAATATATAATTACGTGCGATCTTATATATTTGAAAATTTTAAATAATAAGTTAGATTGTAATAAAATTTCGTTGCAAATTAATTGGTGTTATGCATATATTTTCATATTTTTCAAAAATCTATAACTGTTTGATTTACTCAAATATATAAATTATTATCAATGATTAAAAATTCGATATGAGATCTGTCATGATCCGTCTTTTTCTGCTATGACCCATCATGACCCGTCCTCACCCATTATAAAAATAAAAATATTTGAAGATCCGGATTATTTAAGTTAGATAGTAATCAATTTAATTTTAATTTTCATCCATAATTAATAAGTGAAAAACTAAGTTTAATTTTATGTGAAAAGTAATAATTTATAATATTATTTACTATTTTTTATTTAGTTATATTAATTTTATGATTATTATTATATTCTTAATGACCTTATTTAAATACTCTAATTAAAAAATTCATGTTTATTTAGAAGATACTAAATATAAATAAACAGATTTAAATTTAATATATTAAGAATTAGATTTTGAAATATCTATATATTGATTTTGTGCTATTTATTAGGGAATTGACTAACTAAATATATAATTATTATGATCATTAATAAGATTTAAAACTAATTTATGTTAAAATAGCAAACCCTTTATTTTCTAATGGCAGTTTTCGTAATATACCACATGAATTCTGGTTAAAGTGTTTATAAGGTTGCTCAAATAATAATAGGAAGATGGCCAAATTATTTTTTCTTTTTCCAAATAAAAATATAAATAATTTTACTAAATTGGTGATTTTTTTTCTCTTTCTTCTCTCATTTTCTTTGAAGACAACAATATCTTTGGTCTCGTTGCCGCTCAGGCGTCGGTGCTCTTGCCGGTGTCGTTAGTTGGCTTTATTTTATGTTTTTGATGTGCCTCGTGCTTTTCATATGCGGTTTGAGTGAAAGAGTTGGTGAGCTCAAGTGGATAAGCTCAGAGCGACGGTAAATCGGAAATCTAGGGTGTATATTATTTGTGATATCGAAATATATATTACTAGATTATGATCCGTCCGATGAATGGATATCTTAAAATTAAAAATTTATTGTTAATGATATATCTTAAAAGTATTTTAAAAAATAAGTAGAAAACATGTTTTGTTAGAAAAGATAGTGATTTACATGATTTTTTTTCAACATGAATAAATTAATATATTAAAAATGTAGACCAAGTACAGTAGCTTTTGATTTTATCTTATCGTTCATTTTTCGGACCACCGTGTGAGATCTAGAAAAATGGATCTGGTATCCGACGACTGTGTTCTCGCTCATATCTGAGGGATACGTTCTTCCAGAGAGATATATGTTATTCATTTACTCACCATATTTTGGATCTTATCTCGGTTTCCAACCGAATATATTTTTCCTCTCGTACTTTCACTCGCCAAAGTTCTTTGCCATTTGTTTGTCTCTTATAGTTTACGACAATATCCTTCCATCACCAACTCTTTTTATTTATTCCTGTCGCAGGTTCTATTTACGAAATTGTTTGGTTTTTGCTGGTTCCTTTCTTTTCATCTTCGTATTCTCATCTACCATAATTTTTAATCTCTAACAGAAGCCCCACCGCCTTCATCCCGTATCCATATCCATATCTCTCTTCGGGTTCAGATTTTATATTGGTTCCCAATCAAATATCCTTTCTCTCTTGCACCTTCACTCGACGAAGTCCTTCGCTATTCCTTGTCTCATAGCATTTTTTGACAACATCCTCTAGGTTAGCCCTTCCATTACCATCTCTCGATTTTTTATTATTTCCCCATTTATAAAGTTATTTTGATTTTTGCGACTTTCTTTCTTTTTCATATCCACAATCATCTTCAATCGTTAAGCACCCTTAGCCCAATGGTTAGAGTTTAAAGACTTCTACACCAGGTCTGGGGTTCGAACCCTAGAGAATGCAGTTTCTTGCAGATTAAATGATGCAAAGCTTTCGAAGTGCTATAAATAGAGTCGTCCATCGTGGTCTCCTAGTTTCCGGGGAGAGCCTGCCCACCATAGGGATGTCGTACATTTAGAGCCGTCCGTCGTAGATCCGAGTGTTGAGGAGAGAGCATGTCCATCATAGGAATGTCGTACATGCATAACCGCATGTCAAGGAGAATCTGCATCGTGGAATCATTGTTTATCGTAATCGCATCCACTGCCAGATAACCGACTAATAGTTATCATATTAGGATAAGATAAGATATCTCTAATAATAATGATGTAATAAACGACAAAAATAAAATCATCTTCAATCCACCAGAAAAGCCCTCCTCCGGATCAAATATTTTTTTTTATGAAAATTGGCTCTGTTGAAAAAACTTCTCTATGAATTTTAAGTATATTTAACCATTTGATCCATAAAATTAAATACATATATGTGTTAATTCGATCTATTAAATTGGATAGATTCATAGGTCAATCTAATTAATTTACTTAAAGGTTTATTTAATATTTAACCAATTATAGTAATGAATTAATTTGGATTATACTCCATCAATATTTTTGTTCAAATAATTAGAAACGTATGATAAAATATTATTGGATCTTAAATAATATAAAAATCCAAACATTTAAACTTGAAATAAAAAGTTTAAATTTTATTGAAATAATAAAATTTTTAACATATATTTTAATAAATGGAAAGTACAAAATATATATTATTTAATTTTGTTTTCGGATGTTTTTCTTTTCCATTTAAAGAAACCAAAAATAACACCAATATTGTTTTACACATTTCAGAATATAATCGATTAACTACACATATCGTAATCATGCTAATTATAATTTTGACACGTGTCGAGTTCCTGTGAGTGTGTGATCTTGATAATCAATTTTTTTATCAAATAATTAGAAGCATATGATAAAAATATTGGAGTGTAAATACTATAAAAATCTAAAAATATAAATTTGAAAAGAAGAGTTTAAATTTTATTGAAATAATAAAATTTAACTTATATTAGAAAAATAGAAAGTAAAAATTATCTATTTTATTATATAATTATTTTTTTGTTGGTTTTCATTTTCTATTAAAGAAAATAAAAATAACATACTATTTTTTCACACGTGTCAAAATCACATATATTAAGCAACACATTTCATAATCTCGCTAACTATAATTTTGACACGTGTCAAACTTTTGTGAGAGCAACTAAGCTTTATATAATATGACTAGATAAGGATCCGTGCGATGCACATATTTTTTTAGTGATTCATTATTTCCATATAATTATATATATTGTTTGAATATATATAGGTTTTTTAAAGTACACTGTTTGTAATGAATTTTTTCACAGAACTGTTATTATATTTTAGGATTATAAATATTTGTGATTTTTTTTATATTTATAATTTTATAATGATTGTAAAAAATTGAAAATATATAGCAGCATTTTTTGTATCTCATGAAAACATGTTGTTAATAATTTAATTTAAAATTTTTAGTTATTGATACTTCGCAAGTCCATAACATATAAATATTATAAATCCCATTTTTTAATTCACTTTTCTTTTAAAGTTTTTAATCTAATTTTTAATCTACCTGGCTTTGTTGTTTAAACCATTTACCTTATCTCTTTTAGCCATAATAATTTTGCTAAGAATAAAATTTTGATAGATCATTTTATCATCTAGTTTAGGCATTTCTGTTGCCTAATTCTTGGATTTTTTCGTTGATCATTGTTTGATTCTTCACATTCGTGACGTACTTTGGAGTCTTCTTGTTTGGTGTCTTTATTGATGTTTTCTAAGCTTGCTTCCTGTTTGCTATCACTATTGGTCTCTTTTGAACTAATCTAAAACATAAAAGACAAATTATTTATATGTTTAGTTAAATAATATATTGAAGCTATTAATCATGTATATAGTATTTACTTTTAATTGGTCGAGAATCGCTGAAAATATAAAACTCTGATAGGATGCATCAAAATCATATTCGTTAACCTGAATCTCGAATGGATAAGTACTTCCCATAATTGATTGTACACATGTGGGAATGCCTTCCAACTCTTGTTTGCCTGAGTTGTTTTTGATATGTGTGAACAATGTTTAGCTATTAATAGAAATACAAAACAATGTATATATAGAATACAAATATATATAATTTTTTACACTTCCAGCAGTTGTTCCAGTGATATGTGTAGCATCTTTATCAAATATAATAAAGTTTACAAAGTCATGTCCATCATCTACTATGACGTCGATTCTAAATCTGGAAAATAATAAATGGCTTAGTATCTATATAAATTATATAAAGACAATTGACATTAGGGAAAAAACAATGAATAATATACCCGAGGACTCCAATAGCTGGTGATTTACCACATTTTTTATTTATGCATATAAATGAAGACCCAGATTTTTGCATTTTTTTAGAGCAACTTGAATACGATATGTAATTCTAATCATTAGATAACACAATTTCGGTAATGGTTGCTTTGCAAACAAACTTCATTTCCTGTAATTATTAAATGATTGCAAATATGTGAGTAATATGTAAATATTAAATATTTAAATAATATATATCCCAAAACTATAATACATAAGAAGAATAGTATTACTTGACGGTCATCAAATGATACAAAATCCCAAATATCATTAATTGAGTGTTGTTCTCCAAAACGTTTATCATGTCCAGCTATGCCACCCAAATTAACTAAGCAGTCACCATCGAACTTCAAACTAATATAATTCAATTAGGAAAAGTTAGTGAATTAAATAATTTAAATTTAATTAGTGAATTAGGAGTTAAAAATTAGAGTAAATACCTTTGACAAAATGCAACAACCGAGTCAAAGTCTTGATTGAAATAGAATTTAGAGGCAAAAGATGCAGACAAATAAACTGCATCTTGATAGATCTTGACTAAAACACTTGTCATGATGAGAACAATGTTGTTATTTTCCATCACACGATATTTGTCTTCAAACAGTTCTGTTTGTTCTGCCTACAATATTGCAGGTATTTCAATTCCACTATTAACAATGCAAAACAACTGAGGTAAAAACCAATATTAATAGATGATCTAACTTTAAAGAATCGTTAAAAATATCACTGTATAAAATAATATTAGTGGATGCATCTACGTTACCCTTCTAGCAATAAAGTGAGAGTAACTCTTCTTAGCGCATGTGTAGCCTTAGTACGGATATCTGTTTTTCTATATGTTTAATATATCTGATTGCATCTGTATGATGAAATAATGTTAAACATATTTTAAAGCACACATATAGTTAATTGTATTAGAAAATAGATAATTATCAACTTACCATATAAATCAATTTTCATATCTATAGATTTAACTAAATCATCGTAATTGTGAAAACAGAACTTTTCTTTGGGTATTTGATAGATTTGTTGTCCGACACTAGTAATTTTTGTTGTCTCTGTAAATATCATCAGGAACTTGTGATCTGAAACTTTATATTTTTTATTGCAATCTTGCACAATAAAGTTGCTAATTTCAATAATATTTCCTTCACATAATTGATCTCCAAATTTTTTTAGAAGAGAATGATGCATAGTTCCTTAGACTGTATTGTCATGTGTAGAAGAATATAAATTGTAGTTAGACATATAATGAATAATCATTAATTGTAATAAACTTTTTAAAGAACGATGCATGGTAAGCAAGAAAAAAGACTAACCTTCTCATCAAGTAATAGTAAATTCATTCTTATGAGTTCATTATCTTTTTTGAAGTTTCTCAATTTCCACTTTCGAAGAAGTCGTACCATAGCATGAATATTACGATAAACATGCTTGCGATCTAATTGATCTAATGTCAAATAACTTTTAGTGATAGCCATAATAAAGAGAAAACTTTGTGCGTTAGTGTTCTTTTGTTTGTAAAAGTTGTGGTGGAAGAGAAAGGGGTAAGTTTGTTTTATACTAAAAACAATTGACGATTTCTTTTATTGATAATAAAAGGAACTTTTACTTTGTTTTCTAAAATAAATTATTATTTTTTATTCTTGAAGATATGTTTTTTTTGTTTGGTGCTGGATTTACTTTTTTTTTTTAATTTAATTATTAATTAGATAAATTAACAAATTATTGATTTTTTCTCTTTAAGATATGTTTTTATTTTATTTTTGGGGCTTGTTTTAATTATTTTTTAATTTTAATTATTGATTAGATAAATTCACAAATTCTGGATTTCTTTTTTTTCTTAAGATATGATTTTTTCGTATTCATTTTTTTAATAATTATAATTATGAATTTAACATGTAGCAAAATCTGAAATTTTATTTGACACGTGTCATGATCTCGTTAATTATAATTTTGACACGTGTCAACTTCTCGTGAGTGCAACCAAAATTTATATAATAAGATTTATATATATATATATATATATATATACGTAACTCTACAAAACTTGATGAATTTTTAAAATTAAGAAAAATAAAAAAATTCATAAAAAAACACGTGGCAGTCATGTCAACAGAAATTTGATATGACATCCTCATCGTGCGACACATAGCATCCCCATCAGCACTATTTAACAGCACAATAATGATATTCTTGATTTCGTACAAATTTTGAATTAGAGATTGAAAATTTAAATTAATAATTAGTTGATGTATTTTTTGCCTTCTTAAAAATGCCAGTATGAATTTAACTTTGTAATATTGTACAGATATGAAAAAGCCGACTCTCCGTTGATACTTGCTCTTGGTTGCCTGTGTACACACTACACAAAATTTAATTTACTATATATACATATATGCGTATAAATTTACACAAATCACATCGATTAATTCCGTTTAATATGCGATTAGTGGTTAAGGCGCTAGTCCAAACAAATTTTGGAACATGGGTATGACTGGTCAGATTTCATTTGGCTTCAACAACGCTTGTTGACATTGGAGAGGCGAAAACCAACTCTGCCAGAACCATGTCCATGAAATAGCATCGCCACAAACAAAATTCCAGCAAAATCTAAGGTTCTTCTAAGTGTTGAGGCGCAAAACCATGACCAATTGTGAAAAGACTGAGCAATTCGTCTGCATCAGCTGCGTAGACGAGTTACGGTACTCTTTCGTGAGCCACCTCTCCAAAGCTCTCCGCCGAAAAGGCCTAAATGTGGTCATAGATGTAGATAGCGATAATCTGCTTTCCAAGGAGTCGTGGGCAAAGGTCGAGAAAGCTAGGGTTTCTGTGATGGTTTTACCCGGAAACTGTGATCCCACTAAGGTATTGCTTGACAGGTTTGAGAAGGTTCTCGAGTTCCAGAGGAACCACGACCAGGTGGTGGTTCCGGTGTTGTACGGTGACACTCCATTACAGGACGAATGGCTTAGCGCGCTGGATTTGAGAGGCTTATCCCCAATTCACCAATCCAGGTATTCGCTTTATTTTACTATCTTATTCTGCAAGTGCTAGCTAATCTCATCATCTTAGAATTGGGTATAGCAGATTTTAAGTTTAAAGCTGTAAATATGAATGTTTGCTATTGGAATTGTCAAACCAATCTTAAACTAAACAAGATAGAGTCAAACAAATCCAACTAAACTATACAAGTTTTATTCTACTCTCTGCTATCATTTCATAATGTTGAAAATTTGCATAACTTTTTGGTAGACTAGTGTAATGTTCCATAAAGTGCGTTTCTTTATTACTTGAGCAAATATGCCGCAGGATGGAATGCAGTGATTCCAAACTTGTAGAAGAGATTCTGAGAGATGTGTACGAGAAGCTCTTTTATATGGTACGAATTGGAATCTACCCGAAGCTTCTGGAGATAGAAAACATAGTTTGCAAGCAACCCTTGGGCATCCGATCTCTTGGAATTTGGGGTATGCCTGGTATAGGCAAGACAACACTTGCGGAAGCTGTCTTTGACCACATCTCAGACGACTTTGATGCATGTTGTTTTATCGAAGACCCTGAAAAAGTTATTCATGAGAAGGGACTTTATGTTTTGTTGGAGGAACAATTTTTGAAAGAAAAGCCTGGTGCTGACAGTACCATTACGAAACTGAGCTTGCTTAGGAACAAATTAAACAATAAGAGGGTTCTTATTGTTCTTGATGACGTGCACAATCCCTTGGTTGCAGTGCCTTTTCTTGGTGGGTTTGACTGGTTTGGTTCCAAAAGCCTAATCATCATAACCTCCAGAGATAAACAGGTGCTTCGCCTTTTTCGAGTCAATCAAATATATGAGGTTCAGGGTTTAAATGAAGATGAGGCTCTTCAACTCTTCTTGCTGTCTGCGTCTATTAAGGATGAGGAAGAGCAGAATCTTCATCACAAGCAGTCAATGAAGGTGATTGAATATGCTAATGGAAACCCATTAGCTCTCAGTATTTATGGCAGAGAGCTGAAAGGTATGAAAAATCCGTCAGAAATGGAGAATGCATTCCTCGAACTCAAGCGATGTCCTCCGTGTGACATTTTTAATGTAGTCAAGAGAAGCTATGACACACTCAGCACCAGCGAAAAGAACATTTTTCTGGACATAGCTTGTTTCTTCAATAGAGAAAATATAGACTATGTGATGCAACTACTTGAGGGTTGTGGTTTCTTTCCACATGTTGGAATTGATGTTCTTGTTGAAAAGCGTCTGGTGACTATTTCAGATAACTGTGTGTGGATGCATAATTTTGTTCAGGACGTTGGCCGAAAAGTAATAAATGGAGAAGCAGTACAGATCGAGAGGCCCAGCCGATTGTGGGAACCTTGGAGCATCAAAGATTTATTAGAAGATGATGAACGCAAAGCAAATGTAGAACCAAAAGCAGCCATCAAATGTGCTCAGGTCTGTTATATTTTGATAGTTTTATTTAATCTAGTTTATGACCCAACGTCTTAATATATCTGCTTCCAATATTTATTGCAGGGCACTAAAGAGATCGAAGGCATGTTTTTGGACACATCAAACTTAAGTTTTGATGTCAAGCCTACTGCATTTGAGAATATGTTGAACCTTAGACTGCTGAAGATTTACTGTTCCAATCGTGAAATCCATCCTGTAATCAATTTCCCTAATGGCTCTCTCAATTCTCTTCCTAATGAGCTAAGACTCCTCCATTGGGAGAACTATCTTACGAAAGATTTGCCTCAAAAATTTGATCCTAGGCACCTTGTTGAAATCAACATGTCACACAGTCAACTTGTGACACTTTGGGGTGGAACCAAGGTAAGCAAACTCTGATATGCGTCTTTCACCCTTATCAATACTTGACAAAGTTTTTGTTATTCATCTGGCTTTTTTTATTCCTCAGAACCTGGAGATGTTGAAGACGGTCAGGCTTTGTCATTCCCAGAAACTAGAAAATATTGACGAGCTTCTTAAAGCAAAAAATCTTGAGGTAATTGACCTTAAAGGCTGTACAAGCCTACAAAATTTCCCAACCACAGGTCAATTGCTGCATCTACGAGATATAAATCTCTCAGGTTGCACAAAGATGATAAATTTCCCAGATTTTCCACCAAATATTGAGACACTGCATCTCCAGGGTACTGGCATAAGAATCCTACCAATTGTTAAGCCGAATGGTGGAGAGCTTGTGAGCCTTTCAGAATTCCAAGGTCTTTCAGATGCCTTGAAACTTGAGCATTTGACAAATCTGATGAAATCTAACTCATCTTGTCAAGATCTTGGCAAGCTTATTTGCTTGGAGCTGAAAGATTGTTCTCATTTGCAAAGTCTGCCTAACATGGTTAATTTAGAACTTCTCACAGTTCTTGATCTTTCTGGTTGCTCAGAGCTCGAGACTATTCAGGGTTTCCCACGTAATCTGAAAGAGTTATATCTTGTTGGCACTGCAGTAAGAGAATCCACGTGGTTCTCGTTTGCAAAGTCTGCCTAACATGGTTAATTTAGAATTTCTCAAAGTTCTTGATCTTTCTGGTTGCTCAGAGCTCAAGACTATTCAGGGTTTCCCACGGAACCTGAAAGAGTTAAATCTTGCTGGCACTGCAGTAAGAGAAGTGCCACAACTTCCTTTAAGTCTAGAACTCTTGAATGCACACGGTTCTGTCTCTCTGAAATCTATTATTTTGGACTCCGCGAAGCTTCCTATGCATTACACATTCAATAATTTTTTTGATCTATCTCCACAAGTGGTCAACGATTTCTTAGTGAAAGCGGTGACTAATGTAAAGCACATACCAAGAGAGTATCCGCAGGTAATACTCTCTCTCTCATCTTCTGCCTCTGTCTTTTCTACTCTTTTTCTCTCACTCTCGCCTCACTGTTAGTTCTCTTTCTCTCCATGACCCCCTCAAACCCTTTTTTCTTCTATGTCCGCTTTTCTCACTCCCTCTCTCTATAATGCATGTTATGTACACCCAGCCATATCCTTGACTTATTTTGCATTGTTGCAACAGGAACTTAATAAAGCTCATACTTTCAGCTTCTGTGCGCCCACACATATGAATCAACATTCCATCCTTGATCTGCAACCAGGATCTTCTGTAATGACACGACTAAATTCTTCTTGGAGGAAAACGATTGTGGGCTTTGCTATGCTGGTGGAAGTTGCATTTTCGGAGGATTACTTTGATGGTACTGGTTTTGGCATAAGTTGTGTTTGCAGATGGAATAACAAGGAAGACCACTCTCATAGGATAGAAAGAAATTTGCAATGTTGGGCTCCAGGGAAAGCTGTTCCAAAAGTTCAAAAGGATCATATGTTTGTCTTCGTTGATGTCAACATGCGTCCAAGTACTGCTGAAGGAAATGACCCCGATATCTGGGCTGATTTAGTAGTGTTTGAATTCTTTCCTGTCGACAAGCAGAACAACCGTCTAGAAGATAGTTGCACAGTGACAAGATGTGGAGTCCGTGTAATAACGGCTGCAACTAGCAATACAAGTCTTGAGGATATATCACCAGCTTTGTCTTTGGATCCGATGGAGGTTTCTGGTAATGAATTTGAAGAAGTGTTTAGAGCCCGCTATCGTAATTTACAGGAGATGGATAAAGTTTTATTTCGTTACATAGCATGTTTGTTCAATAATGATGATGTTGATTTGGTGGCACCCCATATTGCTAGAATTGACTTGGACATTAGCTCTGGGCTCAAGGTCTTAGCCAACAAGTCTCTCATATATGTATCTTCCTACGGACAAATAGTGATGCATGGTTTGCTATGAAAAATTGGTAAAGAAATCTTACATACAGAATCTATGCTGCCTGGTAGCTCGAAGGATTTAACCGAAGACATTGGAAAGGTCTTTGTGGGTTCTTCATTGTCCAACAATTGGAAATATGATGTTTTCCTGAGCTTCAGCGGGCTGGATGTTCGCAGAACCTTCCTTAGCCACCTTCTTAAAGCGTTTGAACGCAAACAAATCACTATGTAAAGAAATGATGAGATAAGAAGCCAAGCAATCAGCCCTGTGCAACAAGCAATAAGAGAGTCAAGGATCTTGATCGTTGTGATCTCGGAAAAATACGCCTCTTTGAGTTGGAACTTGAATGAGTTGGTGGAGATATCAAAGAGCAAGGGAGGGATGAGTCAACCTGTGATACCAATTTTCTATGGCGTGCATCCCTCGGATGTTAGAAATCAGACAGGAGAATTTGGAATGCTATTTGAACAAACTTGCAAGAACAAAACAGAGGATGAGATACAACAATGCCGCCGAGCTTTGACCGATATAGCTAACTATGCTGGATACAATTCTAACAACTGGTACGTTAATTTGCGTCATTATTAGTTACTTTATTTTGAATCTCACAAATAGTTTGCATGAGTTGTGAATGCTGATGAAAAAGTATATACAAAAATAATTTTCACACTTGGATGAATCTAGGCTATTTTGAAATTAAGGATTGTCAAGACTATAAATCTACAAAAGATCGATATGCATGGGTGATATGTGATAATATGTAATAAAATTGCTGCCTGAAATATGACTATTGATAATGGTCTTTTGAAGTACTTGTAATGATCGTTCTCATTTTTAGGGAAAATGAAGCAGTCATGATGGAAGGAATTGCCAATGATATTTTAGAAAAACTGACTACTACGACATCAAAGGATTTTGATGAGTTTGTTGGAATTGAAGATCATATGTCAGAAATGAGTTCAATTTTGTGCCTTGAATCCAAATCAGTGAGGATGGTTGGCATTTGGGGTCCTTCAGGAATTGGTAAGACTACCATCGCAAGAGCTATATATAGCCGACTTGCTCGTTTTTTCCAATGTAGGATATTTCTAGATACGGCTTCCCTATGTAACGCAATGGAAAGTTCTGGGAGAGCCAAACACGATGACTATACTACAATGTTGCACTTGCAAACAAAATTTCTGTCTGAAGTTTTATGCCATGAGACCATAAAGGTATATCATCTAGGTATAGTGAGAGAAAGGCTAAGTGATAGAAAAGTTCTTATCATTCTGGATGATGTGGAAACATTGATGGTACTAGATGCCTTGGTACGAGAAACTCATTGGTTTGGTCCAGGGAGCAGAATTATTGTTGTTACAAAAGATAAAAGACTTTTGAAGTCTCATGGGATTGAAAATATTTATCACGTGGATTTACCATCTAAAAAACAAGCTCTTCAGATACTCTGCCGGTCTGCTTTCGCGCAAAACTATCCACCCAATGGTTTCATGAATCTCGCAGTTGATGTTGCAAAAAGTGTTGATAATCTTCCATTGGGTCTCGCTGTTTTGGGTTCATCTCTGAGAGGGAGAGACAAAGAGGAGTGGATCGAAATATTGCCTCGGATAAAAAATAGTCTGTATGGAGTACTAGAAAAAGTATTAAGAGTTGCATATGACAGGATAACATATCTTGATAAAATCTTATTTCTCCACATTGCGTGTTTATTTAACTACGGTACGGTCGAATATGTGACACGATTACTCGCAGGAAGTGACTTGGATACTAGAATTGGGCTTAAAAGCCTAGCTGAAAAGTCTCTTATACAAATAACAGAACATGGACATATTACAATGTACCAGTTGCAGCAAAACTTGGGTAGAGAAATTGTCCGTAAGGAGTCTGATGAGCCTGGAAAACGTCGCTTCTTGGTTAATCCTCTGGATATTGGTGATGTACTTGTGGATAATACTGTAAGTTTTAGAAAAGCATTTTATTTGGCTGCTAATGAACCTTAAGCTTTATTACGAGAACCAACTTCGTCAGGATATTTTTTTCAGGGTACTGAAAGTATTTTAGGGATATCGTTGGACTTGTCGGAAATTAATGAGCTTCTTATAAATGAGCAAGGGTTCATGGGAATGAGAAATCTCAAGTTCTTGAGATTCTACACAAACTTGGAGAATAAAGAAGTCAAGGTTCGCTTACCTCGAGGCCTTGATTATCTGCCACGTAAACTCAGGTTACTACATTGGGAGGCATTCCCAATGAGATGCATGCCTTCAAAGTTCATTCCAACTGGTCTCGTTGAACTAGTAATGGAGGTTAGCAAGCTTCAGAAGCTGTGGAGTGGAGTTCAGGTACGTGCTGAGTTTGAATGTTACCACCAACTTTGAAAGTGTTTTCGATGCATCATATTCTCTTTTATTTTTCGTGTTTCCATTGTTGATGTCAATCAAAGGGGTGATAAAGTTAATGGTGAGATACGTATGTTGAAATTTAGTAAACATAAGACTAGAATGATGTTAGCAGAAGTTTGGAAATTACTATCATTGTTGGAAAGATTCTGATGTCTGTCTATACCTTTCTTTTTTGTTTAGCCACTTGGAAGTCTCAAGTGTATGAGTCTAAGGGATTCTTTACACCTGACAGAACTCCCAGATCTTTCTTACGCCACCAATCTTAAGAAATTGGATCTTGGCAATTGCTCGAGTTTGAAGATGCTTCCTTCCTCTGTTAAGAATCTCCATAAATTGAGGTATTTGGACATGGAAGGTTGCATAAATTTTGAGGTTCTTCCAGCTGGCATCAACTTGGAAGCTCTCTATTGCCTCAATCTCAAGGGATGCACACAGTTAACAAATTTTCCAGAAATTTCGGGGAACATTTCAGATCTATATCTTGATGGAACTTCAATAGAGGAAGTACCTTCTTCGGTCGGGAACATCTTTAGGCTATCATACCTATCGATGAATGGTTGCAAGAAGTTGAAAATGATCTCCCCAAATATCTTTAAATTGAAACGTCTTGCAGAGATAGACTTTTCAGAATGCACGGCACTGACTGAAGATAGCTGGCAAAACCATCCTGACGGGATCTCCCTATCCCTCATGAGAGTAGACATGTCTGGTAACAGTTTCAAGAGTCTTCCAGACACATGGACTTCCATTCAACCAAAAGATCTTATCCTCAGTAATTGCAGAAATCTTGTGTCACTTCCAGACCTTCCTGCATCGCTCTCCAGGCTAATGGCAAATAATTGTGAATCACTTGAGAGTTTGTATGGCTCCTTTGACTACCCACAGTTGACTCTCGAATTTATTAACTGTTTTAGTCTAAATCATCAAGCGAGAAAACTCATCCTACAGGCAGATTGCGCGTATGCTATCTTACCCGGTGGAGAACTTCCTGAACATTTCAATCATCGAGCAGATGGGAGTTTCCTAATCATTCCTTTGCCTTGGAGCTCTCTTTTCAAAAGGTTCCCAACATTTAAGGCTTGCATGGAGGTTGAATCTAGATCTGGTTCGTTTACCTTTGGGGTGCTTTGGTCCTTCAAAGGTAAAAGTGATCGGATACATTTTAGTTGTTTGACCAATACTCCCTCTACAAAGAATCATCTCATCATGTTCAACGGCGAGTTTTCTCCAGATAAAGTCAATGATTCCGAAGCTGAGCTGAACTATGGCGATGTGAAGTTTGAGTTTTTTTGCTTTGACCATAGTAAGGAAATGATAAAGATAAAAGAATGTGGTATATAACTCTTGGAGGTCTCTCCATTTGCAGAAGATAGTGGTAAAAGACCTGAAACCGATTATGGCAACGATTCTGGATTGACTAATGTAGAGGAGACTGGAAGCAGCAAGAGAAGGCGTGTAAGTGTTGATTGAACAAACATTTACCGTCTCTTTTTTTTTTTTTTTTTCAAGGTCAACCCCAGACTATATAACAGAACAGATCAGTCAAGCTAAGAACCTTTTGTTTTTGCAGCTCACGTAAAGAACAGCTCAAGAACCTTCTGATTTATCTTGAAGTCAAACATGGAGGATAGGTTTGGACACGAGGCTTTTCAATTTTGAGCCAAACATTGATGGCTAAAGTATGATGACTGTCTCTTAATGTTACTCTTCCTCAACTGTCTTTTTGCAGAAGAAGTTTCCAGTTTGGTCCCGCTAAAGCAGAACAACAAGGTATAGAGGGTAAAATTAAAGAGCAAAGAGGTGGGAAATTGAAACTGATGAAGCGGAATCTTAGAGTGTTGAATACATTGAAGCGTGTGGAGGCTTGAGCTAAGTAAATGATGATTGGAGAAATCAGGTTTTTTTCTGTTTTTTTTTAATAATCTACAGAACAAATCGTGATTACTTTAAAAGTTGAATCACAGAAGCAAAACAATGGTAATGTTGCTGGAACTCAGATCAGAGAATGTCATGGATCTACGCGCTGTAATTAAATGTTTTATATCTGCTTAAACAAGACATTAGATGAAAATAATATTGTTGGTTTGGCTTTGGTCTGATTTGGATTGTAACCGTTTTTCAGTATCTGCCCTGTTTTTGTTTCTGTGGATGCTATTGTTATTGCAGGAGGTGGTAAACGTTTATAGTTGTTATGCTCTTGTGAATCTCATAGCAGTTAGTCATGGGTTCTATTAAAATTGATGTAGTAACTCAAGTGTTTATGAATCTAGTTTGGCTTTGATACAATTTGTGTTGTGAATCTTAAATTTTTTTGGAAACTGTCGAATGACGCGTTATAAACTCTCACCCATTTTTGAGTACAAGTTGTAGAACTGTAACTTTTGGTGACCCCTAAAACTCGAACAAACCGACAATGTCTAACCATTATCTATGGTCCTCTCTCCTCTGGCTACATTTATGAAAGATGAACATACCATTTGAGTAAAGATGAGATGTTTCAAGTCGCTCTAAACACTTTCCGGCAAACTCAATAACCAAGTGATGCTCATCGTTATGCTGGTCAGAGTCAACGACCGCGCATTCCTTTTGTCTGAGATTTCCCGGTTATGATATCTGACAATTTCTCTCTTTCATTGTTCTTGCTTCTTTATTACATCTGTAAGGGTACTCCTTGAGCTGCATCACAAAAGAATTTGTTAGAATATTTTTGGGCCTTCTGGGACAAGGAAAGCTTACTGTTTAGTCTATCTCTAGGTTCACTGTTTGAGAGTTCCTAGTTCTTTTCAAGAGAAACAAAGTTCAATTTGAAACGAGAAAAGTTTCAGATTTGATCTAGAGACTCTTTTCTCCTTTCCTTTTTCTTGCCTTCAGGATTGAAAATTCAACACTTCTCCTAAATCGCGGCATTGGTTCCCAACCTCTCTTAAATCGCGACATTGGTTCCCGACTTAAAGAAAAACCTCCTGGATACATTGATGGAGCAAGTATTTTCTTTTCACTTCTTTCTCTTTTAATAGGATAAGCTCTCTTCTTAACAAGACGTGTATGACCAGTTGCATCAGTAATCACATAGACTCCACATCTCTTTACATCACAACTATCATCTAAAACCTTATTCTGGCTATCGACAGTACTGAATTCAAATTCAACTAGTTCATCAAACATGTAAGAAATATTATTCCCTTCTCTGGCATCAGAAGGAATTATCACATCGTAGAAGACAAATATGTGTTCCTTTGAATCTTTGAAGCTTCCTAAGGAGCCCAAAACTGAATAACTTTCTCTATCTTATCAGAGAGACCATTCTGCATTTTCCTTATGCAAGTGCACCTTATGCTAAAACCAGCAGCATTGTAGACTTGTAGTAGTTATCGCGAAATGAAACTACAACTGACATAGCAAAGCCTAAGAAAGTCTTTCTCAGGGAAAAATTTAGCTGTATCACAACAGAAGAACCTTTTTGCACAGAGAATTTCAGACCTTCAGATGCAAACACATCACTTGAGGATTTCAGACCATCAGATGCAGGTACACAGATGCTGACAGCAGTTATGTGGTGAGTTTCTATAACAGCAAGACAAAAATAAATCAAAATGCAAAAGAATGTGAGTTTCTGTATGTCAAATGTATCTCTGAGACAAGATTACCTGGTGTTGCGCTCTGTTCATGTTTTTAACAACACCCAGAGCTCTAGAAATATTCTGAAGATTTCTGGAGACAGATTGAAGCAATTACTAAATGTGCAGTTCATCAGAATCCGAATGAAGCTCCAAGGAACTGACTTTAGAAACACACAACCATGCACATTCAAGATTTCTAGACTTTGGGGAAGCTCTGGGAGAGATTTGAGGTTTTTGCAATGGCGCAACCTAAGGCTGTGTAGTTTAGAGAGGAGCTTGATGCTCTCAGGAATTTTCTTGAAACCATTTCCGCCAAGATCTAATGTGTTTACTGACGGAAGCCCACATATCTCTTTTGGTATATCCACCAAGTATGCATTAGAAAGGAACAAAGATACTAGGGCGTGCAATCTTGATGCCAAAGAGTGAGGAATTGTCAAGGGCTGCAGTGTAATCATAGACCAAGGCCAGTTTTGTTGCCGAACCTCAGAAATTTGTTGATATTCAAATTCAGCTACAGACTCTTGTATGCCTGAGTTGTTCAAACAGGGATCAGGAATCCTTGATCTGAACTGCAACTTATCAAGGGTTTCACAGTCAATCTCAAGAGATTAGAGGAAGAAAGTATTGTTGGTTTGGCTTTGGTCCATTTGGATTGTGAACTTTATTCAGCTTTAGCTCTATTTTTGTTGATATGGAACACAAGTTACTGTTAATGCAGGAGAGGCAAACATTAACAGTTAATACTCTCTCGGATCTCATTGCAGCAAGTCATGAGATTGAGGTATCTGTCAATTTGATGTAGTCACTCAAATATTTTAAACCTACATAAAATTTTAGTCTTGCTCATCTCATCTGAAGATGAATGCATAAAGAAGCTGTTGAGCTATATTATTCACAGTTGAAATTGTTTGCTTCACCATTCAAATATCGTCCTTGGTTGCTGTTGCATTTACATCTTTGCAGTTACAAATTAAAAAAACCTTTTTCTTCTCAATCTCATCAAGGGACCAAAAAATCTACTTACACCTTGTTTGGCTTCCTCTGCTGGTGGATTTGCATCACAAGAACCATTTTCTAATTCGGAGACCACTGGAATTGCATCGCTAGAGCCATTTTCCAATTCGGAGACAACTGGAATTGCATCAACGCTTGCATACCAAGAACCATTATCAGATTCACAAATGAAACTAAAACCGCACTTTAATACCTCACAATTTTCAGCCTCACAAGTACCATCTGTAACTTCAAATTTAATGGAAGCCTTGGTAGGAATACATCCCTTGTTTAGGTCGTGTTCTTGACATTTGTTGATATTCAACCAACTGGTGAAGCCAATGAAAACGTGAGTAGAATTAATTGTGCGTTGCTCATCACCTGCCTCAGATAAACCTCCAACATTGCAGTTAAAGAAGCTCGAAGAGGATGCCCCAACGTTATTGTTGAATTCACATATGCATTTCACCATAAGATCGTTGTTTTGGATTTTGTAGTCTTGAAACGAGACCATAGCACATAGAGCAATTCCAACAAACCCACTTTCACTCCAATGTCGAGGCAGCTCTGGCTCTAACACTGCTCCAGAAGCTATATGATTGAACCACGCCGGAACTTCACTTCCAGGAAAGCAAGTGGCAACCAAGGCTTCAAAAGCAAGACCCTGTAGAGTAAACCAAATATAAGTAACAATTCATCTGTTCAGACTTCAGAATAAGTATTGTTTTGCATTTATGCACACATATTATTGTAGAATATCTAATGCTTTATATAAACAATAAAAACAACAAAAAAAGAACTAACTATTTATGGTAAGGTTGTGCGTTGGCCGTTGAGTATGTAAAATATGACTTAAAATGAAAACAAAATTTTAATTTGGCTAATACATCATATAATATGAAATAAATGGAGTAGGGATAGAGAGACCTTATTTTGGCGATACAATGCATTTGAAATCAGACGACTCTTATTATGAGCATAGGATATGATTTCATTCTTTGAGAGTTGCTCCAAATTATCACAGTTAGTGAAAATAAATGAGGAAGTGGTCTGCTCTGTTAATGGCATGAGAACGGCTAGACGATTGGCTACTGTTTTTAGTGAGATGCAAGCATGTGCATCTAAGCATTGCAGATTCGGTGGGAGCGTTGAAAGAGATGTAAGATTCTCGCAATGCTTCAAATCAATCCATTTCAAATGATCGAGTTGACTGATGCTAGGTTCCAAGCTGCTGATCTCATTATTTCTACTTAAGCATAGACGCCGCAACAAGGATAATCCATTCATCCGGGGTTGGAGAGGTATGGATTTATTACCACATTGTAATAATATTTTTGGCAGCTCTTTGATTGACGTCCCATCGAGTAGTAAAATTTGCAGATTCTTCATAATTTCCTTAACATCTGGAAAACTTCTAAGCGTTGAACAATCAGAGAGTATTAGTTCTTCGAGAGCTTGTAGCTTGTCGAGACAATCCGGAAGAGACTCAAGCTGTTTGCAGTTTTTCAAATTCAAGACAATAAGTCTTCTGAGGTTTTCAATGGATGAAGGAAGTTCCTCGATTGCGGTGCCATCTAGATGTAGATATTCAAGATTTTCAGAAATCACCTGAAATTCCTTAAATTTTAAGCACCCGCTGAGGATGAGAGTCTTGAGAGATGTTAAATTCTTCATCTGCGATATGGACAAGAGTCCTGTGCATCCTTTGAGATTCAAGAAAGCAAGACTCCTCATATTTTCCATAACTCCTGACAACTCAACGAGCATAGTGCAACCTTCAAGATTTAATCGTCGAAGAGATCCAGCACATGACAAAGCTGATAGGTCGGTCAACATAGTCGAGTGGCTTAGATCAACCCACTTCAATTTTGGTATACCCTGTGACAACCATTCAACAGATAACCCGATCAGTTAAAGTGCGTAGGTTATTTAAATATAAAGTAAGAAAGTGGCACGAAAAGAGGTACCTTATTCTCTTTCCAGACACGTGTAATCTTGCTATAAGGCAGTCTAAGGTCAATAAGATTCTCCGGGGTGAAGTCTGATGGAAGTTCCTCCAATGGAAATTTCAGCTAGTGGAAATATCGAATCTCTTTCAAAGGAAACTCAAGTCCCTCGGGCAAGTTTACTTTGCAGCCATCAACATCACATTGCCGAGGACAGCTAGAGTCGAAGATTTTGACATATCACAAATTTCGCATTCTGATAAAGGCTTTACGTTGTAAGGATTTTCCCTTCGACATTTTAGATGTGTCTAGGAAAATACCCCTCGTCGCACTAGTTGTTTCCTAGTAGTAACATGTTAAAAGACGATAAATTAGCAACCCACATATGAAGTTAGTATGAACACAAAATCTAAGAGTTTGGTTGTTTTCAAACGCAATTTTCTACTTTTGCATTTATGTTTATAGGAGAGAGAACAATTTTTGTTCCAAAATCACACTTATTTTCTAGTAATCAGCAAAACGCAAACGCCAAACGCAAATATAAAGACTGAAAGAGCATACTATTTTGCTTAAGATACATTAAATGTTAAATGTTAACGCAAACAGAACTTTAAGAAAATGTATTGATCTTGAGTATTCTTTTGCTTACCTCTTTATCGAGCAGAGCTCGAAGGGAATCTTCAAAATTCCAGAGTCTACTTTTGCCCAAATTTGTTTCTGCTGGTGAACCGATTTCCTTTCCCATTGTACATAGGAGATTATGCATCTCTATTCGGCCTGCAGAGATACTTATCAAGAACTTGTGGGCGAGATCTCCAACTTCTTTCGCAGCTTCACCAGAGTTACTATCATAAGAGTCTAGTAAAACTCTTACATAATCCTCTTCCTCTGATCTAAAGAAACACGCTATGTCGAGAAATGCATGTTTCTGCTGCTCAGTCAGTTCATCATAACTAATTTTTAATTCTCTTCTGATATTCTCATTGCAAAGATGTGGCAGAGTTTCTAGTCTCTTTTTCCAGTCCTCCACTTTTTTCCCACAAACTTCCTTTCCCAATTCCACGAGAGCTAGTGGATTGCCTCCTGCATAATCCACGAACTTTTTGGACATCTCTACAAACTCCTCTGTGGGAGTATGATCAGTGAAGGCATAATAGGTAAAGAGCTCCAAAGCTTCTTTGTCGTTCAATCCAGGGATAACGTAGGTATCGTGAGCTAGTCCTTCGATCGATCCCTTGTCACGTGTTGTTACCATAATCTTGCTTCCCGCTTTAACAGTCTCTTCGCGGTTCATCTGTAGGAATTCGAGCTGTTGCTTGTCGCTTACATCATCTAGAACAATCAAAACCTTAAACATTTCATCGCGTTGAGCATCCACAAGTATGTTCTTCACCCAATCATGGTCGTTTGACTTTTCACGGAATCCCTTGAAAATCTCATTCTTATTAGTTAGGAACATGTGTTTCCACTTTTCAAGATGCATTTTCGCCAGAGTTGTTTTACCAAATCCCAGGCATCCCAACAATTCCAACAATTTGAGTTTCTTTGCAATCAAATCTTTTTAACTTTTCTTCCAATCAAATCTAGAGGAAGCATTTCCACTAGAATTCAGAGATGAGATGTTCCTAGAAAGCGTATTGGTTCCTTCTCCTCCTTCAATTAAGGCTATCACATCCTTTACACTCGCAACGATCCTGGTGATTAGATTGCTCTCCGACCTACAAGCAACATGAGTGACGAAAATCAATTAGATATCTTGGATTAGGGAAACCTTAAGATGGGAAGATTATTTTTCTAATTTTACCCGAAATCCGTCGAAACCAAGGCCATTTTTTTGGCAGCAGATTGCAAAGCTTCCTTCCATGCCATCATTTTGGTATTTTTACTGTGAGTATTGTAAAAGTTCATATCAAATTCTCCCGTCTGTTTTTTCACGTCATCGACCGTCACATCGAAGAAGATAGGAATGACTTTCAGTACGTTGTCCTCCACGTTCTTCATAATCCTCTCGCATCATCCAAACACCATTTTGATTCCGAGTACCGTTTTGAGAAGACAGCAAGTGCGATGTCCGACTCATCGATCCTATCGAAAAGGATTTCAAGAGTTTGGCTCGGGACCTCGTTCCTGTCAATATAGTATTTGATATTATCGTTCTTCAAGGCCGCCTCCAAATGGCTGATGAAGTTGTCACGCAGTTCTGCTCCTCGGAAATTGATGAACACTTGATGGATCATGGAAGCAGCGGAGGAGGAGGAGGAAGTCGACATGGGAGACTTTTGGAGCTTTGTTTAGATTGGTAATAGGAGACGCTTGTAACTCGACGTAAAAACTCAACGTATGTGTATGCGCGTTTCCAATCATTAAGTCAACTCATCAATATTTTTCAGCAACTATTAAGATTTTATTGTTATATACCCACCTAGGCTGCAATACTGCAATTGAATTGCAATAAAATATAGCTCAACTATTGTAACTAGACAGATTTAACAAAAAAATATATTCAATTATTCAGATGGTTATTGAATGGCAATAATTTTGAAGTTCAATATTCAATTATGCACTGATCGTGGGTTGGACTCTTGGAATTCTACTGTTTTACAGTTCATTAACTTTGATTAGGGGTAAATAATTGAATATTATAGTTACTCTCTAAGCACAACATCAATTTTATTCTAATTACTCTTACTTTTCTCAGATAATATATAGATGATTTATTTTTGTTAAAAATATGTCGAGAAATTGATAAGATATACTCCCTCTATTCCGACTAGAGTGTCAAAATGGATCATAGGTCATGGGTATAACCCAACCCAACCTAACCCAGCCCATAAGTCTTAATGGGTTGAAAATTTCGATTCTAATGGGTTGATGTGTCAAATGGATTGATGGTTAAATTGATTTATGGGTCAAATGGGTTGATTGTTAACCATTTGACCCATCAATTTCTTAAAATTTAATTAAACCAACTTAACCAATTTTTACAATCTCTTAATTTTTTCGCCAAAATACAAATACATAAATCATGTTTTTGGTGGAAAAATTGTAGATCCGCACTTTGGCGGAAAAATTGCATATATGCATTTTGGCGAAAAAATTGCATATATGCAATTTTTCCGCCAAAGTGCGGATCCACAATTTTTCCACCAAAAACATGATTTATAAAAAAAAATCAAAATAAGAAATCAAAAGTTTTCTCAAAAAGTGGATCTATTTTTCCCGCCAAAAACATAATTATGTAATTTTTCACCAAAATGCAAATTTATTTTTTCCGTTAATATAAGAAATCTGTAATTGTTCCGCAAAAAATAGATCTGCAATTTTTCCGTCAAAAACTTGATTCCATAATTTTTCAAACAAAATGCAAATCCATACTTTTCCATCAAAATGAGAAATCTGTAATTTTTCCGCCAAAAATAGTTCTTTCATTTTCTTTCTAAAAACTAGATTCAAGATTTTTCACACTAAAATCTAAATCCGTAAATGAGAAATCCGTAATTTTTCTGCAAAAAAATGGTTTCTTCATTTTCCTGCCAAAAATTTGATTCCGTAATTTTCTACCAAAATATGATGATGATGATGATGATGAGGAGGAGGAGGATGGTGATGTGATGGTGATGGTGATGGTGATGGTGATGGTGATGTGATGGTGATGGTGATGGTGATGGTGATGTGATGGTGATGGTGATGGTGATGGTGATGTGATGGTGATGGTGATGGTGATGGTGATGGTGATGGTGATGGTGATGGTGATGGTGATGGTGATGGTGATGGTGATGGTGATGGTGATGGTGATGGTGATGGTGATGGTGATGGTGATGGTGATGGTGATGGTGATGGTGATGGTGATGGTGATGGTGATGTTGATGGTGATGGTGATGGTCATGATGATGATGATTGTGATGATGATGATGATGATAATAGTGATTGTGATGACGATGATGATGATGATGATGATGATGATAATAATCATAATGGTGATGATGATGATGGTGATGGTGATGGTGATGGTGATGGTGATGGTGATGGTGATGGTGATGGTGATGGTGATGGTGATGGTGATGGTGATGGTGATGGTGATGGTGATGGTGATGGTGATGGTGATGGTGATGTGATGGTGATGGTGATGGTGATGTGATGGTGATGGTGATGGTGATGGTGATGATGATGATGATGATGATGATTGTTTATGACAATAATTTCTTAGTTGTTTTTATATTAAGTAGTTTATTAATCAATTAATTGATTTAGTAATTACTTAATTGATTGATTAACTAAATGGATCAACCCATTTAACCATTAACCCATCAAATTAAATGGGTAATGGGTTGACCCGACCCATTTAGTTAAATAGGTTAGATCAACCCATTTAGCTAAATATGTTAGGTCAACCCATTACCCATTTAACTCTTAATTGAATGAGTAATGGGTTATGTCAACCTATTTCAACCATTTTGACTCTCCTAATTCCAACAAAGTAAAATGTTTTGAAATTTTCACACATTTTAAGAAAAAACTTACTATACCAAATATTATCATTTGAAAACAGTTTTTTTATATATATAATTAGTTGTTTTCAATTTATATGAATAAAATCGGTAAAAATCAAATTTTTACATTGAAAGCATAAAACATTTATTTTTATAAAACAAAAAAAAAAATTTAAATTAAAACCTTAAAATATTCATTTTTGTGGGATAGAGAGAATACTAAAAACATTGAACAAAAAAGAGTATTCATGGGTTGATACTGTAGGCGCTCAAATTTCTGGAAATGAAATTGCGGACTAAATCTTATAAACGCAACACCGACTATACAAAGGCGAGACTTGGTCTCTGTCTTTAACTCAATAAATCGCCGGTAGTGTGACCGTTCGATGCGATTTTTGAATCCCAGGATACAATTGCAAACGACCCTTTTTCGCAACACTCGAAAAAAGAATCCAGCGAACTATATATTCTACGATACTCTCGAGAAAACGACTTATGAATTTAGAAAGCGAGAGATTTTTTGTTAGTTTTCAGATCGAAGATCGAATGATTTGATGATTGAATTGATCTGAAATTCGGCGATATATATAGGGTGAGAGAGGCGGTTTCCGCTCGAAAAATTCGCGGAGCATATTCGGATATTCTAAGGAATATTCTTTCGAAAATTCGAATATTCCTTTTTGCGTATCCGAAAAGAATATTCTTTCAGAAACTCCTTACGAATTTTCCCCAAAAAGAAAGATACGCGCGCGGAGGCCTCTGGAGGCCCATTGCCACGATCCACGACCCACGACCCACGTGCCGTGCCGAGCCGAGCCGGCCAGACGGCGGCGGAGGCGCGCGTGTGTGGTTTCCATTTTCTCATCCCATAGTCATTTAATCTAATGTATAAACATGACTATATATATACCACTTTAAAACACAACTTCCAAGCAATGTGGGACAATTTCCACATTTCACTTAAAAATGAGGCTTTGCCACTTTTGGCACATGCTCATTTCAATTCAACTTTTACACAATTTATAGACCCAATATGTCTTGGTAAATTGTGGCCCAACAATCCCCCCATGAATAGAAATGACTCTAAACAAAAGGACTTTAACAGACTCGACTAGACTAGACACGACTCGACTAGACTAGACAGACTTTCGAGAGTATGCGAAGATGTAACTATATCTGAGAGGTAGCGTGTTTCAGCTTTGAACCAATCATTTTTTAATATCTGTCGGGTTTACTTGGCCAGGAGATGAACATGATGTCTTGAACCACCCGGACTCTGATGTAAACCTAGACAACAGGTATAGCATAGCGACATTTTCTCGTAGAACTATGTTCTCTATTGTGTTCATTTTGGCCTTGAACTTTCCTGGTTTTTCATGAGTGAACTTGGAAAATATAGCCTTACTTTCATTCTCCTAGAAACGGCCCCATTTCACACTCATTAGGTGATCTATCATGAGCTTCCTTTCAGAAGTATCCTGTTATACTCCACTATGATGAAACTATGAAATTATTAAAAGCCCAATGCTTATCCTTATCACATACAGGTAAAACTGTTTATCATCCTAGGAACCGGGCACATACAAGATTTGTTCAGTGCTTTTTTTGATTCAGCTTGATTTAGTTGTCCCTTTGAACCTACTTCTTGGGATCGCCAGTCACGTAGGTAGGGTTTCCATCAAACTTTCTCTTAATTTACAGGCTTTAGACCCATTCCTCTTGATGATTTTACCACTTGATCACGTGACAATCCTTTAGTAAAAGGATCCGCTAGATTGTCATTTGATTTTATGTAATCTATGGTGATTACTCCCGTTGAGATCAAGTATCTAATGGTTTTATGTCATCTTCTAATATGACGAGATTTACCATTATAGAGATTATTCAGTGCTCTAGCTATAGCCGACTGGCTATCACAGTGTACACGAAGAGCTTGCACTGGTTTCTCCCACATCGGTATATCTTCCAACAAGTTTCGAAGCCATTCTGCTTCCTCTACGGCTTTGTCTAGCGCTATAAACTCAGATTCCATGGTTGATCTGGCCAACATAATTTGTTTGGAAGATTTCCAGGATACGGCAGCACCTGCCAGCGTAAAGACATAGCCACTCGTAGATTTTGAGTTTTTGGAGTCGGATATCCAATTTGCATCGCTATATCCTTCCAAAATTGTCGGTTTTTTCCCATAGTGCAGACCATAATTTTGTGTATAACGTAAGTAATTTAATACTCTTGTTATAGCTTTTCAATGATTATATCCTGGATTACTGGTGTAGCGACTAAGTAGATTTACTGAGTGCGCTAAATCAGGTCTAGTACATCAGACTTCCGATCACCCTTGCATATTCCATTTGTGACACCGCTTCGCCTGAATTTTTAGTCAGATGAAGTTGGGCGTCAACTGGAGTTTTTGCCGTCCCATTAGAATATGGTTTAAACCTTTCAAGTATCTTTGCAGCATAATGAGCTTGGGACAAGATAATTCCTTCAGAATTTCTAATAATCTTGATTCCTAGAATCAAGTCCGCAAGTCCCATATCTTTCATGTCAAATTTCTGACTAAGCATGGTCTTAGTCTGATTGATCATGTCTTTATTACTTCCAATAATAAGCATGTCATCTACATATAAACATAGCAAGACATACCCATTTGGAGTACTTTTAGCATAGATACACTTGTCACATTCATTTATTGAGAATCCGTTTGACATCATTACGTTGTCAAATTTCATATGCCATTGTTTTGGAGCTTGTTGAAGCCCGTATAATGACTTCACAAGTCTACAGACTTTGTGTTCTTGTCCTGGGATGACAAAACCTTCAGGTTGTTTCATGTAGATCTCCTCTTCTAAATCACCATTTAGAAAAGCAGTTTTTACATCCAATTGATGGATTTCCAGGTCTCTTAATGCTGAAATTCCTATCAACATTCTTATAGAGGTTATTCTCGTCACCGGAGAATAGGTGTCAAAGAAATCCAGACCTTCTTTTTGTCGAAAACCTTGCACCACCAACCTGGCCTTGTATTTATCAATTAATCCATCAGTTTTTAACTTGGTTTTGAAAATCCATTTACACCCTAGTGCTTTAAACCCTTGGGGTAGATTGGTTATCTCCCATGTATGGTTTTGCATAATGGAGTCGATCTCACTATTGACGGCTTCCTTCCAGAAAGGTCCATCTGGTGTAGCATGGCTTCTGCAAATGTTCTTGGTTCGTTCTCTAAAAGAAAGACCATCATGAAATCATCGCCAAAAGATTTTTCCTTACGAGCTCTTTTACTGCGCCTAGGTTCATCTTCAAGATGTTCTTCGTCCTCGTGGACTAAAGTACCAGAGGTGCTTGCCTCATTTTCGTCTCTTTGATCACGTGTCCGGTTTGGGTACGATGTATCCTTGCAAGGAAACACATTTTTAAAAAATGACGCATTGCGTGATTCCATTATTGTATTAACATAGATATCTGGTATCTCTGATTTATATACCAAGAACCGATAGGCACTACTATTGTGTGCATATCCAATGAAAATACAGTCCACAGTTTTTGGTCCTACTATGACCTTTTTCGGAGGTGGTACTGGTACTTTTGCTAGGCACCCCCACACTTTGAGGTATTTGTACGAAGGTATAACACCTTTCCAAAGTTCATAGGGTGTTTTACCCGTTACTTTGTGTGGAATTTTGTTAAGGATATAATTTGTGGTAAGCAACGCTTCCCTCCACATGTTTTGGGCTAACCCAGATTTTTGCAACATGGCATTCATCATTTCTTTTAGAGTTCGGTTCTTTCGTTCCGCAACTCCATTAGATTCTGGTGAATAAGGAGTACTCGTTTGGTGGATAATCTCATGTTCTTGACAAAAAGTATTAAACGTACCATCGTACTCTCCTCCTCTGTCGCTTCTGACTATTTTAATAGTCTTACTCAGTTGATTCTCAACTTCTAATTTAAGTTCCTTAAATTTTTCCAAAACTTCGTCTTTACTTTTTAGCAAATAGACATAACAATATTTCGTGTGATCATCTATAAATGTCACAAAATATTTTTTCCCATCTCTAGTTGGAACCGATTTTAAGTCACATAAATCTGTGTGAATTAAACCTAAAGGTGTGTTTGTTCTTTCAACATGGGGTGATGGTGTTTTAGTGAGTTTGGCCTGTACGCACACTTCACATTTTTCTTTACTCATTTTGCATTTTGAGATTAGGTTCATATTCATCAAACGATTTATTGATTTATAATTCACATGTCCTAATCTTTCATGCCAAATATTAAAAGATTCAAGCAAGTAAGCAACTGAATTCTTATTCATTTCATCATTGGTTACAACATTTTTTGGATCAACATCCGAAACAACATTTGCAACATTCTTATTCTTAGAGCTACTTGCTTCACCCTTGTCACCCTTGACAACCGCCTCGACGCACATCTTCACAAGTCCTTCCTTGACGTATCCCTTTCCAAGGTACATGCCAAACTTCTTCAGAATGAGGTTGTCAGCCTCAAAGATCACAGCAAATTTGGCCTTGCTTAGGAGGGTGCCGGAAATCAAGTTCTTCCGCATGTCTGGGACATGTTTTACATTCTGGAGTGTGAGCTCTTGTCCCGAGGTCAAGCGTAGAACCACCTTTCCCGTTCCAGCAATCTTGGAGAACGCTGTGTTTCCCACGAAGAGCTGTGACTCTGCCTTGCTCTTCTGATAGGTGCTGAACATCGACCCACGACCCCTGTGCCGTGCCGTGCCGTGCCGTGCCGTGCCGAGCCGGCCGGACGGCCGGCGGCGGTGGCGCGCGCGTGTGGTTCCCAGTTTCTCATCCCATAGTCATTTAATCTAATGTATAAACATGACTATATATATACCACTTTAAAACACAACTTCCAAGCAATGTGGGACAATTTTCCCATTTCACTTAAAAATGAGGCTTTGCCACTTTTAGCTCATGCTCATTTCAATTCAACTTTTACACAATTTATAGACCCAATATGTCTTGGTAAATTGTGGCCCAACAGATACCACCTCACTTATTCACTTAAAGTCATATGTTACTTTTGAGAAATTCCTTGTAATGGTATTAAGGCTTTGAATGACAATGGTTTTTAAAGTGATTTTTTATTTTAGATTTTTCAAAAATCTAATTTATTGCCATTTATGATTTTAGAAAAGTGGATTCCCTAAAAATAGGGAATTTGGATTTTGATAGTTTTTCCACATTTGTGAGAAGAATCCAAAGTCTCACTTATAGGAGTTTTTAGGAGATTTTGAAAAAATAAAATCTATAAAAATAATTTCTTAAAAAAAAATCAAAAAGCAAAAACCAAAAGCCAAAAACTACTAAAAAACTATCAAACAGTCATGGCCTAAATCTAGTTTCTAGGACAATCGTGGCATCAGTTTCTAAATGTGACAACAATAGCATTTTTCAATTTGCATAAGAAGAAGAAGTAGAAGGGAGGAGAAGATGTTACCTACAACTTCTAGATCTCGTTCTTCATCTTCTTCATCCCGAGCAAATCCAATGTTCCTTCAGTATTTTCGTCATATTGGCAAGGTTCTCTTTCTCGTAGCAGCATCTAATCATGGATATAATCTCAGATTTTTGTCGATTTTTGTCTTGAATTATATTGATTCGTCATTTTCTTAGATCAAAATTACGGTTAGATAATGTGGAATCTCGGATTTAGCTGAATCGATTTGATATTTTCTGGGAAATTTAGGCTCTCCAGTGTCACTTAGCTTTAGTAATTTCTGATAAAACTAGTATGTAGAGCGCTTGCTGGAAATTGGGTTGGAGATGATCTGATGATTACACAAGAGAATTTTCAGAATTCTGTAACATTTGTTCTTATGAGTGATGCTTGAGGTAGTCTTGACTGTTTTAAGGACATTTAGCTTAGGAATTTGGTAGCACTGATGCAGTTATAATTGGTCAATGTTTTTTTCTGAGAGAAATGGAACAATCTTAGTCAAATTGTATATCTAATGTGGTCATATACTATATGATATACTATGTTCGAGTTTGACTTTTTGGCCATGAAACTTGATCGGTCTTTCGTTTATTGCAGTGGCTGCAAATGGATGTTGAATATACTTTCTGGCAAATGCTTAACCTTTGTACATCTCCAAAAGTTGTGTAAGTCTTCAAAATTGTCCATTTCCTTATCTTGAAGGTTCGTTTTTTCTGTGTCACTAAATGAGAACAAGTTTTTTGTACATAAACTATTCGAATGGTAGCAATAACCATTAGATATGGGAAAATCCAGAACTGTAAAGTTATGAAAATGGCAGGATTGGAAAAGTCACCCTTGCTTTTACTAGAGAGCTGATTAGGATGTAATTATTATTTAACCGTTTAAGGTTGTAGGTGAATAGAGTTTGAGATGTTTCACTCCGCCTCTGCAATAAGATATTGAAGAGAGTTCTAAATTTGTGTAAGGCTTATATTTTCTTGGGAAGATCAATAGGCTAGTCCAAAGTATTATGTGGCGACTTTAACATGCACCCAACCATTCAAGAAAATTCAGGATCAAGACCTTTCTAGTTGATCGAGTAAACTTTTTGAAAGTCTTTCTAAACTTTTATGAATACCTTCATAAATTTTCTAATGTTTAGAAAAACATTTAGGAATTCTTTCTAAATTTTGTATGAGTATTTCCTAAATATCTATAATTGTTTTTTAAATTTAGTGAAATTTAGGAAAGCCTTTCGAAATCATATGTTAATCTACTACTTGATCAAATAAAAATTTAGAAAATCATTCTAAAATTTTATGAAGACTTTCCTAAATTTTTTATTTTATTTTTAAGAACAATCCTTAAAAATTTAGGAATGCCATCCTAAATTGTATGTTAATTTTTTAAAATTTAGGAAGTCTTTCTAAACTTTAAGGAAGACTTTCCTAATTTTTTTTTTATTTTTGAATTTTTAGGAACAATCCTTAAAATTTTAGGAATGTCATCCTAAATTGTTTGTTAATTTCTATAAATTTAGAAAGTCTTTCTAAACTTTTAGGAAGACTTTCCTAATCTTTTTTTAATTTTTAGGAACAATCCTTAAAAAATTAGGAACGTCATCCTAAATTGTAAGTTAATTTCTATAAATTTATGAAGTCTTTCTAAATTTTTAGGAAGACTTTTCTAATTTTATTTTTTGAATCTTTAGGAACAATCCTTAAAAATTTAGGAATGTCATCCTAAATTGTATGTTAATTTCTATAAATTTAGGAAGTCTTTCTAAACTTTTAGGAAGACTTTCCTAATCTTTCTTAAATTTTCTTAAAAAATTATGAATGTCATCCTAAATCATATGTTAAATTCTATAAATTTACGAAGTCTTTCTAAACTTTTTAGGAAGACTTTCCTATTTATTTTGAATTTTTAAGAACAATCTTAAAAAATTTAGGAACATCATCCTAAATTGTATGTTAATTTTTCCGCCAAAAACGGATATGTAATTCTCCTACCACAATTTTTATTCCATAATTTTTCTGCCTAAATCTTGATTCTGTAATTTTCTTTCAAAATAATAAATCCAAAATTTTTCCGTCAAAAATGGATATGTAATTTTCCCGCCAAAATTTTTATTACCGCCAAAATTTTGATTATGTAATTTTTCATCAAAATAAGAAATCCGTAATTTCTCCGCCAAAAATGGATCCATAATTTTTCTGCCAAAAGTTTTGTTCTGTAATTTTTCCGCCAAAATCTTGATTCTATAATTTTCCATCAAAATAAGAAATCCATAATTTTTCTGCCAAAATAGATCCATAATTTTCTTGCAAAAAAATTATTCTATAATTTCTCACTAAAAATTAATTATGTAGTTTTTATTCTATTTTCTTTTGCTAAATATGGTCCAAAAACTTTATTTTGTGCTATATAAGAGAACTACCCTTTAATGAAAAGCAATATGTGGCCTAAATAAAAATGTGTGTTAAATGTGGCACAAAAAATTTAAGTGAATGTTATTTTGGGAAATACGTGTGTTTTGTGAGGGAATGGTTCAATTGTCTTTTTACACTATAATGAATGCTATTTAAGGACTAAATGAAAAATAGTGCTATTTGTGACAAAAAAAATTATCATTTTACTGCTATTTAAGAGAATTGCCCATTTTTTTTCAAACACATAACATGTATGTATATACACTCTCATGCGAGTCTCTAATTGGAAAAATACATATTCTTTTTTTAGAGATTATTACCCATTATACCATTTTTAACTTTTAATTACATGGAATGCCACATTGGAATTTTTTTGTTTGGAAGAAATTTGACAAAGTAACACTTATTTTCAGACCCCTAGCTTTTAACATATTTTTGACAAAGTAAAACTATTTTCTCAGATTTTTTCCTACCAAATTCGTGATTTACATATTTGACAAAAAATGTAATTTTGCATTTGTTGCCATTTTGGAGGAAAAATGATATCCACATTTTCCCGCCAAAATTGTGACTTTACTGTTTGGAAAAACATGATTTGTGGTTTTAGCAAGAAAAAATAATTATGAAGTTTTACAATTTTTGCGGAAAATGAAATTATGCAATTTTATGGTTGTGGCGAAAAAAATAAAATTCTGCTATTTTACGGTTTTGACGAAAAAATGATAATTCATGACTTTGTGGTTTTGGCAAAAAAGCGTAATTCCACAATTTTATGGTTTTGCAGAAAATCGGTAATATGTGATTTTGTGGTTTTGTGAAAAAATATTGTTCTGCAATTCCAATGCAAATTCTTAAAATTTTTAATATAAATGATTAATCTATAGAAAATAACATAATTTAAGTTATGGTCGTAAATAAGAGTATTTTAGACATTTACTATTTCTAGATGTAGCATCTGCGACTTAACTCACCATTTAAACTCATCTATATTATCTGATTTTTGGATGAGTTTTACAAACCCATCCGGATACTGCATCTAGCTGATGCGTTTAATTGTACTAAAACGAACAACATCTTGTAGCAGCATTAAAAGTATAACTTCCAGCTGAATACAAAATAATTTATTGAGCCTATATATGGTTTTGAATATCCATTCACCCTCCCTCCGACTGACTCGATAAAAGCCTTGGCTATATATTCATTGTGGCAATTTCACATCCCACAAATTCTCATATGGTGGTTTCAATTAAAAAAAAATTATGTACTCTGCATTGAATATACATAATGTGTTGTCTTAGTAAACAAACAAATTCATATCATGTTGTACCGTAGGTTAGTAGATTAAGAATTCAAGAACTCAAAGCCTAATTGAAAATCATTGCGGACTCTATACAACGACAACATATACAATTAACCAAATCCCAAACTGACACCCCATTACTCAAGAAATCCAGAATCGTAAAAACTCAAGCCTGCGATTACATCCAGAAAGTTCCTCCAGATTACCACAGATTAGCCAATAGTGTCATTTTTCGACAAGATAAGTCAATTGAAGTATTAAAAAACCAATATAAGCAACAAAAAAAAGTGCTATCTAACCAAATTTCCTATATATATATACTTTTTTTTTTTTTGGTAAAACTTATATACAGAGTCGTTTTTCTTAATATTTCTTGTTTTTGTTATATATATGGATTCGATTATGTCCTAGATGAAGCAAAAATCTCACGCTGACAGAAAAGCAAAAGCTTGGAATTGAAGTTCGGTAACGCTTACAGTGGATATTTGAAGTGACTCTGCATCATGTTAATTGTTGAGCATGGTAGGGATTCGACGAGGCTGAATCTTGTTGGCATTACTCTTTCGGGACTTTCCAAAATGAGGGACTTCACATAGAACGTTCTTAACCCTCTCTGGATTTAGACTGTTGGAAGACTGATATAGGACATTATCATCTTTTTTCAACTGTCCATAAGATTTTGCTTCAGATAGACAACAATCTTCACCTGGGACATTCGCAGCCCTTTTTTCAATAGCACCAGTCTTTGCATCCCAACATATGTCATCCCTTTCATCAGGTGCATATAGCAAATTATAGCCACACTTCAGCACCTCATAACCTACTACTACCTCTCCCATACCATCTGTCACTTGAAACTCGAGTGAGGTTTCACTATATGCGCATCTTTCCTCTTGTTTGTTGACATCCGACCTACGGACATAGCCAATAAAGACATGAGAGGACTCAATTCTATGCGGTATGTTACTTGAGTTTCTCCAACCTCCAATAGTGCAACTAAAAGGATTACGGATACCATCTCCATTCTTGAACACACAATTACATTGCACCAAAAGGTTATTGTGATCATTTTTTTCAGGAAACTGGATAACAGCGCATAGAGCTATCCCAGTAAACCTGCTATTAAACCAGTGTGGGCGCAATTCTTGCTCTAATATTGATCCAGAGACTTGGTGACTAAACCAGGCTGGTACTTCCCAGCCAGGAAAGCACGTTCCAATCAAAGCTTCTGAAACAATACCCTACCAACAAAGCAAAAGGTCAAAACAGTATTAGATACCATGGACGATGCTAGGAAGAGTGAATATCTATATAGAGAAATAAACATACCCCATTGTACCGACAGAGTGCATCTAGCACTAACTGGCTTTTATGCCGAGTGTAGGCAATGATACTATCCTTTGCTTCTTGATCCAGCTTGTTGCAGTTGGAAAAATTAAAGGTGGCATGGATCTGGTCCGTCACAACTAGAAGAGCTAGCGGATTTGCAATTTTTTCTAGGGAATCACAGGCATGAGCATCAAATGATTGAAGTCTTGGTGGAAGCATAGGAACAGATCTTAGCTTCTTGCAGTGTTTCACATCAAGCCACTTCAGGTGATAGAGTTTACCAATGTCAGCTTGCAAGCTGAAAAAATCATTTCCACTCAAACATAAACGTTGTAGGAAGGATACTTTACTTGCACCATGTTGCAAGTTGAAATATGACCCAAAATTTTGTATGACCATGCTTAGAGTAGATTGGCCTTCAGATCTAGTGAAGTAAGATATTTTTGGCATCTCTTCTGCTCCTGTCCCGTCAAAAAGTAAAATTTGAAGATGTTTCATGCTCTTCTTGATATAATGAAAATTCTTGAGCATTGAACAACCAGACAGGATTAGCTCCTCGAGAAGTTTCAACTCGCATAGACAGCTGGGAAGAAACTCTAACATTTTACAGTTTCTCATGTTCAACAAGACAAGTCTTTGGAGGTTCTTGATGGTCGGGGGAAGTTCCTTGATTGAAGTTCCATCTAAATGTAGAAATTCTAAACTTTCGGAAATTAGCTGAAACTCCTTGAGGCTTGAGCAATCAGTAAGGATGAGAGTTTTCAGAGATATTAAATTCATCTCTGGAAGAGACCAGAGGCGTATGCATCCTCTCAGATTCAAGAAAACAAGAGACTTCATATTTTGAATATCCAGTGGTAACTCCTCCAAAATCGTGCAGCCTTCCAGATTCAATCTCTGGAGATTTCAGCCTTTGACAATGCTGATATGTTGAACAACTTAGTTGAATAGCTTAGATCCACCCATTTTAAATTTGGTGTGTCCTGTGAGAACCAAATACGTTGAATCTTGCTGTATGGAAGCCTAAGGTCAACAAGATTCTCTGGCCTGAAATCTACTGGAAGTTCCCCCAATGGAAATTTCAACCAGTGGAGATATCGGATCTCTTCCAAGGGAAACTTAAGCCCATCCAGGAAGTATAATTGCCAGTTGGCGTTACATTGCCGAGGACAAGAAGAATCATATATCTTGAGGTATTGAAGGTCGCGCATGTTGGCGAAGGTCATACATGCCAAGGTAATTATCCCTTTTACTTCGGACATGTCAATGAAGATACCTCTCATCACATTATTAGCCTCCTGGTAGCAAATTAAAAGTGAACAAGTTAGCATTAGCAAATATAAGAAGTCTCATTCTAACGCAAAATCTAACAAGACAAATTGTGTTGACAAAAGTTTCATATTTCGGTAAAATTGATACGACACAGTTTTTTTTTAAATGTACATTGTATATACATGTATTCCAAAATATTGTATATGCTAGCATTTTAAAACTAAAATATAGCATGTTATAAGCAGCAGTCTTGTGAAACATCTGAACTGAAATATTGAAAGAAGAAGATTCACCAAACAAAGATAAGTGAGAATACATTTTACTGGGTTTTGTTTTTATGTAGAGGGTGATGAGATACACATGTTGATTAATCTCAATTTTGGTTTTCAGGTAAGAGTTTTGTGTTGAAAACAACTAATATTTTCTCTTTTCAAAAAAAGAAAAGAAAAAACGTGCCTGGTTTCTCATGTTTTTCAGCTTGTCAGTGATATCTTCGTTGTTCAACAGCATATACTGCCCAGAAGAACCAGAGTCCTTACCGAATGTATACACTAGATCATTAAGGTCTAGACACACGTCTTTGTGTTGCTGATTATGTTGATCAGCAGACGATCTCTCAACATCTTGGATCGTCGTATTGGAACTGTGTCTTATTGTTTGCATTTTATGCTCCCAGTGAGTCTTGTCTTTCTCACGTAGTTTGTTGCCCAATAACCTTAGTGCTAATGGGTTACCTCCACTATTATCGACAAATAGACTCGACAGAGTCAAGAAGGTCCCTGTGGGACTACAGATCTGATCATCGAAGACATGATTACTAAATAGTTGAAAGGTCTCTCTGCTGTTCAACTTGGGGACCATGTAAGTATCATGAGCAAATCCCTCGAGAAATGACATGTCAGGCGTTGTAATCACAATCTTGCTTCCCTTCTTAATCCAGTTGAGGCTGCCAAGGAGAAACTTTAACTGCTTCTTGTCACTCACGTCATCGAGGACAATAAAAGATTTAGCTTGGAGTAGTTTATCCTTCACATATTCATGTGTTGTCTCCATGGATATTGTTTGATTTATGGGTTTTAGTAGCTCTTCCAAGAACGTCCTTCTCAACTGCTCCAAACTATGCTCTTTCGAGATCCTTAAGAACAAGTTCATTGGGAACTTACACCCACGCTTTTTAAACAAAATCTCCGCGAGGGTTGTTTTACCAATGCCGCGTTCCCCAACAACTCCGATAATACGAGTTTTACCAGGCGTCGAGTACAACACTTTTTCCAGCTGCTTGATTCGTAATTCAACTCCCACACAAGAAAGCATTTCAGGCTTTTCAACCCTCTTTGGAATAACGGTAGTCTTTTCATCGGATGCATATACCAAACTAAAGCCACACTTCAACACCTCACAACCCACTATCTCTTGAGTGCCATCTGACACTTGAAACTCAAGGGAAGCTTCAGTACAGAAACATCCATCTTCATTGTCCCCCACACCATGTTTGTTAATATCCATTCTACTGATATAACCAACAAAGACATGAGATGACTCCATCTTCTGCAGTGAGTTACCGGATTCACTCCATCCTCCAACAGTGAAACTCAGGTGAGTACGTGATCCATCTTTATTCTTGAACTCACAATTGCATTTCACTAAGAGATGATTCCTTTGATCATGGTTTTCAGCAAATAAGATTACAGCGCATAGAGAAATCCCAATGAACTTATTGTTGCACCAGTGTGAGGGCAATGTTTGTTTTAGCACTGATCCAGAGGTTCGGTAACTGAACCATTCTGGTACTTCCCATCCAGAAAAGCAAGTACCAATCTGAACTTCCAAAACAAAACCCTGCAGAAAAAATAATGCAAAAAAGAATTACACAACACACTTATGATGCTATGAAGAATTAAAGCTGATAGAGAGATAGATAGACATACCCCATCATATCGAGATAGTGCATCTAGTACTAAGTGGCTTTTCCATCGAGTATAGGAGATGATACTATCCTTTGCGTCTAGGTCAAGCTTTCTGCAGTTTGAAAAATTGAAGGTGGTGTTGATCTGTTGTGTCAACATTTGAAGAGCCAGAGGACTTGACACTTTTTCTAGGGAACCACATCCATGAGCATCAAAATACTCAAGTCCTGGTGGAAGCACCGGAATAGATTGCAGGTTTTTGCACTGCTTCACGTCTAGCCATCTCAGATTATAAAGCTTACTGATGTCAGCTTGCAGGCTGACAAAATCATTTCCGCTCAAGCATAAATGTGAAAGTGAGGAAACTTCATATACACCATGTGGCCATTCGCTTGGAATATAAGATGACTCAGAAGCTTGGCCTTCAGATTTTGTAAAGCTCGATATCTTTGGCATCTTTGTTGCTCCCGTTCTATCAAGGCGTAAAATTCTGATATGTTTCATGCTATGCTTGACGTCTCGAAGATTCTTAAGCCTTGAACAACCAGAAAGTATTAGCTCTTCAAGATCTTTCAAGTTGCTGAGATAGTTGGGAAAACAATCCAACAATTTACAGTTTTTCAGATTTAATAAGACAAGTCTTCTGCAGTTCTTGATGGTTGGAGGAAGTTTCTTGATTGAAGTGCCACTAAATGTAGAAATTCTATACTTTTGGAAATTGACTGAAATTCCTTGAGATTTGAGCAGCCACTGAGGATGAGAATTTTAAGGGAGGTCAAATTCAGTTCTGGAAGAGACCAAAGACGTATGCATCCTCTCAGGTTAAGGAAAACAAGAGACTTCATATTTTGAATCTCCGACGGTAACTCATCCAAAATTATGCAGCCTTCCAGATTCAATCTCTGAATATTTTCAACCTTTGACAATCCTGATAAGTTGAGCAACTTAGTTGAATGGCTTAGATCCACCCACTTCAACTTTGGTGTCTCCTGTGACAACCCATCGAAATTCCACCAATAATTAGAAAAGCTAGACATAATACATTAGCTATCAAACGAGAAATAATTATAAAAATGTGGAACACGAAGACACACCTTAACACCTTCCCAAACACGTTTAATATTACAGTAAGGAAGCCTAAGGTCAACAAGATTATCCGGCATGAAGTCTGATGGAAGTTCCTCCAAACGAAAACTTACCCAATTGAGATATCGGACATCTTTCAAAGGAAACTTGAGCCCATGCGGGAAGTTTAATTTGCAGTCAGTTTTACATTGACGAGTACAAGAAGAATCATAAATCTTCAGGTATCGGAGATTGAACATGTTGGAAAAGGTACTCGGTTTCAAGGCAATACTCTTCCTTAATTCTGACATGTCTAAGAAAATACCTCTCACATTATTAGTGTCCTGAAAGTTAAAAGAAGCATGTTACCAACTTTTTCAAACGCTTTAGGTTTTGGAATAGCTTCTGGTGGAAACAAACCCAAGACTTTGAAAACATAAAGGAGAAAAAAAGAGTTACAAGACTAAGCTAGAGGTTTTCAACTAAGGGCCCAAATATATAAAATCTAAGACATCCAAATGTTTTATCTCAAGCCAAATGTGAGGAACCATGAGCTTTCAAATCAAAACAAATTGACATGATTGGATTGACCCATATTTTTTAACTCATTTATACTATCCAAATTATGTTGCACGCATCGTTGACATTCTCCTTCGCAAAAAGCAATCGGAAAAAAAGTATTAACTTACAATTTCTCTCCGTTTACCCAGCTTCTTGATGATATCTTCATATTCCTGTAGCTTATACCGTCCAAGAGAACCAAGTTTCTTACCGAATGCATACACCAAATCATTCATCTCTACCTGGCTGTCGGAGATTGTAATCAGGAATTTGTCAACAAGAACTGTTATTTCACTCACAGCATCAGTAATGTCAGGATCTCCTGAATCCAGTATACTCCTAACAAAATATTCATCCTCCGATTTGAAAAAACACACAATGTCGAGAAACACATTTCTCTGCTGCTCATTAAGTTGATCAATATAGAATCTCCAGACATCTCGGGTATCCGTATGGGAACTTTGTGTTTGCAGTTCATGTTCCAAGTGAGACCTGGCTTTCCCACGATGTTTGTGACCCATTTCCTTGAGAGCTAGTGGGTTGCCTCCAGCAATATCCACGGATATGCTGGACGGAGGCAATAATGTCCCTGGAGAAATACAGATATGATCATCAAAGGCATGATAGCTAAAGAGTTGAAAGGCCTCTTTATTATCCATCTTCGGAACCAAATAAGTATCATGAGCCAATTCCTCCAGCAACGATTTGTCACACGTTGTAATAACAATTTTGCTTCCCCCCTTAATCCATTTAAGGTCACCAAGAAGAAACTCAAACTGTTCCTTGTCACTCACGTCATCCAGAACAACAAAAACCTTGGTTTGAAGCAAATCATTCTTCACGGATTGGTGTGTTGTCTCGTCAGTTATGATTGGAATCTCCCCACCTAGTAAAAATTTTAAGAGTGTTGCTCGTAGCCACACAGGCCCATAGTCCTTCCACTTTTGATGGATACCCAAGAGAGGCACACAACGTACAAACTTGCAGTTCCACTTTTCATGCAGCATCATTGCCAGAGTGGTTTTACCAATGCCAGGCATTCCAACAACTCGAATAATTCGAGTTTCATTGCAATCAAACTCTAACTTCTGCTCCAGCTGCTCCATACGTTTCTCGATTCCAACAAGCGGGTCCTTGTTGGGAAAATATTCAGTTTTTTCTCGTCTTCCTATGGGAAATCCAGTTGTTTCAAGATTTTGTCCTTTTAGGAACGAAATATCGGTAAGGGCTTTCCTGACCTCCTCAATGATGGAAGTGACAAATTCACTCTCAGAACTGCCAAAATAGTAAGAAGGAAAAAATAATCAATAAGACTCTTCAATCATGTACGCATGATGAGTTTAGTAATTTGAAAAACACTCAATTGAAGCCAATAATAAATTATAGAGTTGAATTACCTATTTTCTTTTAACGAAAAGGGCTTCCTGGCCGTACGGCTAACAGACTACAATGCTTCCTCCCATTTAATGACATGGTGGTCCCGATGAAGCTTCCACAAATTCCAAAGCTTTCTACCAAAATCACCATTAAGTTGTTGCACCTCTGATTGGTCCACCTTGTAGAAGATTGGAATGACTTGAAGTTTTCCTTCGTCCATGAGTTCTTTGATTTTCACCAGCTCGTCTAAGCAGCATGTTGATTCTGCATATCTGCTCGAAATCACCACGAGGGCAATTTTCGAATACTCGATCTTCTTGAAGAGTTCACCAAAATCTTCACCCTTCGTCTCATCTTTGTCTATAAAAACGTTGACCTCTTTCTTTGACAAAGCAGAAACCAAATGGCTTATGAAGCTGAAACGGACATCTTTCCCTCGGAAATTGATGAAAACCTGAGGCGGTAGTGCGTGTTTTTCTTTGCTCGGATCAGAGTTTGCTTCACCAAGGAAGATGTCATCTTTTCTTGGCTTCGGATCATCATCCTTTCTTGTTTTTCTATGCAGTTTTGCTTCACCACCTACTATCTCAGCATCCGGGAGAATAGCATCAGTTCCACTTACCACCCTTTTCCACTTCTCTGATATGGAGAAACGAGCGTCCATAGACGCATCTTTATGCTGCTTGGTCAGCTGGTCACCATTTTGCTCCGGAACAATCTGGATCAATCTCTTCAATGCCACGATGATGCTAGTGATTAACTCATTCTCATCACTGCGAATGGTGTAAGAAAAATAAAGAGAACCTTTGATCTTATAAGGCCTAATTAATGATGGACGGACGACCGTTTTAAAGAAAGTGTTCACACGTGTTTTTTTACCACAGGCGAGTGACAAAAGTTTATCTACTCCTTTAGTTTTTGATTTATAACATATGTTATATCAAAATGGAGGGACAAAAAAATAGTGAAAATTTTCTAGAAAGCAATTGTTTGGGGCTTCGGCTTATTTAGGTAAAAGGCAGTCTTTTTAAGCTCAATCAAGAAACTAGTTTGCTCCATTTTTACTAAATTTGACCCACGCTCTCAACTCACTTTAACCCAACAATATCTGGCATTTTTATTCATTTTTGTTTCTAAACATCAATTTTCAACTATTCATTTTTTTCCTCCAATTTGTCCATTTATACCTTTTTAAAAAACATTTGGTGAGATAACCTTTTATAATATTAAAAATTCAAATATACCCTCAATTCTAAAATGTTTGAACAGATTCTAAAACCGCTAACTCATAAAGAGTATTTTTTAAATAATATTATGAAATATATATATATTTTTATACTATTAAAAATTTTACTACAAAAATATATTATGAAATATATATATCTTTATAATATTACAAAATATATCACAAAAATATATTACAAAAATATATTGCGAAATATATGTATATTGTTTATAATATTACATATATATATATATTTATTTATAATATTAAAAATGTATATTACAAAATATATATTTTTCATAAATAAACAAAAATATATATGTATGCATATAATTGATTTATTCAAAAACATATTTCAAAAAATATTCAGTTTTCTTATTTTTATATTCAGTTTCTATCTCTAATAAAATTTCAAAAACAAAAATCAGAATGTGTATTCTAATCTTACTAGAATACATATTTTAAATATTTTAGAACATGTACAAGAGGTAGAATATGTATTCTAAATTTTGTAGATCCCTAGAATACATATTCTAAATGTTTTAGAACATGAACAAGTGTTAGAATGTGTATTCTAAATTTCACATAAGGTGAATTCTAAAATGTTTAGAATATATATTCGAAAATATTTAATCTAAATTTCTTAGAAAATATACAAGTGCTAGAATACACAATATAATTATTTTGGAATATGTACAAGTGCTAGAATACATATTTTAAAAGTTTACGTATTATAAACTTTCAAAACATACTTCATCAAGCTAAAAACCTATTTAAAATTTCATAAAATCAAAAAATTTCTTCTTTAAATCTTATTCTTAATTGTTTATGAACATGTTTTTCTGTTTTTGTTTTTGAAAAATTGTGTTTTTCTATTAGTAGTGGCAGTTTTGGAAAAAATGACAATTTACAAAAAATGTATAGATAGACAAAATTATTGCTAGATGTCCTTTATATCCAATTTTCCCTTTTCTTTTTCCACCATCTCCCTTCAACTTTTCATCTTCTCCATTTCTCATATGCCATTTTCGATTGTCGCATCTTCGTCAAATAATGAAGATTTAGATGTTTGTTTTGACTCACATCTTCTTTAAATTCATTTGTAAGTCCGATTGTCTCGTTCCCTAATTGTGATTTTGTCTTATTTAACATAATCCATCGAATATCTAGTTTTTTTCTCTCGATTTCACAGTTAAATAACACATGTTTTTGTATAAAACATGTTTTTGAAATGCATGATAAATTATAGTCCTTATAATGTAACAGATATTCATAATATAAATTAGCACTCTACCTACAAATCTAAATGTCGAAAATAATAAAAATCTTAATATTTTCACAAACAATACATGTATATAATATAATTAAATGCAATAGATATTATAAATTAACACTCTACGTACAAATGTAAATAACTTTATATGCTTTTGTAACATGTTAAAATATTGTTTTGTATCATATAAATATAAAAATAGACTTTTAACTTTTTCTTAATATGGTAACTGAATTATTAGATGTTAAATTATTTATGCTTAACGCATTACAATTACATAACATGTTATTTAAATATCTTGCATGCTTCTTCTTTTTGTGCAACAAATATCTTGCATGCTAAAAGTTTAAATAATAATGATAAAACAAATGTGATTTGCTTTTAGATTCAATGACTCATGATCTGATATTTTTTTGGTTAGTGAATCGGATTTAATCGAAACTGCTACTGATTTAGATCAATCTAATTTTGAATTTGTGTTGATCTTAAAAAGAGAAATAGAAAAAGAAAATGAAGAAGAAAGAGAAATAAAGGATAAAATAGAAGAGGGATATGAAGAAGTAAGAGAAGATGATATGACAGATAAGAGGAAGAGGAAGAAGAAGATAACAAAGAAATATGAGATGAAAAAAAAAAAAGAATGTTAAATGCCATTTTCAAAATATAGTAAGGCACCAGTCATGCGCTTGAGGTGGGAGTAGGCACTAGCATATGGAAATTAATTGGAGACAAGTTTTTTTTTTTTTTTTTTAATCATTTTTAGTGTTAATTGTTTTACTCTTATGACCGTATAATGCAAATATATAATTGATGATATGGTTGATTTGGTCTCGATTTCATCAGCACTTTGATCTTATTTTGTATGTTGGTCTCGATTAGGGTTCAAAATCAAGGATTAGACGTATAACGATTAAAGATAAATAGATTATTTAGTAAGAGTTTTTGTAATTGGGCCAGATTTTATTATATTGTGAAAAAAATTAACCCAACTTTTTTTTTGAAAAAATCGTTTAGACGGGGATTAATTGAAAAACAATTTCTGCAACTGAGTATACACGAATTTCATCGTTATACTATTGCCCAGCGACTAGGCGGTCAATTAATTGGTTAGATGGCCAATTTTTAAAACAAATGTTAGATGTAAAAATGAGAAATGGACACCCACCAGCGAATGAGTATTTTGTGAATATATTGGTCAGATCATATGTGATAGATTTGAGTATCGTTTCAGATTTTTGCTGAGACAATTTTACCAATTCCCTTTCAACTAATTGATTAATTTTCTATTGCCTTTCAGCTAAAACTTCCAATATATATATAATCTTACACACACACATATATATATATATATATATATTATCTTAAAAAGGCGGTTAAACCCTAAATATTACCCATTTATAAAGAAATATTTATTATCTTACATTTACTTTATATTCCTAAATACTACATTATATATATATATATTACATAAAACATCATTTGATATAAAAATAAACAAAATTCAGCCAATGATAAAAGATATTGCAGAATACTAGTCACAAAACAACAAATAAAAATTAAACTTTGCATACAACCTTGAGATTTTCAAATAAAGTCAATAAAACAACTCTAGAACATCTAATTTTTTTAACAGACTTAAAACATCTTTTAAAATATAATTGGGTATATTTTGGCGTCCAAAGATTTATGTTAAAAAGATAAATACATACAAATTGAATAGGGTGTGTATTTAAAATTTTGAACGTGCTCTAATATTTTGAATTATTTTGATATATATAAGAATAATCACAAATTTATGAGTAGGACATCCATACCTGTTCTCGGTCAAAGCCAAGCCCTTCTTCTGCGAAACAAAATCCAAAGCCTCCTTCCATTTCTTGAGCTTTTCAAATTCAGAAGTACGCTTCACCTGATTCCACAAGTTACTACCGAAATCTCCCTCAAGTCTTGTCACATCAGATGGATTCAGCTTGTAGAATATGGGAAGCACTACGATTTTGCCTTCCTCCTCTCGTTTTATAATCTTCACAAGCTCGTCTAAGCACCATGACGTTTCAGTATATTTGCTCGAGAAGATAGCAAGCGCGATCCTCGATTCTTCAATCCTCTTGAAAAGAAAGTTTTCAGGACCATCCCTCAACTCATCTCGGTTTACAAAGGCGTTAATTCTGTTCTGTTTCAAGGCCGTTTCGAGGTGGGATAAAAAGTTCAGGCGCAGGTCGGCTCCCCGAAAATTGATGAAAACTTTTGGATCCTGTGACGGGAATTTTTTGTAGGTCTCCATGGAAGAATTTCTTAAGGAGTTTGTTTCAATTCAAAATTTTGGGGTGTAAATTAGAGCATTTTATCAACGGTTGGTGACCATATAGATCGCCAAAGTTTGTTGTTGTAAAATAAGATTAATAAATATTAGTTTGCCGAATGGAATAGATTACTCTAATTTCTAAATAGTTAAGTTGCTATCGTAGTGACAAGTGGGATGTTTTCTGTTGGATTATACAGCCAGAGCTACAAAAAAAAGGTAGACTCTTACTAGAGTATAAAATAGCAACAATCAGGACAACGACTAAATTGTAATGAACGAGTCGTGATTAAAACATAACAATATTCAATCGCTTCAAGTAGGGATGTTAATTTGGTAAAAGAAAATTATATAATCAGACATCTGTTGATTACGAAGTACAACAAGGAGCAATAAATGGATAGCAAGGTTCTCAAACATGATTTTCAAAAACAAAACAAAAAAAAAAGGTTCGGAAACATTCGTATCAAGAATGCAAGTTCAGTCAATGGACAGGGGTCTGAGCGCATGTATATTAAGTTATAGAGCTGTTCGTACAAGGTTAACGAGATGCCGAGTCTAACTAATTACAAGTTCTTACAAATGTATAAGCAGATATATGACGAGCTGAGATCGTATCTTGCAGTACAAGAAAACAGCTTAGAACATATGGACAATTCCATCGGAAAAGGCCAACAGATTTTCGACCGAATTATCCGTCTGTTCTAGATCCGGAAAAAAAATTACAGAAATCCATCACAATTTCTAACAGATTCCGATAGACTATTTCCGATGGATTTCCGACGGATCATTTTTCCAACGGATTGTGACGGACAATTTTCTGACGGAAAATTTTCCGACGGACTAGTTTCCAACGGATTTGTTATTATTTTTTATTTTAATTAATAATATTAAATTTAATGTAGTTAAATTGTAATTATAATTAAATTAAATTAAATTGTAATTATAATTAAATTAAATTAAATTGTAATTAATGTTCAATTAATTAATATAACAATCATTTAAAAATGGAATAGAAATTAAAATTTAAAATTAAATTAAATTTTAAAAATTAAAATTACAATTAAAAATTAAAATATTCAAAAAATAAAAACAGAATTATTATTCAAAAAACAAAAATAAACATAAATTTTTGTTTTAACTCAATTATCAAATCTTTCATCCATTTCTTGGTCGCTTCCATATGTTCCTTCCACCCTTTATTGTATATATCCTAAAGGCATGAAACCACAAAAAATAATTAACAAATTCGACAAAGTCCAAACAAATTTCTAAATATCAAAACAATAATACAATATCCAAAAAATAACAATAAATTCATACAGTATCCATAAAATTCTACAAATTCAAAAAAAAAAACGAAATAATATATTAAAACTCTGATTATTATCATCAATTCATACAATATCATTTTCACTCTAAATAAAACTATTTATAACAATCAAAATTATCTAAATAAAACTTCAAAAATCTATAAAAACTCTAAAAATTTCCAAAATTCATAAAACCCCCCAGACTTTCATTAAAAAATTTCAAATCAAAATCAAATTCCTCAAATCAAACATTCCAAATCAAAATATAATATTTCAAAACCCAAATCTAACGTTCTGAAACTTAAATCTAAGTATCTAACATTCCAATTCTTAAATCTAACATTTAAATCTCTAAATTTCACTTTGTAAATCCTAAATCTATGAATCTAATTTCTAAAGTTTTAGAAACTTACAAATTATTGTTGTTGTTGACCATAAATAATGTTAGATGATGTTGTTGTTGTTGTTGGTTGTGAGGATGAGTATAAACAAGAAGCTTTTGACGAAAATTAAAAAATTTAAAGTTTTTCTCTCAAACAACGAATGAACTCGCGAAGAAGACGATGGATATGTCCATCGGAATAGGCAAAAATTTTAATATTTGGTGCCGTCTTTGAAAAATATTGGGAACATTCATGCTTAATTTTTCGCAATCACTCAGAAATCCGTCGTAAATTTCTGATGGATCGTGAAAAATTTAAACAGATTTAATTTACGCGGGGATTGAAAACAATTCACATGGTCAAATTTTCAAAATCCATTGGTAATTTTCGATGGATTTCTGACTGACAATTTTTTTTTTGAACGAAAAATGTGGTCCGTTGGGAATCCGTCAGAAATTTCTGACAGATTTCTGACGGATTTGGGGTTTAGGGTTTCAAAATCGATATGTTTTGTGGGAAGTAGGTTTATAATATGAGATTCATTTATATTAGTGATATACAACTAAGATGAAGGTTATTTATTTCAAAATATAGCAAACCAACAATTTCAAATTATCAATGTTATACAAGTAACACACTACACCAAAACAGGGTTTTTGCTACTGATTCTACAGTCGCAAAATTTTTTAACTGTTTTGCTACTGATTACCGACTGTTTGACGATCATTTCTAAACAGTCGCAAAACAGTCGGTATTTCGCGACCAAATAAATCAGTCGTTAAATAGTAGGACGTTTACGACTGTATTGTGACTATGTTATGTTTTGGACGCAGATTAAAACCCTTATTCCTTTTTTCATTCGTCACTTAGAAAAATTTCATTCCTTTTTTCTCTCTGAAATGTGAAACCCTAATCAATTCTATCCTCTTCCTCTCTTAATCGATCTTTCTCTCCTCTTCCTCTCTTCATCGATCTTTCTCTCCTCTTCCTCTCTTCATCGATCTGCGCTTTCTCTCCTTATTCTCCTTTCTTTGTCCAATTTGAAACCCTAATCGATTCTCTCCTCTTCCTCTCTTCATCGATCCGCACTTTCTCTCCTTTTCCTCTTTCTCTCCTCTGTCGAATCTGTTGCAATGGGTGGAAAGAGGAAGCGAACTCTCGTCCGTCCAACTAACTCCTTAGTGAGAACGCCGGCTTCTCTACCAAAAACTCGGTATGATTTTGTACCGAGAACAGCGACTGACCCACCGGTTCTCCCCAACAACCAACATCAGCCGTTGGTGAGGGACTACCCTCCTCTGAAGCAGCTTTTCCCGGCCTCAGCGGCTCCGCCATCTGGTGCATCTCCTTCGGCCTCAACGGCTCCGCCATCTGCAGCGTGTGCAAATCGAGCTGCACCAGCGCCTCCACCTTCCAGACCATCTCTGGCGGCTCAAATCAGAGGAGCTGCATCTTCTGCAACTCAACCCACTCCAACGCGTGAAGAACTTCGGTACTTTGTTGAATTCGCGGTAAGAATCTCTCTGCTGTAACACCAAACTTCTCTGTTTTTCTTGTATTTGCTTTAACACTGATCTTTCTCTGTTGTTTTGTAGAAAAAACACAGATGGGATCCATCTTTAACAGGTTTGGTTCAAGAGCATTTCGAGTCTATAATTCAACTTCACTTGAAAGACATGGTGAGCACTGCGAGATGTAGTGACGAGCAACCGAAATGGATCAATGATAAGATCTGAGCAGACATGAAAAAACATTGGAGCACTGAAGAACAAAAAGCAAAGAGTGCAACAACCTCAGCAGCTCGGATGTCTGATCGTAAAGGTCTCGGTGCTCACAAACACACCTCTGGACAGAAGTCTTACCGACAAATCAAACAAGAAATGGTAAGTCAGTTTTAACTTTACATTTACTTGGTGCTTGAATCTGTGATATATGGTTTTATGTTGTTAATGCTTTACATTTACTCTAACTAAGTTTGCTGATTTACTGATTCACCTTATCCTTTTCCCATTCCAGATTGTTGAATTGGGAAGACCAGTGAGCTTCGGTGAGGTGTTCATCAGGGCTCATACCAAGAAAGATGGGACTTTTGTTGATCTGAAAACGAAGCAAGTTGCTGAGGCCTATAAGAAGAAAAAGCAAGAGAAGTTGTCTGAATGTGACTCGGAAACCACAGAGCTTTCGGATGGTTGTCATCCAGTGCTATCCATAGAAGAGGATAACAAGCTCTTTATCCAGGTGAAGTGCTTCATTTATGTTGTTATGTTTTGGAAATTGATTGATGATAGTGTCTGAGATTAATAGTCTTTTTTTTTTTTTGTAGTCTACATTCACAAATGATAGAGGAGAACTGTTTGGTTTTGGAAGCCTCAAGAATCTGCTCAAGGGAAAGGTACAAAACCCAGAAACCTCGGCTTTTTTTCGGCAGATGCAACAACAGCTTCAAATGGCTGAAGAGAAGCTCAAGGACCAAGCTGCTCTTATCGCACAGCAAGAAGCAGAGAATGCTTGAGTTGCAGCTGCTCAAAACGCCCAGACCTCCGAGCTTGCAATTGTCCACAAGTTCTTACAAACCGATGAGCGATTCCTAGCATTCCTCGCCAAAGAAACTGCTTCTGCTAATCCATAAGACATTTGTTTCTCACTTGTTTAGCTAAGTTCAAATTATGTTGTCTTTTGACAACATGAAACTTGTTCATTTTGTTTAAAAACATGAATATGTATGTTGGTGTGTGTTAATCCTAAGCTTTTCGTTTACTTTACATTCATTTTTACTTTTTTTTATAGCTTCAACATTAAATTAAAATCAGAAACTACTAAATCGATGATCAGTTTAGTCGTAAATTAGTAGCTCAAGTCGTAGGTAATCAGTCGCAATTCAGTAGCTATATTTTACGACTGACTACCGACTGAACTTTTAGTAGTAAACGTCAGTCACTATTCGGTCGCTAATCCGTCGTAATACTTTACGACTTATTAGCGACTGAATAGTGACTGATTTTATCAGTCGTGAATCGGTCATAAATCAGTAGCAAAATTGCTACTGATTTGTTTAGCGACGAGACCTTTAACTACGACACATATCAGTCACTAATCAGTCGTAAAACTCTGTTTTGCTACTGATTTCCTACTGTTTTTGCAGTAGTTAAAAGACTGTTTTCTTGTAGTGACATAAAGTATATGAAACTTTACCAAACACTTAACTCTTAACCATGAAAAATTGTAAACAACAAATTAACTTGTTTATATTAATTGTGATGTATGTTTTTGAAAACAGTTGTAGGATTGTGTTTGGAATTAGTTATTGTCAATATTTTTGACGAATTTCCGACGGATAACATTAAACATGTGATACATATGTGTTGTATAGGTCATATTTATAAAAAATATATTTATATATAGGAGTCATCGGAAATCCATCAGAATTCTGTCAGAAAATTATGACGAATTTATGTCCGTCAGAAATCTGTCAAAAATTTCTGACAGATTTCCGATAAAACCTCTATATATATATATATTTCAATGACATTTTCCAATGGATTTTTAACGAATCAAAGAAAATCGGTCGGAAATCCGTCAAAAATTTGTCGAAAAATTGTGACGGATTTTATTCCGTCAAAAATCCATCGAAACTTTCTGACGGATTTTGACCCATGAGAAATATACGTATTTAGTCAGAAATCCGTCATTTTTCTATCTGGAATTTCTGACGGAAATTTATTCCGTCAAAAAATTCGTCAGTTTTACGGCTGCATTCTTGTAGTGCTTGCTGAACCGAGTGCGAGTTTGTTATTTCTTAATTTATCAAAATTTTCCCTAATATTTTACTACTGTTCACGGACGACTGGTCCGCTATTTATAGTATACTTCCACCGCTTAATCCTTCTTTTGAATGGGTTTCATGTGCTTTAGAGATGTTTATCTCGCTCATGTTTGAACTTTAGGTCAGTGTAGAATTGAATGTATTTACTAGTGAGGATTTGTCATTTTACTTTGTATGTGTTTGATGTTATATATCTAGTGATATTTTAGACATCGTATTCTACAGTCAATTTTTTGTGTTTTGCATGTTTACACAAATATTAAAAACTGTCACCAAGTAGGAGATTGATTCACTCACATGAACAATCGCCTCATATTTCTTTGTGGAATGCTGAGATGAGACATGACGAGTTTGGTGTAAGTGGGAGCTTGCCTCGTAAGGCTAGTCAATGTCCATTGAGATATCGATTATGATTGACCATGAATCATGAATACTTAGAAGAGCGATAAGTACATAATCAGGCGCTAGATAGCGAAATGATTGTATTTTGATCCACATAGTAGTATTTTATTGGTTTAACCAATTGACATATGCTCTTGACGAAAGAGTTACTATTATGACCTGTGAAACGGTTTTTTCTTAAAATCTTTGGTATTTGTTTAAAGGGGCTGATCTGGTTCTGGTGTGCTTTGATTGTCGTTCATTGCTAGCAAGTCACATTTGTTAATTGATATTGTTTATTCCACTTGAAGTCACGCTCTGGTAATTGGTGAATTATTTAAGGTCTGTTTCTTTGTTGAAAGTTGAATCATGTGTTTCTTACTAAAGTGGCATATAGTTTCTAGAATCTAGTAGCTTTGTTTTTTACTTGTTAATTTTCAAAGCAAGTCTTGTCTCTCTTATTGAGTTTATCTCACTCGCCCTAGCTGTGTTCAGAGAAAAGAAAGGCAATTTGTATCCCCTTATTTGTTTAAAGGCATTAGTTTGATTCTGTTTTGATTTTTGTTAATAACTTAGCAATTGTCAAACACGGTATTCGTTAGTGATCTAGCAGTTATCAAGCACGTTCTTGCTTAGTCTTCGCTTTATAATTTGCTTTACTTATTCCCGATCTGTTTCGGAATTTTTAGGCAATTTTTACAAGTTGTTTAATTGTTAAATTTTGTCTTTGCATATCAGTTGATTAAATTGTGAACTTTTTCTAGATTTTTTAATTCTAGAAAATTATTATTTAATATGTTTATGCAATTTAATTTAATTATTTTTGCATAAAATATTGAACTTTGATTTTTGGTTTATTTACTAATTCGTTTTTTTTTTACCGTTAACAAATTCGATCTTGGGTACGACTAACAATGACCACAACAAAATTTTGATCGATGGTCAGAATAAAATGCTCCGATCGAAAAAAAAAAAAGCAAAATGCTCTGATCGTTGATGGAACTGTTGGAGGTGCACTCATGTTATTGGGTCTAGTGAGTCAACACCTCAAATTCAGTTTGGGAGTAGTCTACTACATGTGAACCCGTCAGTGCATGGCACTGTAAACAGAAATTGATGCCGAAAAAGTTTGGTGGGAATGAATTTAAAATGTGTCAACAAAACATGAAATTTTCACCATTTTGAACCTAGATAAGTATCTAAAAACTGGTTATCGCCAACATGGGTGTGTGGACCCATTCAGACTTTCTGTGCAATGCATGGATTCTAAGCTGCTTGATAGACCCGATGTATTACGTATACAGTAAGGTCAAAAGCTCTAAGGCCGAAGATGTAGAAGTAACTATAGCGAAATTTCTAAACTTTGAAATGGTGAGTTCAAAAGTCAAAACCTATCATGGAACAAGTGGAAATCTACAATTGCTGATTTATAAACATATCATCTCATTCAGAAACTCCCAACAAGTTAGTTAGATTTTAAAAAGTATCTCATCCATACAAAACAAGACATTTCCATCGAAGACTTGATTCCCAATCTGCAAAGTGAATCTCAAAACCACAATGCCAATTTTGTTTTCTTTCATGCGAATATTGTAAACATGGCGGAGCATAAGAGCAAGGGAAATAACAATATTCTTTCTAAAGCCTCCTCAAGCTTTAAGAAGCGAACAAATGCTTTGAAGTTCTTTTGAAAGTTCATCAAGTGTGCCAAGATGGGCCATGAGACTAAGGCTTATCATAGTAAAGACATTGGGGAGTCTCAAGCCAATTTGACTGAAGCAGATATGAGCGTTGTGGTTACGAAATTCAACATGGTTGAGGAATAAGGAATGGTTGTAAAACACAAGTTCCATTACTCACATATGCATTGAGAAGGACATGTTTAGTACCTATCAGAAATGCAAAAGTGAAGAACGGTTGTTATTGGGTAACACCAGCTCATCCAAAATTGAAGGTCATGGCAATGTTTTGCTACAGATGAATGTAACATCTCTAACCCAAGAATATAGGGCTGGTTCGTTTGGAGGATAAACGGCTGGGGTAAAGGAATGAAGATGGAGGAAAATACTTGAGCTAACCAGCTAGGTATCCTGAGCTAGCTCGACAAACTAGAGTATAAGCTGAGCTAGCTTGACGAGCTAAAGTAATAGCTAGCTAGCTGGAAGTACTAGCTAGCTGAGCTGACCAGTAGCTCAACCAGTTTGGTGGACTGATTGAGTACTGACCCAGCTGAGTAGACTTATCAGCTAGCTACCGAGCTAGGTGAGGTACAGAGCTGGCACATGGAACGTTGGTAGAACGACCAAGTAACAGCCCAAGGCAGTTACCACTCGAAAGGGTGCAATCCTAACTATTCATAAAATAAATGGTAGAGATCGCACGAGAAAAGGTGCGAGATGGGAGAAGTTGTACGAACATTTTTCCTATAAAAGGAAGGAATTTTCATGTATAAATGCCATCTAGAACCCCCACGCCCAGGCGATGATCTCGTCCAATGAAATCTCATCGAAATTTTATATGCAATGTTCGAGGTTTAAAAGTTTTTAACACATAAAACATAAAACATAAATTATTATCAATTCAACCATTTTATCGGCCTTTTATCATTTTTTGTACCATACATTTCAATCGGTTTAAAAAAAGAGAGATGAACAAATAAATAAAAAATTCTTGTAAGATGTTGGTAGATTAAATATTTCAGCATTGTACTTCCCAAGCATCAGGCCAGAAGATAAATACAAGCAAATCTTCAATATCCTTCCCAGCAAAAACACCACAAGAGATTAAAGAGCAAGCACAAACTATACTAGGGATCCAAAAAGAAGGAGGGGTTGGGAAGTACTTGAGACTGCAGAGCATTTTGGGAGAAAGAAAAAAGACCTCTTCACCTCAATTGTAGATTGAATCCGACAGAAAGCAATCAGCTGGTCTACAAGATTCCTGTCGGGTGCAGGGAAAATTACAATGCTGAAATCAGTTCTGTCAGCCATCCCTACATATGCTATGCAATGCTTTAAATTACCTGTCAGCTTGTGCAAAAGAATCCACTCAGTGCTAACCAGGTTTTGGTGGGATGTTAATCCTGAGAAAAAAAAGATGTGTTGGATCTCCTGAAACAGACTGGCAAAATCAAAACCGGAAGAAGGGTTGGGTTTTAGAGAAATACAGAGTTTCAACAATGCACTATTAAGGAAACTAGCCTGGAGAATACTTACACAGCCAGAGTGCTTGTTGGCAAATATCCTCAATGGTAAATATTGCAAGACTAAGCCCTTCCTGGAAACGCAACCCCATGCTTCAGCCTCCCATGGCTGGAAAGGAATACTGGTGGGAAGAGACTTGATAGTAACAAACCTAAGCAAAGTAATCGGTGATGGAAAGTCAACAAGGATCTGGGAGAATTCATCGATCTCCCTGACAAAGCAACTGAAACCACACGGACCTATCCAGACAAGGGATAAGGACAGGAAAGTTTCAGAACTAATCTAACCGGAATCAAATCAATGGATCAAGGAGAAAATTGAGGAAGTAATGCCTGACTTGGCACATGATATTATGAGCATCCGACCAAGCTACTCAGGAGAGAAAGATGCCTACATATGGCTTCCCCATGACACCGGGATCTACACTACCAAGTCTGGATACCGCTCAGCAACATCTCTGCAATTCCCCGAAGCAGTAGAACAATCATGCTCACAGAACTTCAACTGGAGCAAATATATCTGGAACCTGAAAACATCACCCAAAATACAGGTTTTTTCTCTGGAAGAATATACAAAGGGCACTACCAATTGGCGAAAATCTAATAAAGCGAGGTATGGTCTCTAATTCTAGTTGCAGCAGATGTGGAGAATTAGAGACAATACCCCACTTGTTCTTTGAATGCTGGTTTGCGAAGAGAGTCTGGAACAATGCTCCATTTTCAAGATCTTTCCAACTCAATTGGTCCCAACTTTCAAGCAAACCTCCAGAGAGCCCGGGCCTGGATCTGCCTCCCCCCTTCTGGAATCACATCGGGACCACTATTCCCCTGGATCTGCTGGGCCATATGGTCAGCAAGAAACCATCTAATCTTCAAGGAGAGATCATACAACCCATAAGAGACGCTCCATAAGGCCCTAAACGAAGCACGAGAATGGCAATTGGCCCAAGTGACGGCGGTACCAGAAACCCGATCGCTAAAGCGACCCCAAATGAAACCACCACCACCGGATACAATCGTTTGCAACACTGACGCGGCCTGGAGATTTGAAGATAAAAAGGCGGGACTGGGTTGGATTTTCTAGGATCTAAAATCAAACACCATATCTCAGGGAACTCTCTCTCACAACAACGTTGCATCTCCCTCGATCGCTGAAGCTTTAGCAGTCCTAGCAGCACTACAAAAAGCAAGAGATCAGGGATGGAACAAAATTTGGATTAAATCAGACTCACAGCAGCTGATGCATGATTTGAATTCAGGTATTCGACGGAAGGAGCTCTATGGAGTCGTCACCGATATCGATTCAGTCGCTTCTATTTTCACGTTTATTGTCTTTTCATTTACCCCAAGAAACTCTAATGGGCTAGCTGATAGTTCGGCCATAGGAGCCCTTGGAACCTCTGGCGAGCGCACGTCCCAAATGCCACCATTCCTGAAATGTAGTCCCAAATGTCACTTAGACATATTTTAATTTTCGAATAATTTATTTTTAATTCAGAAAATAGGTTATTTACTAAAGAACCAGATGTTTTAAATAAAATTACATATCCTACCAGTTAAGCAGATCTGATTTAATCAATTTAACCGCACCTAACCAGCTTTCCAATTAAATCCGTGATAAATTAAATTAAACCGGATTTTAATTGAATTGGACCGGTGCGAACCAAGAAATTCATCAATTGACACTGGTTCACTCTAATAAAACCGTCGGCCGGTCGGTCCTCTTCGCCTTTCCTCTTTTCAACGTACAAGACGACCCAACCCTTGTTCATAAAAAGAACAACTGCTCAACTGTTGCTCTCCTCTCTGTCCGTTTCAAAAATTCAAACAGAACATCAGAATTGCATCCCCAATACTTCGATTCGATAATCCAGAAGACGAAAAGCAAAGTAAAATGGCTGAAATTGCGATTGTGTGTCAATGTCCGTGATGGAACAACATGAACGCAGTTAGAGGTATGTACGTTGATTGATAAACGGTTAAGGATGTCGAAATTGTTAGGTATAATTTCTTGTATTCATTTGAATGTTGAATGAATGGGATGGTGATTTAATTGAAAAATTGTAAGGTTCATATAGAATATATTGGGACATATAGAACAACTGTGCACATTTTTGTCTTAGAAAAATTGGTACAAGTATAACAATTAGTGTTCGGACATATAGATCATTCTGTTATTCGGAAAACTGGAACAACTGGAACAACTAGAATAACTGGATAACTGGAACATCTGGATTAACTGGAACAACTGAGATTATTTACCTAATTAATTTTGTTTGAAAATTTAAGGATGATGATGATGAGGACACACAGCCAGTGCCGCCAGAGAAAATTTTCTTTGGTAATAGTGAATACAGCAAGACTTGCAAGATATCCACTAGGTGTAGTGTGACACAAGTGGTGACGAAAATCGAGGATGTATCTTCTATTGCTTTGGATTGGTTCAAGAGACATGATCAGTTTAAGCATATATTTCATATGTACCGTGAGCCAAATCACATGTTGCAAGGGATGTGGATGCTTCTCCTCCGAACCGTACAAACGGAGCAAGAAAAGGAGTGTTGCTTTGTTGTGAATGGAGTACCCGTGTGGTATTCCATTAGGGAGCATGCGTTGTTGACAGGTATGAACTGTCATAATTATCCTCCTAATTGGATGAAACTTGGGGATACAAAGTTTGTGGAGAAGATCTTTAAGAAGAAGAAGGGGATAAAAATATCGGATGTGAAGAAGAAGTTGGTTGAGCTGAAGGAGATAGGGGAATCTTGAGAGGAAGAAGGGGACTGTCTTAAAGCTCACTATCTTGTATTTTTTAAGCAAGATAGTTCGGCCTAAAGCAAAGAATGATGCAAAAATTGATGATTTCCTTCTTCGGATGGTAAATGATGTGGCTTTGTGTGAGACTTTTCCTTGGGGGTGTCTCACATTTGATGATAATCTGAAGGAGATTATGAGGTTTTTCAAGAATTTTAAAGACGTAGTGAAGCCTAATCATCAAGCCGCCTTTAATGGATTCATCATTTCTCTTGAGGTAACTCTTTATTGGCTCTCTTGATTGATATTAATTCATTTAAATAATTACTAATTTGTTTAATGTTGTAATATATTGTGTAGGTTATTGCATTTGAGTGCATTCCTCATCTTGGCCGCAAGTTTAGAGAAGCTGATCCAGCTGAGAAAGATTGTCCTCGGTTGTGCAAGCACAAGTTCTCCGAAAGTTATATGAAAGGTTTTCCATTAGAAGACATTAATGCAGAGCTTGGAAGCACCAAGGTTAGAATTCGTGAAATTATTAATTATGTTGATATTTGTTAAAATTTTGAGTGATGTAAAATATGTTCTCTGATTTTCATATTGTAGGATATCATAAGCATCCTGGAGGCAGACAGCGATGAGAAACAAATGTTGGAAGAGATCGTTCCTTATGCTTATGATGATGGGACAGGAATTAGAGATACTCTTGTCGAAAGTTGGGTTCAGCGGCTCAGTGTTGATAGGAAGAAAATATGGTGGAACGATCTGTACGAGGCGGACTTGGCTGGCCGTAGTGAAGGAGTCCCTAAGAAGGGGAGTGGAGATGGTGTTAACAGTGATGGTGTTCCTCGAAGAGCTAACAATATTATATTAGAATCTCTAGTTCGTGAGCTTAAGGAAATGATGGAGAAGAGCTTGGAGGATGTGAAGCATCAACTTGCTGTCATGGATAACCGATTAATGAAACTAGAAGATTTTATTGAAGCAGTTGAGTTAGTTCCGGAACATCGTAGGGGTGAGTATTTTGATATAGTTGTGTTTTAGAAGATCTTTTTTCTGTGTTTAACTATTTTTGGTATTAATGAAGCAGAGGGGACACATGTTGCTGATAATGTACCTGATGATGTTGCTGAGGATATTGCTGAAGATGTTGATAAGGATGTTGCTGAGGTTGTTGCTGAGGTTGTTGCTGAGGATATGGCTGAAGATGTTTATGAGGATGTTGGTGTTAACTAAGCCATAAAAAAGAGAAAGGAAGAAAAAAGGCGTTACTAAAGAAACTTGTTGTATTGGTAATATTAGTAGTTTTTATTTTGGTGTTATTAATAACTAGAAAAACTGGAACAACTATTTAGGAGACGGCAAAAGTGGAAAAAATTGGAACAACTATTTTCAGATAATTGGAAAAAACTGGAACGAATTATTATTTGTTATTACTAGATTTATTTTGGTGTTATTACTAACTGGAAAAAACTGATACAACTATTTAAGAAAGAAGAAAAACTGGAACTAACTTGGAACATTTGAAAAAAATATAATCTACAAAATCAATCCATCTTCAAAAATAAAATTCAAAACCATCCAAATATTGACGACATTGGAAACATTTTATAATAAAAACGATGAATATAAGAAGAAAATCCAAATTGAGAGAAAAAAGGAATTTCTGATTCAAAATAAGAATTTAACAGAGATAATGGAATTTCTTTAGAATTTGCAAAACCTAATTTTTATTTCTAAAAATTAACATAAATTTAATTAATTTTTTTTTTTAAGTTTGCAAAACTAGTTCCTAATAACATAAAATCAGTTTTTTTTTTTTTTTTTTTTTTTTTTTTTTAATTTTTATTTTTTTTTAAATTTAAATAAAATTTTTTTAATTTTTTTTTTTTTTTATATTTTTTTTTTTTTTTTTTTTTTTTTTTTTTTTTTTTTTTTTATTTATTTAAATTAAAATAAGTTTTTTTTTTGTATTTTTAAATATATTTTTAAAAAATATTAAAAAAAAAAAAAAAAAAAAAAAAAAAAAAAATGTTATTTAAAATTTCTTTCCCCTTTTTAAATTTTTTCTTTTTTTTGGTTTTTTTTTTTTTTTTTTTTTTTTTTTTTTTTTTTTTTTTATTTTTTTTTTTTTTTTTTTTTTTTTTTTTTTTTTTTTTTTTTTTTAAAATTATTTTTTTTATTATTTTTTGAAAAACTCCTGTTGGTTTTCTTTTTGTCCCCCCCCCCAATTTCCTTTTTTTTTTATATTTTTAATTTTTTTTTAATATTTATTTTTTTTTTTTTTATTTTGGGTTTTGTTGTTTTTTTTTTTTTTCTTCCCGCGGGGGAGGTTATTTTTTTGGAAAAAAGCAGGGACACACGGATACTTGTCAATATCAAAACACTTGCAAGAACAGCTTTTCATTTTTAGGTCCACCAAATAAGTCTTCCCATCGATCCTAATAACATTGTATACAAGGAAGTAGCTATTTATCTCAATCACCTTTAATTTGGCTGCATCTGCACATCTTAAGTGCATTTCGTTCTCCACAAAAGGTACCAATTTTGATGTGGTCTTGACAGCAGAATCTTTCCTATGATTGTTGAACCACTCAGCAAATTTCTCAAGAATTGTATCAATCATAGTCAAGAGGGAGTACTTCCTTGCTTTCTTAAACACGGAGTTCAATGATTCTGCAGAGTTGCTTGTGTCTAGGTTGTACTTGTCTCCTTTAAAATGACACCTTGTCCATTGTTCTAGCCCAATACGTTTTTCCAAATACTCAACAGCTTTCGGAAACCTATTCCTAAATTTACTATACTCTCTGTCGAACTCATTCTTTGTATAAGCATGCGCGCAAACCATGAATTTTATCTTTAGCTAGATCCTTGTCTTTCTTCACATGGGATCTCACATTTTGAGATAAATGCCAAATGTAGTGTGCATGCAGTGCTCTTGGATACACCGCGGAGACTGCCTTGATGATGCTTTGGTGCCTATCGCTAATAAAAACTAATCCAGGCTCATCTGGTATAACAGTTTTCAGCTTTGTAAAAAACCACTCCCAACTAACATCCTTCTCATTGTCAATCACACCAAACGCAATTGGGTAGTGGTGATGATTTGGATCCTGAGCTGTTGCAAATATTAACATACCACCATATACAGTCTTAAGAAAAGTAGCATCCACTACTATCACTTTCCTAATAGCAGTAAACCCTGCAATGGAAGCTCCCAAAGCGATGAATAGATATTTGAATCTTTTTTCTTCATCAAATTCCACACTAGTTACTGTCCCATGATTGACATACTCTAACATATATAGATAAGAATCCAACATGTTGTAGCTTTTTTCAAAGCGCATCGCACATCACTTACATGTTGTTTTTTTCCTCTTAAGGCAGTGGAGTATGAACAATTCAAACCAATTTTTCTTAGAACCACATTCGCAAGGCTTTTAGGATCTGGGGTCTCTATTTGACCTGGATAGTCTTCATGCAAAATAGATGCTACTAATCTTGGTGTGCCTTGCTGTTTACGACTTGTTGTCGGAATAGAATCGCATGAATGCATCTTTCTATGTACTCTGACAGTGAAAAGTTCTAAATTCTTGTTTTTTGCAACTCTCAACTACCATTTGCAACCTTCTGGAGCTTGACGACATCTTAGCATAACTCGCTCCTTGTCTGATTTAATAGTTTTGTACCCAAAACAGTTCTCATTTGCAGCTTTCGTAACCAAATCATGCACTGCTTCCTTAGAAGAAAATTCTTGATCTATTTCAAGACCCGTACCATCTTTCCATTCATTAACATATTGACTTTCTTCTACACCATATGGAACCTCAAGAATTTCATGCCAACCATCCAAACCATCATTCTCATTTTTATCAATCGGGCTAACCGCATCCACTATATCATTCCTTTCTTCAATGACATCATTCTCCATTTGCTCTTCAATTATCGACCCTTCTTGTTGCGGTTGTTGTTCTTCTTCTATTCCATCTACTCTCGCAATAGTAGGGATCCCTCTATTTTCTACATCACCAACTCTACTATAATTCACACCAAATGAACTTCTTTGTTCCGTTCTAGAGTTTTCCTCACCTCCTTGATTATTTTCAACATCTTTCAATAACTCCACCCGCAAAATAGGTCTAAATCCATCCTTATCCACTGAAGTTAAATAAACATATACATCCTCGTCATCTACAATCTTTGCCTCTTTTCGAGTTTGACATTGACTGTAACTCAATTTAAGCTTTTTTAACATTTCATCAATTCCAATCTTCCTACAGATCTTATCAACCAACATTGCATACGTTACATCCTCCAAATATGACATCTTAATCGCTATACCTATTAGACTATTTTTTGAAATTCATTCATGATCTTCCGAATAGTGGCCTCCATAATCGAAATATATGTTTGTGTGGCTGATCTTCTTCATGACCTCCTGCAAATAAAACAAAATTAAATACATTTCTAAATTACACAGTACGCAGTTGTACCATTTGTACCGGTTGTATCACTACCTCTCACTTATTCTATTTGTACCAATCGGATATTTAACAATTAAATTCACCAAATTATAAATTTTGATAACTCATTCTACCATCAAAGATGATAATTAACCAACTGTGATACCCAAATAAGATATTTCAAATCAAATCCCATTACTCAGTTGTACCTTTTATATCAGTTTTATTACTCTCACTTGTTCCATTTCTACCAGTTGGACTTCGTATATTACCCAGAAAATTTTCGTTATTGTTTTCTCGAATGCAACGATTCAACAACATCTTTATTCGATTAATAACCTATGAAAATATACTTCATTGTCAAATTATATTTTATGTGAAATTCTCAAACAACCATTCATTCAATCTTGGCATGCATTCATCAATCGAAATCATAACAAATTTATTCTAAATTTGAAACAAAAATATACGATGGCTATTGGAATCAATGGTAGGCACCTACCAGAAACTATGCCGGCGATGACTACGGCGAGAGAGGTGTTGACTTCGATTCGATTCGCCGAAGAACAACGTTGAGCACGTGAGCGTGATTCGTGTGGATTATTTGGAGCGAGCGTGGGGAGCAACACAATTCAATTCAGCCCAATTCGAGGAGGGTGGAACAGGAGCTTCGAGGTGAGGAACGAGCTCGAGGAACAGAGCTTTTGTTTTGTCGGGATCGCGAACCAAACCGCAATAAATGGAGAATGAGCCATTTGAATTCAATGGAATTCGATAATAATTCAATGGAGCAGCTGACTGAGATTGAACTGAGAGGAGAAAGAGATTAAATGCCACTCATTAAGGGTATTTTAGGATTTTCATTATCTCAATGGCATACAGATTTTTGGGTGGCATTTTTTACCAAAAGTGGCATTTCAGCCATTAATCCACCTCTGCCCCTTAGCGTGCTTTCGGCCTTATAGGATAAGGCCTAATGAAATTAATTGTTGATCAAAAAAAAAAAAAGAAGAGCTAGAGTTAGAGAGAATTAAACTAGTATAAGCTGAATCGACTTAGTGTGCTTATATTATTATGTAATTTTATTAATAAAAATACATTGGTTTATCAGTTAAACTGAATCGAACCAAATCGTTTGGGTTAAGATAAAACATAAACGAATGGTTTAAGTGTAGACCTCGGATTGGTTTGGATCGGCTTAAGTTTGATTTATTCGGTTTGGTTCGGTTGAAATGCCCACCTTCTAGCTACATAAATGATTAAAAATGATAAAATGGTATAAAAGGGTGTATTGAACGAACATTTAGAGAGATTTGAGTTAAAATGACAAATCATATTTTATTGAAATATGAATTTTAAAATATCTTTTAAAATTCATTGTTATTCAATTAATGAATTTAAAATGTACAATCAAATCCACTGTTATTGAAAACATCTTAAAAATTGGATTTTAAAGTTTTAGCTGAGATTTCAAGAGATTTCTTAGTTAAAAATACAAACATCATAATCTCATAGTTTTAAGTGAGATTTCAAAGAATTTAATAACAAAATTTTTAATTAACCAAAATTCAACCAAATCATCTCAAATCTCACTAAAATTAAAATCTCTCCGAATTATTTATCCAATACACCCCCCTAAGTGTCAAAAACTTTTAAACCTAAGACAAAACATTACTATTATGTGATTGAGATTGTTCAACCTTGTTCGTTTTTTAAATTTCACGGTAAACAAATAAAATTTTCTTCTTTTAATTAATAAATATTAATTTATGAATAAATTAATATCACGATAAATTAATAAAATATTAACGTCTCGACATTATAGCATTATTAATTTATAGAGATTTTACTGTATTTTATCATCATATTTTTAATTAGACAATTTTCAAAACATATTGATGACTCAGAAGTTTAAATTTAATCGAGAAATTGCTAACACTAACACCAATAGTTGATTCAAAATGTCACAAGTCTAAAACAAAACAAAACAAAACAAACTCTTCACCCAGTTAGGCTGGTTTGGTTGGAGAATTCTAGGTCACTAAACCGTGACTTCCAATGTCCCCATGATTCAATTCCCCGGTTCAACTTACCGATCAATCCATTGCCGCAAAAAGAAAATCTGAACTCTTCTGCTGACCAAAATTATGTCCTAAAAGATTCCCTCTTTCTTCTTATTTCTACAAAAACAAAAAAATCAAAATTTCTGTGCACTAATAAGTAATAACATCTCTGCACAAATTTGAGTCGTCATTTGCAACTTTTCCCCCAATTCATTAGAGAAAATTCTTAGAATAGAGCATGCTTGAAGTTATCCTATCTTGTTCAAAACGTTGATAGGCTCGTCTAGTACGCAGAAACAAGACAACACTTGAAGCTAGTCCAATCACCGATAAGCATCCCCAGCACACAAACGTTAGTAGATAACAGTCTCGTCCCATACATATAACCGACTCGTTCTTTGACCCAGCCATGCTATGGGATTCATAGATCAAAGCAGCTAAGAAACCATAGACCAACGATCCTATCGGTATGTTTATGATAAGGATGTTGTGGTTAACCCCAACACTGTTGGGTCCAAAAGGCTCAGATGTTATAGAAACTGCTGCTGCAAATATGAAACCCGAGCTTAGACCGATTAAAGCTGTTCGTGCTTGTAATGCTGATAAACTTCCTGATGATGCCAACAAGAAAAGCACGATTGTGGTTGGGAAATGAGCAACGGCTAGCCACCCGGTTCTAGCAAAATAAAACTTCCTGCCCAATTCACATTGCAATAAACATCATTATCTTTTCATGATGATGCCAAACCCAAGGAGTACAAAACCATGTGTAAAGGACTTACGCTCTGATATAGTCTGGTGTTGCTGAAAGCAATCGACCAAAGAATGAAAATGACGAATAAAGCGTGACAAGAGTTCTTGTCTCAGAGCTTTGTCCTAAAGATTGTGCAATCTGTCCCAAGTTGTTGCTATACACAAGTCCAATTGTGCCGCCGCAAAAAATAGGCTATATAGTAAAGCCAGAAATCAGAAATCTGATCTGCATAAGAGCAAAGACAAATTTATAATCATAAGCAATTATAACTGTAATTGTATTTAACCGTACCTGTTTTAACTGTATATATAATGGTTAAGGTTACGGTCAAAAGAAAATTTATAACCGTAAACAATGGTTAGAAATGGTAACCGTAATAGCCTGTAACCGATGGTTAAAAGTAAATATTTTTTAAATATTTATTTTGGTCAACACTGGTCAATGCCAGTTTTTGACAGATTCCGATGGACGGTGTTCCAGAATAACATGGTCATGATGTTGACCACATGTCTTCATATAGTTCATATATGTAGGGGGAATGCGAAACGTATAATTGGTGTAGTTTTCTACACATTTCAAAATTTGGTATGTGTGGTCATGTATTTCAGTATACTTGATAAGTTGAGTTTTTATGTTGTTTTTATGTTGTTTTCATTTGTTCCTTGCATTAGTTTTGATCCATCTTCATTGCATTTTAGTAGTTAGTTGCATCCATTTGCATAGTATTCTTGTCTTTTAGGTTTTGGATGTGAGGTGGAGGAAAAAGGACATCATATGAAGTTAAGAAGAGCCAAGGAGTGAGATTTAGATTGAGAAGGATTGCATCGGCGTTTAGGGGTGGGCAAAACAACCGTAATAAAAAAAACTGAACCGAACCAAATTGTAAATTGGCAATTTGGTTTGATTTTGGTTTTGCTTAAAAACATGTACGATTACCATTATAAAAAGTTATTTTGATTTTGGTTTGATTCGGTTTATAATCATAAAACTGCGGTTTTAAAATTTTTATGTACGGTTACTTTTTATATATGTTTAAATAGATACTTGTGTTACCTAGTTTTTAATTTTGTATTTGTATTTGTAATTAAAAACATGTACGGTTACTTTTTATATATGTTTAAGTAGATACTTGTGTAACCTACTTTTTAATTTTTTTTAACAAAAATACCTTAAAACGGTTGCACAAAAACTTAATAAAAGAATGATACAAAACACTAGATATATAAGCATCTTATATATAATTTAAGTTCTTGGATCATTCATTTATTTTTTATTAGAGTTTCATCAAGTTATTTTCGCAAGCGCATCACTAAGTTTGACTTCTGTTCTTTTAAAATTTTCCAATAAAATCAATTTTTAGTTTTAACTTTTCAATTGTTCGATTTTGAGTTTTGACTTTTTACAAATACAAATACAATTACAAATTTAATGTTTTGATTTTGAGTTTTTAATTATTATTTTTTATAAAATCATTAAATCATCAACAAAACCGAAACCAAAATCAAACCAAACCAAACCGAATTAATTATGGTTAAAACCTTTAAAACCATAAACCAAAAAAAACCAAACCGTATTTCAATCAGTTTCTAAATGGTTTCATTTTCTATAGAACCAAAAAAAAAACCGTATTTCAATCACTTTCTAAAAATAATTGAACCGGAACCAAACCATAAACCAGAATGCCCACCCCTAGCGGCGTTCCACAGCGGCATCACGATGTCGTGTAGGTGCAGCGGGATGAGGTGACGGGATCATGTCAGCACTGCGAGACTCAACGAGCTTCATGGTACTTTGGTCTAGGAGCTGCAGCGGTGTCATGTCGTCGTGGAGCAGCAGTGGGGAGTGGTAGCAGCATTGTGACGTCGAAGGCGCGTAGCAGCATCGCCTAGCAGGGTCACCACACCGCTAGGATGCAGCAGCCGGTTCTCGCGATATGGTGACACCGCTGGGCCAGTTCAAAATTCCAGATTTTCACTCGTAGCCGGATTTAACCAAATCAGTATTGTATCAAACCATTATGCTTTTATTTTACTATAAATAGCCTAAGAAAAACATAATTAAAGCTACGCTTTGTTTAAGAGATTGTCTTAGCCACTTTTGAGCTTTCTCTTAAGAACATTGTATGATTTCTATTTTTATTCTGTTTAAATTTTTTTTCCTTTGAAATATTTTCTTATATTCATCTTATCAACATGATTTCTCAAAGATCAAGCCATTGGATTTGTGTTTCCATGATGATGAGTGAGTAGTCATTTTAGAACTTCTGGAGATGTTACATTTAGGATGATTGATCATTGATTAGTGGAGATAGGTTTGTAATTATTTAGATTCATACTTAATAGGTGTTCTTAATGCTAGATTAGCCAAGGAATTAGTAGTCTAGAGCTTACGCATTTTCATGCTCACAAAGTGTTTGTTAAAATGCTTGAACCAAAATATTAATATGCTTAGCTTGCTTAGCCTATGGGATACTTGATTAAGATGCTAAGCGGTTATTTAGACTCATTGGTAATGCTCATTGAACTCTTGACAGCTAACGGTAGTTTTTGATTATTAAGTGATTAGTGAAGGTATTAGTGCCACGGAAGTGGATTGGTATAGATTAGTGATATAAGACTTATGGATTAGCTCGAAAAGTTAGAATCAAGCTCCTGCAGTCCCATCTTATTAGACAAAGGGGACAGAAGAAAGAAATAGACATCTTTCAATGACAGTTAATAATCGATTGCCCTAGTCATCTATCATCTCCAGAGAGTTCGCTTTCTATTATTCAAATTTCAAAACTGTTTTAAGCGTTTTACCGCTTTTGTTTACTTAATTGTAATTGTGTTATCTAAACCAAAATCTTTATTCGCCTTATATTAAGTATTTGATTCTGCATTCTTAGTGTGTTTTAAACCTTTTGTCCTTATGGAATCGATACCCCTAAGTGCTACGCACGATGGGATATTTGAAAGCTTAAAAAGTTTGTTATCAATACTTTGTGTAGCTGACTATCTTTTTCCTAATGCAATCTATGCTTGCATAAATGTAACGCACATTGAGCAATCCTTGATCTTAACAAGCTCGTCTAAATACCATTTCGATTCCTTGTACCTCCTGGAGATTATGAACGAACACCTGATGCTTCATCGAATGCAACTGACCAGTATGGACGTCCACTGAAAGAGCTCTTACGTTTCTATAATAACTTGTACTTATATACAAACAGTTATACTAAGAGACGATATAGCCAAAATCCTTAAGTCGATATTAGTTAAACAAATGATGTACTCATTACTAATTACAATCATTTTTTTTTGTTCATAATAAACAAGAATGCGTTATGAAACTTTTTGGTGAAAGCTCTTCACATGTGATTCTTTACCATCAAAATGAAGCTTCAGCTTGGTTTTCTCCGCATGACAAAGGTTAGGTAGAGGATTGGACGCTTCAAGTGTGGAAATTGCTTGTAGCATTTTCAATACCTCCTTGACGATAGTTGCAACGAAATCAATCTCCAATGTGCTACTACACTTGTTAAGAAAAAGGTCGAGATGAGTTTTTTTTTAAAATAAACACACGAGCGTGCATGCATACATAAAAAAAATGCAAATATTAAAAGACGAATTCGCTGATTTTTATCGTATCCAACAAAAAAATTATTACAATGCATAGATAGTTGATACATTAACATTTCCGAGGCACTAATCAAGTACAGATAAGTACTAACGGAGATTAGAGATTTATTTATCTTCTCAACAAGGCATAATTAATCTTAAAAGTATGTACATATTGCCATGAAGATTTAGTTAGGGTTTAGTTAGGGTTTAGACCATTAGTACCTATTCTCATCGAAAATCAGGGCAAACTTATGGGATACAAACCCAATTGCCTCTTTCCATCGCTTTATCTTAGGTTCGTCATACTCGTACCTGTACTCTTGTTCTCTAAAGTTGTCACCAAAATCTCCCTTAAGTCTTTTCACATTAGTTGGAGTCACCTTGTAGAAGATGGGGAGCACCTTGTGATAGACAGTAAAGGTACTCCCAAAGTTAATAAATGTGTCAAAAGATGTATAATTTACACCTTCAATAGAAAGTAATAACATTGGTCTAGATCGTAACTCACTTTTATTCCCTAGATACGATATATAATTATAAATGTGTATATAGAGATATATAAATGTTCATCATGATATATAATACTCGATCAACACCTTGAGTAGGCCTTGGTGCGCACGTTCTTTAATTTTCACAAGCTCGTCCAAGCACCATTTTGATTCCGTGTAGCTGCTCGAAAACACAACTATTGCAATCCCAGAATCCTCGATCCTCTTGAAAAGATTGGTAAGGTCGTCACCTATATTCGCCTGAGTGTCTGTGAAGACGTTGATCCCATTTCTCCGTAGTGCATCCACGAGATAGCCGATGAAATATCTGCGCAGCTCATCTCCCCGGAAATTGATGAAAACTTGAATATTCGGTGGCTTGACTTTACTGTCCATTGGAGGTTGGTGAAAGTTCTTTACACCAAAAGAGATAATGTATGGTTAATTTGTTTAAAGACAAAGGTTTTAGAAAACCAAAGTGTCACTATAGGTCACCTGTCAAGAAAATCGACATTGGTTTTAGCGTAGGAAGAAGATCTCTCATGCTTTGCTCCAAATTTACCAGTGGGAAACTCAGTATATTGGTCTCTTGGATTCTCTGCTCGTTCTGCAGGAATGTACTCTAGCACTTTTTGTACGTTCTCCGCAGTTCTATCAATGGCACCGCTTTCATCACTGGTAAGAAAGTGATCGTCAAGATATCTCTATTCCAACAATAAATCTTAAAAATTTTAAGTAGAAAATGAAAACAATAATATTTTGCAAACAAAATTACTTACATTAAACGTGTGCTCATATAAGCGATTTGTGGCATGCAAAAAAAGAGCAGAACACAACCTATTATCATTCCTAGTTGACTTCTAATTTTACTGAGATCCAACTTATCTCCCAATTCCTCCAGGCGTTGTTTGATTCCAAAAGTATTATCCTCATCTTTGCTCAGATTGAGACCATCATCTCTTCTTGACTTTGCTTCAGCTTGGAAAATCTCAGCCTCCTTTGTATTCCAGAGAATACCATCTGATCGGGAAGAGTCCATAGAGGCATCTTCCTGCAGCTTACTCCGCCAGTAGTCACGTGAGTTTTCTATTTGTTCATCTGAAATCTCGCTAGTTACACTCTTGACCTCCACGGAGATGCTATTGATAGAGTCGGTCACATTATTACAGTCAAAGAAGAGTAAGAGAAACAATGAGACCCTCCGATCGTGAAAGGCCTAATCTGTAAATGATAATTGGAAAAAATTATGTAGTAATATAAATAGGCAGGGTAGAATTCATCCCTCTTCTCAAGAAAAACCAAATCTTGTGGGTGCCGAGGCGGGGTTCTTTCGTAGGTCTCCATGGACGAATTTCTCAAGGAATTAGTTTCCACAAACGAATTCTAAAAGTTAGTGAAATTGAATTTGGGAAGAACAGATTGGAGTTCGAGAGGAACATCTTCGTCAACTCTCGGTGACCACACAATTTCTAAAGATTAGTAGTTTCCACACACACATAATAGATACATACGTATATATGCATCCTTATCCTTGCTTTGGGCTTCAGCCTTGCAAATGCACATCCATCTGTGTTTTGTTATTTTGTCTTTTTGTAGTTTTTTTCCTTGTCTAGTTCCTTTATCGGGCAACAAGATCTTCCACATAATCAAAAGGGTCCATTTTAACTTCAATAATTTATGTGGCGTAATTTTCACGCATCAACAAAGATCACTACGTTTTTCAACATCAATTAACAAACATTTCAAAAAAAACTACATGAATATTTATCTTTGTACCAAAATCAACTGTGACCATAGCGGTGTTCTGTTAGTTGTAGTGAAAGTCATATGCTATATGGCATTAGGGGTTGACACAGATCAGATATCCAGAAAATTTTGGATATCGAATCCACTAAAGCTAAAAATCTTAAAATAATAATATAAAATTATTTTAAAATTAAAAAATTAAAAATTAATAGGAAATATGATTTAAAATATTTCAAATTAAAAATGTGAGGTTAGAGCCTAGAAGATTACTAAATTTGTGATATAGATGGAAGGTTTTAAACTTTGTGGTTTTGTGGAAGTAAAACATACAGTAGAACCTCTATAAATTAATACTCGGTAAATTAATAAACATTATAAATTAATAAAATTTTATGGTCACAAGTCGGATCGATGTAAAAATGAACAAAATTTGATAAGATAATAAAATAATATTTTTTTTAGAATCTCTATGTAAATATATGGTCATATTAATAACATAAATTAATAATCATGTAAATTTATATATATATATAAAGATAATATAATTTTGTTTTTACGAATTTATGTTAGAACTCATAAAGAACTTTTCTTATATAAGAAAATATTATGTTATATTTTAAACTATCTTATTGTTATAAATTAAATAAATTTTTCATAAAATAAAAAAAAAACTTTCTATAAATTTTTTAATTATAAATATGCATAATTTTTATTTTAATAGTTGTATAGACTGTTTAAATACAACAATTAAGGTTACTAATTATAAATTTAAAAATTATGTTAATTGTTTATATAAGTGAATTCATCTATAATCTTTGTTATTTATTATCAAAATAATTTAATTTTCTTTTAAATTTTAAACTTTTAAGTCCAAAACTATTAAAATTTATAATATCCAATACATTAATTTTATTTAGATAAAAAAATTTAATTTATTTATTTTTAATTTTTGACAAAAAATCTCTATAAATTAATAAAATATTATGGTCCTAATATTATTAATTTATAGAGGTTTTACTATATTTTAGTGGTATTAATGAGAATTGTCCAAAAAAAAAAAACATTTCAGACTATTTTATCAAAATTTTAAAAATATTCTAGTCAGTTCCAGAACCGATCAATTGCGGCTGATTATAATGGGTTGGACACCCTTTCTCTTCTCGGCCAGAATTCAGCAACCATCTCGCTCTTACCTGTCTTCCTTTTTATCCCAAAAATTCCAAATTTAAGCTCGCCAGCCACGAAGCCGCTGCCATTGGAGATGAAGTTGGGACCCAATTGTAACCACTTTGGTCATCTAAAGACTTTCATCAGGGGAGAGCGGGTTGCGGAAGCTCTTTCTCCATCTAAAGTGCTTGGAGTTGGGACTGGGCCTGTTCGAGGTTCTGTTTTTGTTGAGTAAGTCCTGATGCTTTTGCGCAGCTCTTACTCTGGTAGTTGTCATCAACAAGAAATGAGTTAGTTCAGTTTTAGCAGATCATGTTGCACTGCCCATTGAGCCAAGTGTCTTGGAAAGTTATGTTCTTTAAGACTTCTTATACACCTTCAGGTACATAAACAAAATCAAGTTTCTCTTGAGTATGATCCACATTCAACTTCTTCAGATTCTGATGAAGTTCTGGATATGGATTTTTCCCTTCCTTCTGCCCGGAATATACCTTAGATAGACAAATTAAACTTCTCCAAACATTTTTAGATACAACTGTTGAAAGTTTTTCAAAACAACTTCAGACTAGTTTGTGCACTTTTTATCTCGCATTTATTATACTTTGAAGCCTTACTCGATGTTCATTTGTTTTCAGCTTATGTATTGCCATCTTACTACAGTACTACTCTTGTAATCTATCCATGGATTATTCATACAGAGTTTTTGTTGAATGCAATAGTTACATTTTTACTAAAAAGAAAGAACTGAGTTCTACTCCATCTACTTACAATTTTAGGTGCTGTTCTAGTGTTCTTCTTTGAAAATTTATACGTAACTTCTAAAACCGTAAGCTAAAGAGAGTTGACAATCGAGCTTGGTGTCCTTATCGTTTGACGTTTTTCTTTTTTGCATTTGGCAGTCACGAGTGTGACTTTGTAGAAAAAATAGCAAAGGAAACTTTCAAGACACTGAACAAGTTGTTTCCATGTGAAATCCGTGCTCTTCCTGGGGCTGAACTCCGCATGCAGGAACTGGAAAAGTTATTGAATCTTAAAGAGAAAAGTTGCGTGAAAGTTGTTGGTGTTCTTGGTATGGCAGGTATCAGTAAAACAATTGTTGCAGATTGCGTATATAAACGAATTTACAGCCGATTTGATGGCTACTGCTTTCTTGCAAACATTAATAATGAAGAGAGATTACATGGATTAGATCATTTGCAGCAGAAACTCCTCAGGAAATTATTGGATGAAGATAATCTGAATTTTGGAGCTCCTGAAGGAGCACATGAAGCTTTGAAGGATCAACTTCAGAACAAGAGACTGTTTATTGTTCTTGATGATGTGAAAAATGAAGACCAAATAAGAATTCTTATCGGACAATGGGAACGAGAGTTGTACCTAGAAGGAAGTCGGATTTTCATAACAACCAGAGACAAGAAACTACTGGAGAAGATCGTTGATGCAACATATGTGGTTCCGAGATTAAGTGATAGGGAAGCACTAGAGCTTTTTTGCTTGAATGCATTTTCCAGTAACCTCTCTCCCGCTACAGATTGCAAAAAAGGCCAGACGGTAAGATTCAGGAGGTGCTGAAAATGAGTTATACGGAACTGTGTCCACAGCAAAAGAGCATATTTCTCGATGTTGCGTGTTTCTTCAGTTCAGAAAAAACAGATTTCGTTTTGAAGATTCTGAATACTGACCATATTGATGCTGCAACTCTGATTGAAGATCTTGTTGATAAGTGTTTGGTAACCATTTATGATAATCGGCTTGAGATGCATGACCTTCTGCTTACAATGGATAAGGAGATAGGTCATGAATCATCCATCAAAGAGGCAGGAAACTGGAGTCAATTACGGAACCAAGAAGATATATGTTGTGTGCTGAAGTATAAAACGGTAAGCAAAATGTTACTTCTATATCATATCCAGCATTGATGTGATTCATAGAACTGTTTTCTGCTTTTCGCTTTAATTTTTTTATCTTGCTTATCAGAGAACTGCAAAAGTTAGAGGCATCTTCCTGGATATGTCAAATGTAGAATACATGAAGCTAAGTCCTGATGTTTTCACAAAGATGCGGAATCTCAAGTTCCTCAAATTCTACAATTCTCATTGTTCTCAATGGTGTGAGAAAGACTGTAAATTTAGATTCCTGTGTGGTCTTGATTGCTTTCCAGATGAGCTTGTGTACCTCCATTGGCAGGGGTACCCATTGAAGTACCTGCCATCAAACTTCAACCCAAAGAAACTTGTTGATCTCAATCTGCGGCATAGCCATCTTAAAAAACTTTGGAAAGAAAAAAGGTATAGCCTCCTATTAGAACAGATTCTAGAGTCAGATCTGCATATGGTTTATTAAATTATTTTATTTGTTTATCGCAGAATACAGCTGAGTTAAGGTGAGTTGATCTCAGTCATTCAAAATACTTGCTGAGCTTATCAGGCTTGTTGAATGCTCGAAATCTTGAAAGATTGAACGCTGAATGCTGTACAACTTTGATCAAGTGTTAATCAATCCATCAGATGGACAGTCTTGTGTACTTGAACTTCAGAGAGTGCACAAGCCTTGAGAGTCTTCCAGAGGGGATCAGTCTGAAATCGTTAAAGACTCTTATCCTCAGTGGTTGCTCAAAGCTTGGAACATTTCCAACTATTTCAGAAAGCATAGAATCTCTACATTTGGATGGGACAGCAATTGAAATAGTACCTGAATCCGTAGAGAGCCTCCGGTACCTAGCTGTGTTGAATTTAAAGAAGTCTTGCAAGTTGAGGCATCTTCCCAGAAATCTTTGCAAGCTGAAATCTCTTCAAGAACTGATTCTTTCTGCTGTTCAAAACTGGAGTGTTTCCCAGACATTTGTTATGAGCCAAAACCTTAGACTTAGATCTCGTAACCGGACTGTTGCTAAAGCTTGAAAGTAGAAAGAGATTAAAGCAAAGCTTCCTCTTAACCAAGTCTCTCTTAGAGAATTAGGTCAATTGTTGGAAATTCATTCTTTATTGATCATAAGAGATCTTTATATAGGCCAAGATACAATCAATCTTACACCTAAACCGAAAAGTAAAAATACCTTAAACCTAATTAAAAAGGAAAAACATCTAAACCTTAACTTAAATGTAAATAAGAAAACACTTAATTTTATGTGATACTGTAAGCCGTATCAACATTAACGAGGACATGGAACATCTGGATGTTTTGCTTATGGACGAGACGGGTATCAAACAGATACCTAGAACAATGAGCATGAGTAGTCGCAAGATATTTACATTTGGTGGACCCAAAGTCCAAAATTCAAATCTCTACCTCACAGAGTTACTGCCTTTCTCAGGATGCTTTCGCTTATCAGATCTCTACCTCACAGATTGCTATCTCCACAAGTTGTCCAACAACTTCAGTTGCTTGTCATCGTTACATAGTTTATGCTTAAGCAGAAACGATTTAGAATACCTACCTGAAAGCATCAAGAAACTTCATCATCTAAAAGCACTTGACTTGAAGCACTGCCGAAAGCTCAACTCACTACCAGTGCTTCCATCAAATCTGCAATACTTGGATGCTCATGACTGTGTTTCTCTGGAAACAGTTGCAAAGCCCATGACACTTCTTGTGGTTGCTGAAAGAGTTCAATCTACTTTTATATTCACTGATTGCTTCAAACTTAACTGAGAAGCGCAAGAAAATATCGTGGCTCATGCCCAACTCAAGAGTCAAATACTGGCGACTGCGTGTCTTAAACGTAATCATAAGGTCCATCTCGATTTACTCTTTTCTTCCATTGACATTCTATCATGATCTCATGCTTAATGGTTTCTCTGTATCATCTCAGGGACTAGTTCTTGAACCTTTAGTTAGTGTCAGTTTTCCTGGAAGCGACTTACCTCTTTGGTTCCGCCATCGGAGAATGGGCTCTTCCATAAAAAACACACTTGCCTCCACACTGGTGGTGACAATAAATTTATAGGGGGTTGTCTCTTTCAAAGACTATGAATATCAAACTAGCCGTTTCTCTATAATTTGCAAGTGCAAGTTCAAGAGCGAGAACGGTGATCGGATCAGGTTAATTTGTTATCTTGGGGGATGGAATGAGCCGTGTGGATCATCTGGACATCAATCACGGAAAATTTGGTCTGAACATGGTTTCTTCAGTTACAGCAAGTGTTTCCATATCAAGAAATGTCGTGAAGAGAGTAATGACCGCAATAGTTGTTGCAACACTGCAGCCTCTTTTGTCAGGTCTAGCTCTAACACTGCTCTAGAGGCACGGTGATTAAATCACGCATGAGCTTCAGTTCCAAGAAAATACGTGACAGCTAAGCTTTAAAAGCAATTCCGTGAACAAAATAACATCATAGAGCTATCTTAGTAAACCCACTGCCACACCAGTGACTCTTATTCCAACATTTTCCTCTGTTTTTTTTCCATTGTGTTTCTCTGGTTTGTGACTAACCAAATTTCCTCTGTTTTTCCTAGATGATTTTGGGCAATTGCTATGGAAGTTTATAGGTATATAAAAAGTTTTCCCTGACCAAGGAGTTGCTATTCTTAACTACACTTTTTTTCCTTTCAAGGCAGTAGATAATGACGAAATTCAAAGGCCATACTTTCAATTATCTCTTTTTCGCCACTCGGAGAGACTTATATGATAGATCTTACGTGATCGGTAAGCTTGTGATGCTGTGTATGAATGCAAAGAGAAATTGATTAAATGTGTTACATTATTTAATCTACACAGCGATTATACGTCCATCTAGCGAGCCTAGTATCTTGTCACTTTGAAAAGTTTAGTACCCGACTCTGTTTTGAGACTGAGAAACAAAATCTTGTACAATGTCGCATATATCAACAATCAGCTTGTTACAAAAACATAAATAGATAACATATAACAGTTTGTTTCAGAATTGAATTTATTTTATCATCGCTCGTTGTAGTTGCACAACAATTTGCAATCATAAATGAGAAAACTTTCTTATTCTTCTCAAGAGACCCAACCATCTATTTTCAACTTGTTCCAAGACCTCTGTCCTTGAGCTTGCCTCCCAAGAACCAGATTCATAAACTAAACTAAAACCGCACTTCAGTACCTCACAATTCTTAACTTCGCATGTACCATCTGTCACTTCAAATTCAATGGAAGCCTTAGTAGGTACACATTCTTCGTCGCCATCCGCTTCTTGAAATTTGTTGATATTCAACCAATTGGTGTAGCCGATGAACACATGAATCGACTTAATTGTACGTTCCTCATCGCCTGTCTCGGATAAACCTCCAACATGACAATTAAAGTAGCTAGAGGAAGTCTCACCATTGTTGAACTTACAAATGCATTTCACGTGGAGGTTGCTGTTTTGAATTTTGTGGTCCTTAAATGAGACAATAGCACATAGAGCTATTCCAACAAACCCACTTTTACTCCAGTGTCGAGGCAGCTCAGGATCCAACACTGCTCCAGAAGCTCTGTGACTAAACCAAGCAGGAACTTCACTTCCAGGAAAGCAAGTGGCAACCAAAGCTTCAAAAACAAGACCCTGTAAAGTAAAACCAAAGATAATTCATATAATTTCAAAACCTTTGACCAAGTTTTCGAGAGGAAAGTTAAAGACCTTCTTGTGGCGATTTAATGCATCTGAAATAATCCGGCTCTTATTGTGAGCATAGCCTATGATTTCATTCTTTGCGACGTTCTCCAATTTCTCACAGTTAGTGAAGATAAATGAGGAGGGGACCTGCTTCGTTGGCATAAGAAGGGCCAGTGGACTCGCTACTTCTTTTAGTGAGTTGCAAGCATGTGCATCTAAGCATTGAAGATTTGGTGGGAGCGTTGAAATAGATATGAGATTCTTGCAATACTTCAAGTCGATCCACTTCAAATGATAGAGTTGACTAATGCTAGATTGTAGGCTGCAAATCATATAATTTCTGCTTAAGCATAGACGCTGCAACATGGAAAAACTATTCATTTGAGGTGGCCGTTGGAACACCGCTTGGCCTTTGAAGTTACCAAACTGTAATAATATGTTGGGCAACTCTTTTATTGAGGTCCCATCAAGTAGCAATATCTGCAGATTTTCCATGTTTTCCTTAATATCAGGAAAACTCTTAAGCTTTTCACAACCAGAGAGTATTAGTTCTTCAAGAGCCTTTAGCTTGTCGAGACAGTCAGGTAGAAAATCCAACATTTTGCAGTCTTTGAGATTCAATAACACAAGTTTCTGGAAGTTTTGGATGGCCCGAGGAAGATTCTCGATTGCAGTGCCATCTAAATGCAGAAATTCAAGATTTTCAGAAATCAGCTCAAAGTTGTTAAACTTTGAGCAGCCACTGAGGATAAGAGTCTTCAGGGAGACTAAATCCAGTGTTTCTGGTAGAGACGAGAGCATTATGCATCCTCTGAGGTTAAGAAAAACAAGGCTTTTCATATTTTTCATTTCTTTTGGCAACTTTTCAAGAAGTGTGCAGCCTTCAAGATTTAATCTTTGGAGATGAAATGCCTTTGACAATGCTGACAGGTCAGTCAACTTGGTCGAATAACTTAGATCCACCCACTTCAACCATGGTGTTTCCTGTGACAACAACTCAGAACAAGGTTACAACCAATCAGCTAAATTACACAAGTTATTTTAGCCATCGATTGTATGCTTATGTTTGTGTTTTGCTTTCATGTTTAGATGTTACTGTGTTTTCCTTCAAATGAAACTACTAATTTTTTAATCAAAGTTCATTTGTATATTATAAAAGTAACAGAAAGACATACCTTAACAGCTTTGAAACAACTTTAATGTTCTACTTTTCAAAATTGTAATTCAAATTTTTTTTCTAAGGAGAAACTTACATATATACTCAAATTGGCATTTGAAACAACCGAGATCATAATAAAATGTAGCAAAGAAACAGGAAGACATACCTTAACATCTTTCCAAACATGCTCAATCTTACTATAAGGCAGCCTGAGGTCAATAAGATTATTTGGGTTGAAGTCTGGTGGAAGTTCAACCCATGGGAATTTCAGCCAGTGTAGATATCGAATCTCTTGAAACGGGAACTCCAGTCCATCGGGCAAGTTTACTTTACAGTCAACATAGCATTTCTGAGGACAAAGAGAGTCATAGATTTTGAGGTAACGCAGGTTCCGCTGGTTGAACCTTTTGATAAAGATGTCTGGGGATATAGGGATTCCAGGCTCAACTTTGGACGTGTCTAGGAATATACCTCTCACCTTTTTCATTTCCCGGAAACACGTCAAAATAGAAACAAGTTAGCAAAGCGCATGTAAAGTAATTCAGCCTTAACACAAGAAAGTATATTGAAGTAGTTTAGAGGGACTTGAGATTTTTCATTTACCATTTTTATTTGCTGTTTGAGGATCACCTGTTCTAACCGTAGGGTGTTAGTAATTTTTTCATGATCCCACATTCTTTCCCCTGACTCATTTTCATCAGATGAACCCAGTTCCTGACCAAATGTACACAGTAGATTATGCATCTCTATTCGGCCAGCAGAGATACAGATGAACAACTTTTCAGCGAGATCTCTTATAACAGCTTCACCAGACTGAGGGCCATATGGGTCCAGTAAACAGTTCACATAATCCTCCTCCTCTGATCTGAAGAAACAAGCTATGTCGAGAAACGCATCCTTCTGTTGAGGACTCAATTCGTTAAAACTGTTACTCAATTCAGTTAGTATGTTCGGATTGCAACAATGTGGCAGTGTTGCTAGTCTTTTTTCCCAGTGAGCCTCATCTTTCCCACGAAGCTCTTCTCCCAACTCCATGAGGGCTCGTGGATTGCCTCCAGCATAATCCACATACTTTTTGGATAGCTTCATGAAATTCCGGGTAGTGCGAGAGACTTGATCATTAAAGGCATGAAGTTGAAATAGCTCCAAGGCTTCTTCATCGTTCAGTCCAGGGACCACATAAATATCGTGAACCAGTTCTGCGATCGATGACTTGTCACGTGTTGTAATGACAATCTTGCTTCCCTTCTTAATCCATCCGAGATTTTCGAGTAAGAAATTTACTTGGTTCTTATGGCTCACACCATCCAATACAACCAAAATTTTCCAATTGCGCGCTTTAGCCTTGTCAAGTATGTCCTTCAGCCAATCCGATTCGTCATTTGACTTCGCCAGGATTTCCCACGTCAACGAAAACTTTTTCTTCCACTTCTCGTAATATTTGCTCGCAAGATAGGTTTTACCAATCCCAGGCATCCCAACAATTCCAACAATTTGAGTTTCGAGGCAATCATAATCTAACTTTTCTTCCAATTGCTTAAGGCATTGCTCGATTGTGCAAACGGGAACTGATGCTTTAGTTTGTTGGATTTTTGCAGATGAACTATTCCCACTAGAAGTCACCGTGGAGATACTTGCAGGAAGCATGTTGGTACATTCTCCTCGTCCGATTTCTGATGAAATTATAGGTTCCAGTTCCTTGATTGCCTGGACGATCTTGAGGAGGAAATCGTCTTGTGAACTGAAATACGAATGAGAAAAATCAATGGGAGTCTTGAATTAGGAAATAATACGATTAGGGAAAACAAATGAGATAGTCAAAGAAAAAAAGTAAAAAGGTTGTACCGACCCATTCTCCGGTAGTACCAACCCCATCCTTGTGGGAACAGACTCTAAAGCGTCCTCCCATTGCGGAATCCTGGGTCTTCTACGACGACCTTCTCCATATAGCTTGACGCCAAACTCTCCCTTTTGTCCTCTCACGTCCTCTGGCTTCACCTTGAAAAAGACGGGGATGACTCTGAGGTTTTCGTTCTTCACGTTGTCCATTATCTCCACCAGCTCATCCAAGCACCACTCTGATTCTGGGTACCGTTCCGAGAAGATCGCTAGTGCGATTTTCGATTCCTTGATCCTTTCGAAAACGATTTGGATCGGTTCGCTCCGGTGCTCTTCCCTGTCGATATAGTACTTTATATGAGATTCTGTGAAGGTCCTCTCCAAATGACTGATGAATCCATCCCGAAGATCCAGTCCCCGGAAATTGATGAACACTTGAGGCTGAGGCTGAGGGACGGCATTGACCTTGGAAGCCGAAGCACAGCTGGAGGTCATCATGTCCGTTAAAGAGTTTTTGGTTTGATTGCTACTAATTCAACGTATGCGCATTCCAATTATAAAGTCAACTAGGCCGCCGTTGTGTATTGAGTCCATCAATGGTAAGATCCATCAATTATTGATCAGATTTACTCTCATTCGTATTTTCAGGGTTATGATTTTTGAAAATGTTGATATTTGATTTTAGTAAAATAATTGGAAAAATCGGCTATTTCACACCTCAAGATTCTAGAGTCCTTCAACGTGGATAGTGTCTCTAAATTTTTTATTGTGTTTAAATTTTGTTGTTGTTTAATATATTTTTTGTATAATGTATTATTTATTTACGATGAAGATACATATATTTAATGTACAATAAACTTTTATAAATTAATAATGTCGGGATTAGAGAATAATTATTAATTTTATAGAAATTTTTTTTGCGAATTTTATAATTTTTATTAAAATCTATTTAAGATAAGATATTTTCGATAACATTCACATTCTTCTATATTTCCTTTTACCTAAAATTCCTTATAATTTATAATTTACATATTGTTATATTTTTTTTTTTTCATTTCCATATTGTTTTAAGATTCCTTTTTCTTTTGAATTTTTAATTTTTTTGGATGCACTTCGGTAAAGTATCATTCAGTTCACTAATTTAGTAATTTATCCCACCCCTACTAAAATATATATTTGGTACTTGCCTCTTGGGGTTCGATCCCCTCACTTATTTTTTTCTTTTTGCCTCAACAACTGTTTTTCATTCATCCAAATCTTAGTACAAACCAAGTTTATCAACCTCTACATTGGGTTTTACCCATATTGGCACTACGGAGTACAACTTAGAAACATAATTCAACAAAGAAATAGACCCCCTCGCTACTCTATTTCCACTTCTTGGGAATAACAGAAGCTTGAAGTCTTCATGGTGAGAGATCAGATTTTTTATATCATCACACAAATGCATAAGTATTTGCTATCTATCCTTACCTGTAGTTGCCTCAATCAGCTCCTTAGAATCAGATTCATAGATGACCTTCTGATAACCAAAAGCCGAATAGGTGAGGATAGCCCATCTTAAGGCTTTGGCTTAAGCTCTAACACCTTGTCAATCAGCTTTCTCAAAATCCATCCCAAACCCCACCTCGAAAAGATAGCAGAGATGATCCACACACCGCAAAGAACATAGGCACGCTGCCTCCCGCTTATGCAATCTGACTGAGCTTCAGGTGGTGGTGATGTTTCTGGTAAAAGACCACAACAGCAACCACCAAAACCAGAAAAAACACTAACCACATACCACTCGGAAACGTATACGCATCAATGTAAAGTAGAGAAGACATGAAGAGACAAAAGAGAAAAGCCACAAAAAAGGCGACAACATGGTCAGATGCCGTATTAGCACTTCCCAGGTACTTAGGATTTCCTTCAGATATTTTGGTAAGTGCTCTCTGAACTGCTTCAACTGTTGCTTCAATAAGAGGAGCATCTTCGCTGCAACAATAGTGGTCGAAACGTTAGTAAGGATAAGATGCAGAACAATTAGTGATAAGTCTTGCTACATACAAACCTAATACTCGTCTACAGTAAGCAGATAACTCCACATTCCATTTTCAGAAGATAATGGAAAAAATGCAAAAAAAACTACTCAACTTGTAAATTTTGTCAGACTAATACTCAATTTTTTCATTAAACAAACAAATACTCAACTTTCACATTTTTAAGCAAAAAGATTTATGTTACTCTTTAACTTAACAATGCCATTCACACCACCGTTACTCTTTGTTTTAGAATCCAAAAATCTAAAATTCTCAAACTAAATATGCAAATTTGCTGAATAATATCTGAATCTGGATGACCACGCAGACCAGAAAGATGGAGAGAAAGTCACATAAGAGCTTATGCATCCTAAATTGTTACCACAGGAAATACCAAAAAAAAAAAAATAGAATCAGATAACTAGATAAAAAATCCGAGATATAAAAAAACAAGGCTAGGGTTACTTTTAGATATGAAAATTTGGTGAATTTGAGCATTTAGCTATTTAAGGTTAGGGAATTGGGAACTTTTGGGGGTAACAGAGATACTAAACTTTCGTATGAAAAATACTAAACTTTTATTTGCATTTCCAAAAGCAACTCATCTTATTTGACCCCTTTTTCATCAATAAGGAGAAATCAGGAAATCAATACCCGTAAATTTCCGACTGTATGCCGATTGTCTTTGCAATTGACTTCACGGAAGTCTCACACTTCAGGATTTTCTCGAGTTCGTCTTTGTATCTCTCTTTCATTTCCTTGAAACGTTGGCCAAATTCTCCCTTGAGGTTTTTCATGTCGCTTGATCTCACATTGTAGAAGACAGGGATCACCAAGAGTTTTCCTTCCTTTGCAAGCTCGTCCATCATCACAAGCTCGTTCAAGCAAAAGTTTGACTCTACATACCTCTTAGAGAAGATAACAAGTGCAATCTTTGACTCCTTTATTCTCTGGTAGAGATGTATTAGTTGTTTTATCCCATTTCCCTTGTCATTGTCTGTGAAAACATTGACCCCTGCATCTGTCAAAGTACTCACAAGATGTCTAACAAAGGTCTTGCGCAGCTCAGCTCCATGATAACTGACAAAAACCTGAGAGTGGCTTTTTCGGATTCCAGCTTGAGAAGACGAAGCAACCATGGGGATCTAATAGACGAGACCGAATGTTTCAGAGTTTGGTGGTTCAAATTATGGAGAATGGGAATGGATTTGAGCAATTAATTTATCTACTTAATAATTAAAAAACAAGCTTACAAGGTTGTCGCTATGATGTTGAGGCTCTCCAGACAACCGGGCATCCACATCTAACACTCGACTGTGTCTCTCTCTTCCTGAATTGTCTGATCCGGTTCCATAGTCAGCCGAGGATATAGGAGACTTAGCAATAGGTGGTTGGGAACTTGTAGCCTGCAGAAGAGGTAACAAAAAGGTATAAGTAAATGATCATGCAATGGAAAATATAATAAAATCTTTGTTACAAAAAATCTAGTCGATTCATTCAACCAATCAACATGTGATCAAATTTAACGATTCCACGTGCTATAATTTTATCTGGCAATTCAACTACCTTGTCCACACCGTCCGGTGATCTTTCTGCTGCGTCAGTTTCTCTTCTTACATCCGAGATAGCCACTAAGAAAGGAAGACAAGCAATCAGAAATTTATAAGCCTCAAGAAATACTAGGGAACAAAGAACATCGCATAGAAAAGATGTAAGCAAACAAATCTTAAATCCAATTACCGTTTTTTGAATAAGCTCTGCAGTGATTTGCTTCAAAAGGTTCTCCTTGTACACCAGATTTAACCCGCAATTCATCAGTTGCAAAGATCAAACTAAAGCCACACTTCAACACCTCGCAGCCTTCTAACACTTCTGTACCATCTGTCACTTTAAATTCAAGTGAAGCCTTAGTATGACTACATCCCTCTTCATCTTCCTCAACCAGTTTCTTTATATCCAAAATACTGGTATAGCCAATAAAGACGCACGGTTCAATCTTCCCTGGTTTGTCACTTGATTCACTCACCCTGCCAATAGTGCAACTAATGCGGATACGAGACCCATCTTCATTATTGAACACACAATTACATTTCACTAAGAGACGGTTCCTCTGCTCATGGTAGCCATGAAATGAGATAACAGCGCACAGAGCTATTCCAGTAAACCTGTTGTCACTCCAGTGCAGAGGCAGCTTTGGCTTTAACACCGGCCCAAAAGCTCGGTAACTGAACCATGCCGGCACTTCCCATCCAGGAAAGCAAGTTCCAGTAAAAGCTTCCAGGATAGAACCCTGCTAAAAGGAACACCAAAACTAAATTACATACAATATACGCTAGCAGGAAGACTGCAAATTGATAGAAAGAGATAGACAGACCTCATCGTAACGAGTGAGTTCATCTAGCATTAACTGGCATCTCCACCGAGTATAGGACATGATACTATCCTTTGAGTCTTGGTCCAACTTATTACAGTTGGAAAAAATGAATGTTGCATGGTTCTGCTCAGACATCACCGGAAGGGCCAGCGGATTTGCAACTCTTTCCAGAGAATCACAGCCATGTGCATCAAAGTATTGAAGTCTTGGTGGAAGCGTTGGAACAAATATCAGCTTCGTGCACTGTTTCACGTCAAGCCAGTTCAGATTATACAGTTTCCCAATGTCAGGTTGCAGGGTAACAAAATAATTTCCACTCAAAATTAAACGTTGTAGTAATGATACTCCATTAACACCACACGCATATTCTCTCACGGTGGAATATAACCCAAAAGGTTGTAAGGAAATATCTGCAGAAGCTGAGCCTTCGGATCTAGTGAAGCATGATATACTTGGCATCTCATTTGCTTTTGTCCCATCAAGAAGTAAAATCCGAAGATGTTTTAAGCTATGCCTGACATCTGGAAGACTGTTAAGACTTGAACAACCAGAGAGTATTAGCTCATCAAGAAATTTTAGCTCGCCCAAACAGTTGGGTAGGCACTGCAGCCTTTTGCAGTTTTTCAAATTCAACACGACAAGTCTGTGGAGGTTCTTTATAGCTGGAGGAAGTCCTTCAATTGCTGTGCCATCCAAATGTAGAAATTCGACACTTTCGGAAATTAACTGAAATTCCTTTAGGTTTGAGCAGTCACTGAGGATGAGAGTTTTTAAAGAGATTAAGTTCATCTTCGGAAGATAGCAAAGACGTATGCATCCTCTTAGGTTCAGGAAAACAAGAGACTTCATATTTTGAATCTCCACCGGCAACTCATCCAAACTCGTGCAGCCTTCCAGATTTAATCGTTGAAGATTTTCAGCCTTTGACAATGCTGACAAGTCAATCAACTTGCTTGAGTGACTTAGATCTACCCACTTCAACCGTGGTGTATCCTGTCAGAATCCAACCACAAATCAAAAACTATTTAAGCCATCTAATGAAAACATGACTACAAAAAGATGGCACAAGAAGACACACCTTTACACCTTCCCAAACACGTTTGATCTTGCTGTAAGGCAGCCTCAGGTCAATAAGATTCTTAGGTCTGAACTCTGGTGGAAGTTCCTCCAATGGGAATTTCACCCAATGAAGATATCGAACCTCTTCCATGGAGAACTCAAGCCCATCCGGGAAGTATAAGTTGCAGTCAGGTTTACATTCCCGAGGACAAGAAGAATCATATATCTTGAGGTATAGAAGATTACGCATATCGGTGAAGGTCATGCATTCCAAGGCAATACTCTCCTTTACTTCGGACATGTCTAAGAATATACCTCTCACATTATTTGCCTCCTATTACCAAGTTAACAAATAGAAAGTTAGCTGTTACATGAAGTCTCAGAGCTTGTTTCCCCTGTTATTTGACAGATTTATGTTGTAATTCTACCCTCTAAAAAGCTTTGCCCATAACTTTTGGTCTGATTCCATCTATTACTGTTGTTTCATGTTTTCTCTTTAGTTGGAAAAATGTCATGATCCATCCTAAAACTTGCACATGTTGATTAATTTCATTGTCTGTATTTCAGGGCGGGTAACATTTTTTTTTTTTTTTTTGCTTTAGTTCCTATCAGAAATGATCATATGAAGTTTTGATTTAAAAAAAATGATCGCAAAGTTTGTTTTAGAATAACCAAGAAATGTTGAAGCATCATTGGACTCTTTTGCAGAAAAAATAAACGTACCAGTTGTCTCATTTTTGTCACCTTGTTGATGATATCTTTGTAGTTGCACAGCCTATGCTGCTTAGGAGAACCAAGCTCCCAGCCCAATGTATACATTTGATCATGCACCTCAACTCGCCCACAAGAAATTGTAATAAGGAACTTGTTAGCAAGATCTCTTACATCACTCACATCTTCAGGATTTCCTGAATCCAGTATACTTTTAACAAAATACTCTTCCTCTGATTTGAAAAAATACACTATGTCGAGAAACACATCTCTCTGTCGCTCATTAAGTTGGTCAACAGAGAATCTCCAGACATCTCTCATCTTCATATTAAAGCCTTGTCTCACTCTTCGCAGTTCATGTTGCCAAAATGCCTCACCTTTCCCACAGAGGTCGCTCCCCAGTAACTTGAGATCCAATGGGTTACCTGGAACACTATCCACGAACATTCTAGATAACGACAGTAAGGATTCTGAGAGACACATCTGATTATAGAAGGCATGATAAGTAAAGAGTTGAAAGGCTTCTCTGTTGTTCAATTGTTGGACCACATAAGTATCATGAGCCAATCCCTCTAGCAGTGACTTGTCACGCGTTGTAATAACAATCTTGCTTCCCTTCTTGATCCAGTTAAGATTCCCAAGTAGAAACTCTAATTGCTTCTTATCACTCACATCATCGAGAACAACAAAAACTTTAGTCTGCAGTAGTTTATCCTTCACGGAGTCATGTGTTGTCTGGTCATCTATGTCTTGATTTACATGTTTGAGTAACTCTTTCAGGAACACGCTCCTCAACTGCTCCAGACTGTACTTTTCTGACATTGTTAAAAACAAGTGACTTTGAAACTTACACCCACGCTTTTCAAACAAAATTGTTGCAAGAGTTGTTTTACCAATGCCGGGCATTCCAACAACTCCAATAATAAGAGTTTTTCCTGGTGTCGAGTACAACACTTTTTCCATCTGCTTGAGTCGTAATTTAAATCCAAATAAAGGATGCATATTAAGCTCCTTTAAATTTCCTGAAGATGTGTTGTCACGATAAGAGCTTACAATAATCTCTCTTATTGCGTCACTTTCTTCATTTAAAAGGTCATCTCTCTTGTTTTCAAAACTCTTCTGTAAATTTGGAGTAGCTTCAGAATTTGCTTTACTAAAGAAACTTTCAGCCCTTCCCATAGTTAGACTAGAGTAAGATTTATACTGGATATCATCATCACTTTTGGAGTTTCCATAAGATTGTGCTTCACCTGAGACGTTAACAGTCTTTGCATCCCAACTTATAATCTCCCTTTCATCGGTTGCATAGATCAACCTAAAGCCACACTTCAGCACCTTGCAATTTTCTAACACTTTTGTGCCATCTGTCAATTGAAATTCAAAGGAACCTCTACAGCTACATCCCTCTTCATCTTCCTCTTCATTATGTTTCTTGATATCCAACATACTAGTATAGCCAATAAATACATGAGACGTTTCAGTCTTCACAGGTGTGTTACTTGGTTCGCTCCAACGGCCAAAAGTGCAATTAAAGCGAATATGAGACCCATCTTCATAATTGAACACACAATTACACTTCACTAAGAGACGATTCCTCTGCTTATGGTAGCCAGGAAATAGGATAACAGCGCATAGAGCTATTCCAGTAAACTGGTTATCACACCAGTGTGGAGGCAGCTTTGGCTCTAACACGGACCCAGAAGCTTGGTGATTAAACCACGCCGGTATTTCCCATCCAGGAAAGCAAGTTCCAGTGAAATCTTCCAAATCATAACCCTGCAAAAAATAATACCAAACAAGATTACATACTGCCAGATGCAGCCATGAAGACTGGAAATTGATAGAGAAATAGGCATACCCCCTTGTGTTGAGAGAGTGCATCTAACACCAACTCACTTTTCCATCGAGTATAAGATAAAATACTATCTGTTGCATCTTGATCCAAGTTGTTGCAGTTGGAAAAGTTGAATGTGGCATGGATCTGCTCCGATAGCACTGGAAGAGCCAGAGGATTTGCAACTCTTTCTAGTGAATCACAGCCATGAGCATCAAAGTACTGAATTCTTGGTGGAAGCATTGGAATAGAGGTCAGCATCTTGCACTCCTTCACATCTAGCCAATTTAGATTGTAAAGTTTCCCAATGTCAGTTTGCAGGCTGACAAAATCATTTCCGCTTAAACACAGACGTCTCAAAGAGGAGACTTCATTAACACCACATGGCCACTCCCTTCGGCCAAAAGGTTGTAAGAAAACCATATCTGCAGAAGCTTCGCTTTCTGACATAGTGGCACACGATATGTTTGGCATCACTTTTGCTCCTATTCTGTCAATAAGTAAACTCTGGAGATGTTTCATGTTTTCCCTTACAACTGAAATATTCTTAAGCCTTGAACAACCAGAAAGTATTAGCTCTTCAAGAGCTTTCAACTCTCCGAGACAGTTGGGAAGACACTCCAACATGTTGCAGTTCTTCAGATTCAATACAACAAGTCTCTGGAGTTTCTTGATGGCTGGAGGAAGTCCCTTAATTGTAGTGCCATCCAGAAGTAAAACTTCTAGATTTTCAGAGACAAGCTGAAATTTCTCAAGGTTTGAGCAGTCACTAAGGATTAGAGTTTTAAGAGAAATTAAATTCATCTCGGGAAGATATGTAAGACGTGTGCAGCCTCTCATGTTCATGAAAACGAGAGACTTCATATTTTGGATTTCCACTGGCAACCTATCCAAAATCTTGCACCCTTCTAGATTTAATCTTTGAAGATTCTCAGCTCTTGATAATGCTGATAAGTCGAGCAAATTACTGGAATGGCTTAGATCTACCCACTTCAATCGTGGTGCATCCTGTGACAATCCATCATAGTTCAAACCATCTATCAGAAAACTGCACTAGTTACTTAAGCAATCTAATGAAAAAATAACAGCAAAAGAGATGGCATAGGTAAACACACCTTAACACCTTCCCAAACACGTTCAATCTTGCTGTGTGGCAGCCTAAGGTCAACAAGATTTCTTGGTATGAAGTCTGTTGGAAATTCTTTTAATGGGAATTTCAGCCAATGAAGATATCGAACCTCCTCCAAGGGAAATTCAAGCTCATCAGAGAAGTATAATTTGTCGTTAACTTTACATTGTCGAGGACAACAAGAATCGTATATTTTCAGGTATCGAAGATTGCGCATATAAATGAAGGTTGAACTGTCCAAGTAGATGCTGTTCGTCAACTTTGACATGTCTAAGAAAATACCTCTTACATTATGAGCATCCTGATAGCAAACCAAAAGAAAACATGTTAGCGAAGCGCACACTATGTCTTAGTGTAACTGAAAATCTATAGTTTAACAAGAAACGTAGTCTATATCAAAGTATTTCTATTCTAAGTTAATACCATTTACTATTGTTGTTTTATGTTTTTATAGTAGTGGATAAAGTGTTCAAGATCCATCTTAAAAATTAGCAAATGTTTATTAATCTCATACTTCGTGTTTCAGACAAAGCAACAAGTTTGTTTTCCTTATAACTATGGAAATTATGTTTTGAGACATAATTGGATTTTCTTCCACAGAAAATAAACTTACTGATAGTTCCATTTTCTTTAGTTTGCTGATGATATCCTTGTAGTTCCACATCCTAGGCCACCGACGAGAACAATTGTCCTTACCGAGCGCATACAGTAGACCATTAATCTCTACTCGGCCATCAGAGATTGTAATCAGAAACTTTTTGACGAGATCTTTTACTTCACTCACAGCATCAGGAGAGTCAGGATTTTGAGAATCTAGTAAACTTCTAACAAAATACTCATCCTCTGATTTGAAAAAACATACTATATCGAGAAAAACATCTTTCTGCCTCTCATCTAGTTGATCAGTAAAGAATCTCCAGACATCTTGGAATAACATATTGGAATTTTTTGTCACTGCTTCCAATATATATTCCCAGTGACCCTTGTCTTTCCCATGAAGTTCCATACCAAGTAAGCTGAGAGCCAATGGGTGTCCTCGCACGTAAGCCACAAACATTCTGGAGAGCATCAAGAAGGCACCGGTGGGACTACAAGTTTGATCACCAAAGGCATGATATTTGAAGAGTTGCAACGCCTCACTATCGTTCAATTCTGGAACCTCATAAGTATCATGAGAAAATCCTTCAAGCAGTGACTTGTCACACGTTGTAATAACAATCTTGCTTCCCTTCTTAATCCAGTCAAGGTCACCGAGGAGAAACTCTAGTTGTTTCTTGTCACTCACGTCATCAAGAACAACAAAGGCTTTAGTCTGAAGCAGTTTCTCCTTCATGGATTCATGTGTTGTCTTTTCACTAATCACAGGAAATTTTCCCTCGAGTAACACTTCCAAGAGTGTCTTTCGTAGCCACACTGGCCCATAGTCCTCTGCTTTCTTACGAACACCAAGAAGAGGCACGCAACGTAAAAAATTGCAATTCCATTTATCATGCAGCATCATTGCGAGAATGGTTTTACCTATACCAGGCATCCCAACAACTCCAACAATTCGAGTTTCATTGCAATCAAACTCTAACTTCTTCTCTAATCGCTCCATGCGTAGCTCCATTCCAAAGAGGTGATGTTTGTTAAGATAAGTTACATGCCTTTCTCCTTTTCTTGTGGGAAATTCAGTGTTTTTTGCTTTTTGCAGTAAACTTCTCTCTAGGACTTTCTTGACGGTGACAGTGATGAAGTCACTCTCAGAACTGCCAAACCATTAGGAAAAAACAAGATGAGACCCATCAGTCATGTAAGTTCGAATAATCTAGTCATTTTAGTGACAATCAATTCAAGCGAATAACAAATTAAAAATTACATCTACCTGTGTTCCTTTGAACAGATGCCCACCACAGATGCAACAGACTCCAAAGCTTCCTTCCATTTAATGATATGGTGATCCCGATTAATCCTCCATAAATTCCAAAACTTGACACCTATATCTCCCTTCAGTTGTCTAACCTCAAAAGGATCCACTTTATAGAAAATTGGAATGACTAAGAGTTTTCCTTCATCCATGAGTTCTTTGATCTTCACTAGCTTGTTTAAGAACCATCTTGATTCTGTGTACCTTTGTGAGAAGATTACGAGGGCGATCCTCGACTCCTCGATCCGCTTAAAAAGAAGTTCTGTAAGATCTTCACGCGGCAACTCATCTACATCTATAAAGACGTTGACTCCATCCCTTTTCAAAGCCTTTGCGACGTGGTCGATGAAGCCATGGCACAGGTCAGCTCCATGGAAATTAATGAACACTTCTGGATGCTCTGACAGGGGTTTGTCGTAGGTCATCATGGTAGAATTTGCACTAATATTTTCTTGCTTATTTTCGTCAATGAATGGGTCAACTCTCTTTTTAAGGACATTGTCATTCTTGCTCGGATTTAAACCATCATCTCTTCTTGATTTTCCTTCAGGTTGGACAATCTCAGCCTCCTTTGAATTTCTATCTGTCTTCGTATTAATACCATCTCCTTCGTTATAACTGTTTCTAAACCCTGTTCGGATCTTCTCATTGTAACAATTTGACAGCACATGACTGATGAAGTTGCCACGCCATTCTTTCCCCCGCAAGTTGATGAACACTTCTAGATGCTCTGGCAGGGGTTTGTCGTAGGTCACCATGGTAGAACTTCCGCTAAAGTTGTCTTGCTTCATTTCTTTGATATCTGGGTCAACTCTCTTGTCAAAGAAATTTTCATCCTTGCTCGGATTCAGACTATCATCTCTTCTTGATTTTGCTTCACCTTGAACAATCTCAGCCTTCTTTGGATTGCTATCTGACTTTCTATCCCAGAGAATACCATCTTTTTCACCTTCCATACCTTTTAGATCATCTGATCTGGAAGAGTCCATAAAGGTATCTTCCTGCTGCTCACTCAGCTGGTCATGTGACTTTTCTATTTGGTCCAGTGAAATCTGGGTCGTTACATTCTTCACATGCATGGCAATGGTAATGATAAAGTCGGTCTCGCTCTCATCACTGCCAAATGAATATTAGGGAAACAATGAGACCCTCTGATCATGTAAGGCCTAATTAATGGTAGACTTGCACTCAATTTAAGCTATCTGTAAATGAGAAGGTTCAAATGGATTGCTATTTTTTCTGATTTCTCTACCCGTAAGAAATTACCAATACAATAAAGTTGACAGAAAGAGGGAAACCAAAGCCAGAAATTGATACCATTATGGCTCTTACAAGGCAGTAGAACGCAACCAAGTCAAAAAAATTATTGTAGCTTGTGTTTTACATCACAAATCTATGTGGTAAATGGGGATAGAATCCATACCTGTTGTTAACAAATACGAAGCCCGGCCTGGCTGCAATAGACTTTAGAGCTCTTTCCCATTTAATGATATGGTGATCCGGATGAGTCCAAGTCAAATCGCGAAAGTCATCACCAAAACATCCATAGAGCTTTTCTACTTGCGATGGGTTCACCATGTAGAAGATTGGAATGACTAGGAGCTTGCTTTCCTCCATGAGCTCTTTCATCTTCACTAGCTCATCTAAGCACAATATGGATCCTGTGTACCTGCTGGAGAAGATAACGAGCGCAATCCTATACTCCTCAATCTTCTCATCTACATCTATATAGACGTTGACTCCATCCTTTTCCAAGGCCTTCATGAGGTGGCCAACAAAGCCATGGCTCAGGTTGGCTCCGCGGAAACTGATGAGCACTTTATGTTTTACAGGGGTATTTTCTAAGGTCACCATGGTAGAGCTTTCGCCTACATTTTCATGCTTCTTTTCTTTATTGACTGCAACAGACTCCAGAGCTTCCCCCCATTCACTGATATGGTGGTCAACTTTATTGATCTCAGCCCTATTCTGTAACTTAGATGTTGCATCAGAATTTGTTTTCCCAAGGAAGTTTTCATCTTTGCTAGGATTCTGGCCAACATTTCTTCGTGACTTTGCTTCAGCTTGGACAATCTCAGCCTTCTTTGGACTTCTATATGTTTTTGTATCCCATAGAAATGATAGAATATGATTTCTTCCACTATTAACTCCTCTCAGATCCTCTGAACTGGGATAGTCTATAGAGGCTTCTTCTTGCTGCTCACTCAGCCGGTCATGTGACTTTTCTATTTCCTCCATTTCATTCTTCACAAGCGAAACGATGTGATTGATAAAGTCGACCTCATTATCACTGCCAAAGAAGCCAAAGAGAAAACAATGAGACCCTCCGATCGTCAAAGGCCTAATTAACGGTAGACTTACACTTAATCTGTAGACGAGAAGGTCCAATTAACCCTAATAATCTTAGATTAAATACTAAGAACTACACACCATCATTCTTGTAAAAGTACAATAACATATATTTTTGAATATTCAGTCAATAATCTGTACCACCTTTCGTTCAATATCAAGGCCTTATTCTCCCAAGCATCCTGCAAAGCCGCGTTCCACTTAACAATCCGGTCGTCTCGAACACTACCTGTCTTAATCCACAGCTTCCATAGGTTATCACCGAAAGGACCTTCAAGCCCTTTCACAGTAGATAAGTCAAGCTTGTAGAAGATTGTAATGACACGGAGATTTTTGCATCCTTCCCCCTTTTTACTACATTCCATAATCTTCACCAGCTCATTCAAACACCATTGTGACTCCGTGTACCTCCTTGATAAAATCACCAGCGCAATTTCCGACTCCTCGATCCTTTGAAAAAAGATTTTGAGATCTTGGCCCGCTGTCTCATCCGTGTCTATACACACATTGATCCCGGCCAGTTTCAATTTGTAACAGAGATGGGAGACGAAGGATCTACGCAGCTCTGCTCCTCGGAAGCTGATGAACACTTGTGGATGCTGCGGCAAAGTTTCTTCCTGGGTCGCCATAGAAGAATTTCTCAAGGAATTTGTTTCAAGAGACGAATTCGAAAAGTTGGTTGAATGAGTTTCGGAAGAACAGATTGGACTTGAAGAGAAACATCTTCGTCAACGCTCGATGCGATGCAATTTCTAAAGATTAATAGTAGTTTCCACATTAAATTCTAAATTAAATGTTATGTACATACACATAAACATAAGCATCCTTTTATATTTATTTTTGTCAACCTGCATCCTTTGATATAAAGTCGACAAAAAAAACACAAAAGAAATGTAACATTATACGTATACTTATCTTTACTTTGGACTTCGGCTTTTCAAAGGCCCATAGGATTTGTTGGGCTTACCGATCCATCTGTGTTTGTTACTTTTGTCTTTCTCGGGCCAAGGAGATCGGTCCACTTGAACACATCCATTTCTAGCCGGCTAGTTCGGTTTCGCCAGGGTACATCCTACATTGTTATTTTGTTCATATCCATTTAGGAGATGTTAAAAGCTCTACTACTAATCTTCTTACCCTATTTTTCGGGTTTTAGTTCTCTGCCCTTATGGTTGTTAGGCACGCGTAGTGGTTGTAATCTTTTGTATTGTATCCTTTTACCTGATTAATGAATCAGTTTGCCGAAAAAGAAAAAAAAATCAACCTTAATGTTTTTGATCTTAATCTCGTAAGATAGCTCCCACTTAGTGGACTGAACTTTCAACAACTCTAGTCAATTATAATGCTTTGCATTATGAAAGGATCTTTAATCAAAATGGCAAATGTTATTTTGTTAAATAGCATGACATTGACAAAAATATCATTCAATCTCTTATATATTACTAGAGATGTTGCGCGGGTATGTTGTTAGATTCCACGTTATATTTGTTCCATAAGAAGGTACAGATTGTGGTTGGTAATCTATTGTAGTATTGTGTACTGTTTTTAGACAACATATAGGTTGTTAATGCGTCTACAAACTTTTTCCCTATTTTTTAGGACTCATCATATAGAAAACATCAGCTGGATTTCTAATATTAAATTAAAAGTCTCGTAAGGCAGTTGGATTTGAAAACCTCACACATGATAGTTTCAGTTCTTAGGTAGGAGCCTGCTTTCCAATTGTGGTTGTATTGCTTAAACAATAAGTTGTTGTGTTTTAACATTTATAACATTGTATTAAATTTTCTCTTTTTTCATGGATATTTCTCTGGTGACATCCTCTGTGTCCATCTTATTCTTCTCTGCTGAAAACTGTTGTTCATTCTTTTCTTCTATTTCTTTCAGGACATTGTCTCTCTTATCAAGAAGAGAATCAACAGTTTCTATCTACAGTTTAGCTTTCGCTGCCTTTCTGTGTTGATGGTTTCTTCTTGGTCCGATCATAAAAATCATCTTCATCACTGAAAAGAACATAAAATCCCCTATGAGAATCAGAACACAACCGACACAAGCTATAGTTTTACATGAAGATGCAAATATAGAGGTCCAACACTTGAATAAGCCTTTGATTGAAACACAAACACACCACAAGATACCTTGGAGAAAAAAAGAGCCTAAACACAAGAAAGATTAAGGATTCATGTGTTGTCTTGTCACTTATCACAGGAAATTTTCCCTCGAGTAACACTTCCAATAGTGTCTTTCGTAGCCACACTGGCCCATAGTCCTCTGCCTTCTTACGAATACCAAGAAGAGGCACGCAACGTAAAAACTTGCAATTCCACTTATCATGCAGCATCATTGCGAGAGTGTTTTTACCAATACCAGGCATCCCAACAACTCCAACAATTCGAGTTTCATTGCAATCAAACTCTAACTTCTTCTCCAATCGCTCCATGCATAGCTCCATTCCAAAGAGGGGTTTTTTGTTAAGATAAGTTTCATGCTTTACTCCTTTTCTTGTGGGAAATTCAGTACTTATTGCTCTTTGCAGTGAAATTTTCTCTAGGACTTTCTTGACGGTGACAGTGATGAAGTCACTCTCAGAACTGCCAAACCATTAAGAAAAAAACAAGATGAGACCCATCAGTCATGGAAGTTTGAATAATCTAGTTATTTCAGTGACATCAATTCAAGCCAATAACAAATTGAAAATTACAACTACCTGTTTTCCTTTGAACATATGCCCACCATAGATGTAACAGAATTCAAAGCTTCCTTCCATTTAATGATATGGGGATCCCGATTAATCCTCCATAAATTCCAAAATTTGACACCTAAATCTCCCTTCAGTTGTCTCACCTCGAATGGCTCCACTTTATAGAAAATTGGAATGACTAAGAGTTTCCCTTCATCCATGAGTTCTTTGATCTTCACTAGCTTGTTTAAGAGCCCTCTCGATTCTGTGTACCTGCTCGAGAAGATTACGAGTGCGATCTTCGACTCCTCAATCCGTTTAAAAAGAAGATTTGTAATATCTTCATGCAGCAACTCATCTATGTCTATATAGACGTTGACTCCATCCCTTTTCAAAGTCTTTGCAAGGTGGTCAACAAAGTTATGGCGCAGGTCAGCTCCACAGAAATTGATGAACACTTCTGGATGGTCTGTCAGGGGTTTGTCGTAGGTCACCATGGTAGAACTTTCACTAATATTGTCTTGCTTCTTTTCATCAATGACTGGGTCAACTCTCTTGTCAAGGAAACTTCTATCCTTGCTCGGATTCATACCATCATCTCTTCTTGATTTTGCTTCAGCTTGGACAATCTCAGCCTTCTTTGGATTTCTATCTGCCTTTTTATCCCAGAGAATATCATCTCTTTTACCTTCCACGCCTTTTAGATCCTCTGATCTGGAAGAGTCCATAAAGGTATCTTCCTGCTGCTCAATCAGCGGGTCATGTGACTTTTCCATTTGTTCCAGTGAAATCTGGGTCATTACATTCTTCACATGCATGGCGATGGTAATGATAAAGTCGATCTCGCTCTCATCACTGCCAAATGAGTGTCAGAGAAACAATGAGATCCTCTGATCATGTAAGGCCTAAATAATGGTAGACTTGCACTCAATTTAAGCTGTCTGTAAATGAGAAGGTTCAAATAGATTGCTATTTTTTTCTGATTTCTCTACCCCGTAAGAAATTACCAATACAATAAAGTTGACAGAAAGAGGGGAAACAAAGCCAGAAATTGATACCACAATAGCTCTGAGAAGCCAGTAGAATGTAACCAAGTCTACAAATTTATTCTCGGTTGTGTTTTACATCACAAATTTATGTGTTAATGGGTGTAGAATCTATACCTGTTGTTGTCAAACACGAAGCCCGGCCTGGCTGCAACAGACTTCAGAGCTTCCTCCCATTTAATGACATGGTGGTCCGGATGAGTGCAGATCAAATTCCGAAAGTCATCACCAAAACCTCCATAAACCTTTTCGACTTGTGATGGCTTCACCATGTAGAAGATTGGAATCACTTGGAGCTTGCTTTCATCCATGAGCTCTTTGATCTTCACCAGCTCATCTAAGCTCCTTACAGATCCTGCATACCTACTGGAGAAGATAACGAGCACAATCCTTGACTCTTCAACCCTCCTGAAAAGGTTTCCAAGATCTTCATCTATATGGACATTGACTCCATCCTTTTCCAATGCCTTCACGAGGTACCTAACAAAGCCATGGCTCAGGCTCCATGGAAATTGACGAGCACTTTGTGTTTTAGGGGGAGAGTGCCGTAGGTCACCATGGTAGAGCTTTCCCCTACATTTTTTTGCTTCTTTTCTTCATTGACTACAACAGACTTCAGAGCTTCCCCCCATTCAATTATACGGTGTTCAACTTTATTGGTCTCAGCGCTATTCTGTAACTTAGATGTTCCATCAGAGTTTGTTTTCCCAAGGAAGTTTTCATCCTTGCTGGGATTCAGACCAACATCTCTTCGTGACTTTGCTTCAGCATGGACAATCTCAGCCTCCTTTGGACTTCTATCTGTTTTTGTATCCAAGAGAATACCATCTATTTCACCATCGACGCCTTTCAGATCCTCTGAACTGGGATCGTCCATAGAGGCATCTTCCTGCTGCTCATGTGACTTTTCTATTACACTCTTGACCGCCACGGCGATGCTATTGATAAAGTCGGCCACATTATCTCTGTCAAAGGAGCGTAAGAGATACAATGAGACCAAAGGCCTAGTAAACGGTAGAATTACACTCAATCTGTAAATGAGAATTCCAGTAAACCCTAATATTTGCTACATTTTTTCCTCTTCTCAATGGATAGGGAAAACGATGAGACACGAGAATCCATACCTCTTCTCATTAAACACAAACCCAACCATTCGCGAAACAAAAAGCAAAGCTTCCTTCCATTCCTTGAGCTTGTCAACAGAAGTACGAATCACGTGATTCTGCAAATTGAAACAGAATTCCCCCTTAAGCAATTTCACTTCGGACGGATTCAGCTTGTAGAAAACTGGAATAGCCACGAGTTTGCCTTCCTCAACTCGTTCTTTGATCTTCACCATCTCGTCTAAGTCTAAGGAGTATGACGGATCAATGTAGCTTCTCGTGAAGATTACAAGCCCGATTCTCGACTCTTCCATCGCCTTAAAATAACGGTTTCCAGGATGTCCACCCCTCCACTGTTCATAGACATTAATTCCATCCCTTATTAAGAATCTCTCGAGACGAGCGACAAAGCCCGGGATCGGGTCGACTCCTCGCGAATTGATGTATACTTGTGGAGGCTGTGGCAGGGTTTTTTCCTCGGTGGCCATGGAAGAATTTCTCAATGAAATTGTTACCAGCGACGAATTCAAAACAATTGAACTTCAAGAGGAACATCTTCGTCAACGCTGGGCTCAGTGACGACGCAATTTCTAGATGTCGTAGTTGCTACACTAAAATGCCAAAATAATGAATTATGCTCCAAAAAAATGTGATATTTTATTACAACTTATGTAACATAATTGTTTTCCGCCGGATTCCACAACAATTCTACAATTAAAGTTGATACCAGTTAGATGCATACTTATCTTGACTTTTATATAATATTTACATATGCATCCTAATCTTTACTTTGGACTTTAGCTTTTCAATGGCCCATACGACTTGCTGGGCTGCCGATCCATCTGTGTTTTGTAACTTTTGTTTTTTTATTGTAGTTTCTTTCGTCGTCCGGTTCCTTTCTCGGGCCAAGGAGATCGATCCAATTAGGTTTACACTTATACAGCCATTTTTAACAGGCTAGTTCGGTTTCGCCGGGGTACATCCGACATTGTTCATATCCATGGTAGGATTTGTTAAAAGCTCTCTACTCCTTTCTTTTTTAATTTTTTTACTTTAAATTTCCATCCTTCCATTAATAAACTGACACAACGTCATTACAAAAGTCCCTTATAAAATTGGGGAGGGAAGGGAAGTTCTTGAACCTTTAGTTAGTGTCAGTTTTCCTGGAAGCGACTTACCTTTATGGTTCCGCCATCAGAGAATGGGCTCTTCCATAGAAACACACTTGCCTCCACACTGGTGCGACAATACATTTATGGGGCTTTCCTTATGTGTGGTTGTCTCTTTCAAAGACTATGAAGATCAAACCAGCCGTTTCTCTGTAATTTGCAAGTGCAAGTTCAAGAGCGAGAACGGTGATTACATCAGGTTTGTTTGTTATCTTGGGGGATGGAATGAGCCGAGTGGATCATCTGGACATCAATCACGGAAACTTGGGTCTGACCATGGTTTCTTCAATTACAGCAACTGTTTCCATATCAAGAAATGTCGTGAAGAGAAATGACCGCAATAGCCTCTTTTAAGTTCTTTGTTACTGATGAGAACAAGAGGAAGCTAGAAAGCTGTGAGGTGGTGAAATGTGGAATGAGCTTACTATATGCTCCGGATGAGACTGATTACAGCTCCAAGAAACACTGGAGAATAACCTCGAGGAAGTTATATCTAGAGATGAAGCAGATCAACATGAAAATGCCTCGGTTGAAGCTGTTTTCCCCAAGAGAGGTCGTCCTTGCTTGCAAAATGAAGACATAGAGAAAGGGAAAAGAGTGAAGAAAGAAATCTTATTGTACTCATGAGTGTGTTTATGTTAGTAGTTTAAAACATATGGTTTCCTAACAAGGTTGGATTCAGACAAAGGTCAACCATATTGTTTCACTCTGCAACAGGTCCAAAGGTGCAATCACTCAAGACAACGAATTCACTTAACAATTATCCTACCGAACTCACTTTCGTTACTGCGAAAAAAAACAAAGTAGCAAAAGAATCAATGGTCAGACACTATTTGATAAACTTGTGGTATATCCAAATGAAGCTAACCCCAATATCGTTTGGTAAAATGACCAATACAAATCTCCAGCTTCATCAAATGCCAACATTAGATTTTCAACTTTGTTGTTAGAAAAATAAATACCCCAGTTTTCGTTTACCACGCAAAATTGGACCTCGATGCACTGTTAACGATTATCTGGAATGAAGAAATCAGTAAAATCTAATGTAACTTGATCTATGCTTACGTAAACGTACCTTGAGCATCAGATCATTGCGTTGCTTGATCTTAACAAGCTCGTCTAGACACCATCTCGATTCCTTGTACCTCTTGGAGAATATGACCAATGCGATCTTTGACTCTTCGATTCTCACGAAGTGATTGGTGAGATCTTCACCAATTCTCTCAAGTTTGTCGGTAAAAACGTTGCTCTGGTGTCTATGGAGAGCTTACGGGAGATGGCTGTCGAAACCACACCATAGCTCCTGTCCTTGGAAATTGGCGAACACTTGATGCTTCATAAAATGCAACTGACCAGTGTGGACCTCCACTGAGAGAGCTCTTAAGTTTCTACTTATATAGAAACAGTTTTACTAAGAGACATAACCAAAATCCTTAACTCATAAGTACCACAAATCATTGTACAAGAGTATTTAAAATCATGACAATACTTTTTTTTGAAATCTTTTCTCCGCATGGCAAAGATTAACGAGAGGATTGGCCATTTTCAACTGTGGAATCGGGTTTTAGCATTTCCAAGACCTCCTTGACGATAGTTTCAATGAAATCAATCTCCAATACGCCGCTACACTTGTTAAGGAAAAGGTGGAGATGAGTTTTTTTTTTAAAGTTAACACACGAGCGTGCATGCATGCATATTGCAAATATAAAAAGACGACTTCAATGAGTTTTAATTATTAGATCTAACGAAAACTAATACAATACATTTTTGATACATTAACACTTCCGATGGACTAGTTTAGTTTTAAATATGTCAAATGTTTGTTTAGAGATGAGAGATTTCGTTGGTTTCCCAACAAAACATAGAATTAAAAATATGATGTAGACCATTAGTACCTTTTCTCATCAAAAATCAGGGCAAACTTAAGGGAGACAAACACAATTGCCTCTTTCCATCGCTTTATCTTAGGTTCATCAGACGCGAACATGTACTCTTTATCTCTGAAGTTGTCACCAAACTCTCCCTTGAGTCTTTTCACATTGCCTGTAGTCACCTTGTAGAAGATGGGAAGCACCTTGTGATAGAGAGTAAAGGTATTCCCAAAGTTAGTATTATGTGTCAAAAGATGTATTATATCTACACCTTCAATAGATGAAATAACAATATTGGTCTAGATTTTAACTCACTTTAGTTCCCTAGATACGATATATAATTATGTATATGTATATATAGAGATATATACATTCATCATCACACCTTGAGCAGGCCTTGGTGCACACGTTCTGTAATCTTCACAAGCTCGTCCAAGCACCAATTTGATTCCGTGTACCTGCTCGAAAACACAACTATGGCAATCCCAGAATCCTCGATCCTCTTGAAAAGAGTGTTGAGGTCTTCACCTCTTTTCTCGTGATTGTCTATGAAGACGTTGATCCCATTTCCCCGAAGTGCAGCCACTAGATAGCCAACGAAATTGTTGCGCAGCTGATCTCCTCGAAAATTGATGAAAACTTGAATATTTGGTGGCTTGACCTTGTCGTCCATTGGAGAATTGGAGCAAATTTCTTTATACAAATTCTCAGGATTTGGGCAAACTTCAGTAAATTTGTCTCTCGGGATCTCTGTTCGCTCTGCAGGAATACACTCTAGCATTTTTGGTACGTTCTCCACAATTTTATTGATGGCACCGCCCTCACCACTGGTAAGAAAGTGAGAGAATACAAAGTGATCGTCAAGGTGTCTCTATTCCAACAATAAATCTTAGTTTCGAAGTAGCAATTGCAAAAAAAAAAAAAAAAAAAAAAAAAAACTTACGTTAAAGGTGTGCTCATATAAGCAATATGTTGGAGATAAAAGAAGAGAAGCAGAAGACAACCTATTATCATTCCTAGCTGACTTGTAATTTTATAACTTTCCAAGACCTTGACGAGATGGCTGAGGAATCCATAGCGTAACATTTGATGGTTCCGTGGCAGTTTTACAACTGTGGAACTGAAGTTGGTTTCACCAGGGAAATTTTCCTGCAGAGTCTTGACGTGCTCCACGATGTTATCAATAAACTCAGCCTCATTATCGCTGTCAAAGAAGCAAAAGAGAAACAATTAGACACTCCGATCGTGAAAGGCCTAATTAACAGTAGACTTACACTCAATCTGTGAATTCAATTCCAAATAACCCTAATAATTGTTACATTTTCCTCTTCTCAATGGATAGGGAAAACGATGAGACATGAGAATCCATACCTCTTCTCAGTGTTCACATTAAACACAAACCCAAAACTTTGCGAAACAAATGTCAAAGCCTCCTTCCAGTTGTCGATCTTGTCACCAGAAGTATGTTTCGCAAGATCCCAAAAGTTGTCACCGAATTCTCCCTTTAGGTCTTTCACTTCAGATGTCATTAGCTTGTAGAAAACTGGAATAACCACGAGCTTGCCTTCCTCCACTTGTTCTTTGATCCTCACAAGCTCTTCCAAGCACCATTTTGATTCAGTGTACCAGCTCGAGAAGATTACAAGCGCGATTCTCGACTCTTCGATCACCTTGAAAAGATTTTCTATAGGAACTCTTTGATTGTGATACACGTTGAGTCCGTTTCGTTTCAAGGCCCGTTCGAGGTGAGAGAAAAAGCCATTGCGCAGCTGATCTCCTCGAAAATTGATGAAAACTTGAATATTTGGTGGCTTGGCCTTGCCGTCCATTGGAGAATTGGAGCAAATTTCTTTACACAAATTCTCAGGATTTGTGGAAAATTCAGTAAATTTGTCTCGTGGAATCTCTGTTTGCTCTGCAGGAATATATTCTAGCACTTTTGGTAAGTTCTCCACAACTCTATCGATGGCACCGCTCTCGCCACTGGTAAGAAAGTGAGAGAAAACAAAGTGATCGTCAAGTATTCGAACAATAAATCTAAAAAAATTTAAGCGGTAATCGAAAATTGTAAGGTGCTACAAAAACAAATATACTTACGTTAAAGGTGTGCTCATATAAGCAATATGTTGGAGACAAAAAAAGAGAAGCAGAAGACAACCTATTATCATTCCTAGCTGACTTGTAATTTCATAACTTTCCAAGACCTTGACGAGATGGCTGAGGAATCCATAGCGTAACATTTGATGGTTCCGTGGCAGTTTTATATTTGTGAAACTTGAGTTGGTTTCACCAAGGAAATTGTCATCTCTTCTTGATTTTTCTTCAGCTTGGACAATCTCAACTTCCTTTGGATTTCTATCTGATCTGGATGAGTCCCTCGAGGCATCTTGCTGCAGCTCACTCAGACAGTAGACATGTGACTTCTTAGGTGAAATCCGGGTAATTTCAATCTTTACCTGCTCCACGATTTTATTGATAAAGTTGGCCTCATTATCACTGTCAACCGAGCAAAAGAGAAACAATGAGACCTAATAATAGCTACATGCTTACATTTTTCCTCTTATCAATGGATAGGGAAAACGATGAGACACTCGAATCCATTGCTATTTGCTTTTTTTATGTTACAACCCAAACTTTATCTAGTAAGAAGGCAGGGTAGAATCCATACCTCATCTCATCAAACACAAACCCAATCGTTCGTGAAACGAATTTCAAAGCTTTCCTCCATTTCTCGATCTTGTCAAGAGAAGTAACTTTCGCGAGATCCCTAAAGTTGTCACCGAATTTTCCCTTTAGCACTTTCACTTCGGATACCATCAGCTTGTAGGAAACTGGAATAACCACGAGTTTGCCTTCCTCAACTCGTTCTTTGATCTTCAGCAGCTCGTCTAAGCACCATCTTGATTCAGTGTACCTGCTCGAGAAGATTACAAGCGCGATTCTCGACTCTTCGATCACCTTGAAAAGATTTTCTATAGGAACTCCGGACAATAACCCTTGATCGTGATACACGTTGACTTCGTTCAGTTTCAAGGCATGTCCGAGGCGAGAGACAAAGCCATTGCGCAGCTCTACTCCTTGATAACTGATGAACACTTCTGGATACAGCGGCAAAGCTACTTCCTGGGTTGCCATAGAAGAATTTCTCAGGGAATTTTTTTTCCTGAGAAGAATTCGAAAAGTTGGGTGAATGAGTTTGGGAAAACCAAGAGTAAAATGCCACGATGACCTTCCTTCTTTTTTTAAGATCTGGAATGACCTTGAACAAAAAAAGATTTGTACAAGAGCAACATCTTCGTCAACGATCGGTGACCACTGACCACCGCGCAATATTTACTTTGGACTTCAGCTTTGCAAAGGCCCAAACAATTTGTTGGGCTGCCGATCCATCTGTGTTTTGTTACTTTTGTTTTCGTTGTCTAGTTCCTTTCTCGGGCAAGTAGATTAGTAGATCCACTTTTAATCTCAGAAGATAGGTCGAACCTAATAGATAAGTCTAGTCAACTTTCAGCAAGTCTAGTCAATCAAAAAATGTTGATAAGTCATCATTTCAAATTTTAACCCAGTTAGGCTGGTTTGATAGGAAAATTCCAGGTCAATAAACCCTGACTCCTAATGTCCCCGTGATTCATTCATTTCCCCGGTTCAACGTATCCGTATCTATCGATCCATTGCCGTAAAAAGCAAATCTGAACTCTTTTTCTGACCAAACTTATGTCCTAAGATTCCCTCTTTCTTATTTCTGCAAAAAAAAATCAAAACTTCTGTGCAATCATAACATCTCTGCACAAGTTTGAGTCGTCATTTTCAACTTTTCCCCCAATTCATTAGAGAACATTCTAAGAATAGAGCATGCTTGAAGTTATTCTATCTTGTTCAAAACGTTGATAGGCTCGTCTAGGTCTCAGAAACAAGACAACACTTGAAGCTAGTCCAATCACTGACAAGCATCCCCACCACACAAACGTTAGTAGATAACAATCTCGTCCCATACATATAACTGACTCGTTCTTTGACCCAGCCACGCTATGGGATTCATAGACCAAAGCAGCTAAGAAACCATAGACCAACGATCCTATCTGTATGTTTGTGATAAGGATGTTGTGGTTAACCCCAACGCTGTTGGGTCCAAAAAGCTCAGATGTGATAGAAACCGCTGCTGCAAATATGAATCCCGAGCTTAGACCGATCAAAGCTGCTCCTGCTTGTAATGCTGATAAACTTCCTGATGATGCCAAGAAGAAAAGAGCGATTGTGGTTGGGAAAAGAGCAACGGCTAGCCACCCGGTTCTTGCAAAATAAAACTTCCTGCACAATCACATTGCAATAAACATCATTATTTTCTCATGATGTTAGAACCAGAGGAGTACAAAGGCTTGTGTAAAGGACTTACGCTCTGATATAGTATGGTGTTGCTGAAAGCTAGAAGTTTGGGAAATTGAATAACAAACGAAGGATATGAGAGCTAGAAGAAGAAGAAATACGGTAGGAGATGAGAGCTAGAAGAAGAAATACGATACGGGTTGGAGTTAAATAAATTAGCCTCAATACTAAAACGACATCCTTTTGAAATAAGACCAAATAGCAAACCCTCTACATCATTTAGTGTCTTCTTGTCACTTGTCATTTCTTCTCCAACCTTCGACTTATCCTTCCACCGCTCTGTTTTTTCTTACGCACGTAAGCTAACGGTATAAGCAGCTTATCAGATTGGTAGTTTCCACATTAAATTTAAATGCGATATACATACATATGCATCCTTTATCTTTTAGTTGATAGAAATCAAGAAAAAAAAACACAAAAATTGCTTTAGACATCAAGTTATTAAAAAAATTAGGGGCATCAATTTGAGTCATACTTGCGGACTGAAGCTCATTTGGATCCTTCACTTTAGAGCTGGATTTCTTTGGGTGGCCTGGTCGAAGACAAAGTATTTTCAGAACCGTCTTACTACTCTTGGAACTTCAGACGTTTACTAAAGCTTCGCTATCTTGCTCACTCCCTTTTCAGTTATGTTCCAGGAAATGGAAGACTGATCTCATTTTGGCATGACTCCTGAACCTCGTTGGGTTCTTTAATCACTTTGTTTGGTCCTACTAGTCCATACAGCCTAGGAGTTCCTCTATATGCCAAACTCTCATCGGTTTATAGAAGAAACGGTTGAAATCTCCCTTCAGCGAGATCAGAGCTTTAGGTTATAATATACTATGCCCTAACTCTCATCTTCCTTAATGATTCTGAGGATGAGTTAGTTCTATCTATTAATGGGAAGCAATCAGCAACTTTTGTGAGCTCCAAAGTCTGGAACAGCATCAGGCAAAGTAACCCAACTGTTTCATGGCACAAAACAGTTTGGCATCGTCAAGGTATTCCAAGACAAAACTTTGTTACGGCTTTTTGTCCTGAACAGGAACCCGACAAGAGATTGAATGCTAAGTTGGGGTCTTCAAGTTAGTCCCTTATGTCTTTTATATGGAACTGACCTGGAATCCCGAGATCATCTCTTCTTTGAATGTGGGTTTTCAAGAACTGTGTGGACTTCGACTACCTCAAGTTTACAAATTCCTCTTGCACTTTATAAATGGCAAGACATCCTTGATCACCTTTCTAATCATGGCCTGAGGGTTATTCTATGGGACCTAACTCTCCTTGTGCGGCAATCATAAATATATGAGCTATGGAGCGAAAGGAACAACAGACTCCACTCAAATATCACACAAACCTCTTCTCAAATCTGCAAAGCCATTGATCTACCCTCAGAAACATAGCCTCCTCTTTCAGTTTCAGTCTTTCAGAGATCCACAACTTGCTTCGCAACTACTTCAACAATGGTTTTTCGCTAGTCAATCGCAAGGCACAATAACAGCTGCAACTTAACCCATTTTTAGCCGGCTAGTTTGGTTTCGCCGGGGTACATCCTTCATTGTTCATATATGTTATGTTAGAAGCTCAACTATATATAAAGCCTTCTTACCCGATTTTGGGTTTTAGTTCTCTGCCCTTATGGGTGTTAGGCACGCTACAGTGATTGTAATTTTTTTGTATTGTATCCTCTTACCTGATTAATGAATCAGTTTGCCAAACAACAACAAAAGACTAAGAAAATGAACCTATGTTATTGATCTTAATCTCATAAGATGGCTCGAACTCAGTAGACTGAACTTTTTGCAACTCTAGTCAATTTATAATGCTTTGCCTTATGAAAGGATTTTTAATATCAAAATGGCAAGTGTGATTTTGTTAAATAGCATTTACATCGACATCACATAAATAGAAGGGGTAGTTGGATAACTACCCCATATTTATTACAAACTTTGAAAACTATATTTAATTTTACATGTTTTGAAAAATACCTTTTTATAATAAACAAAAAACCAAATTATCCTTATTTATTATTTACTTAATTACAAACGCAATTTTAAATTTTAAATAATACATTTAAAATTTAATTTATTTTCAATAATATAAATAAAAATTATAATTAATTTAACTTTGTTTAAAAATTAATTATTTTGTTATGAAAACTAATATCTAACAAAAACAGAAATCATAGTTAGATTTTAATTAGTTAATTTTTGTATATATTTTTTATATACTTATTTTTTATTCATCATAGACTTATATTATTTTATGTTGACTTATTAATAAGTTGATTTATTGAACTGATGACTTAAATTTTATATCTATCGACTTAAGTTTTTTCATCATCGACTTATTTTATAACCGTTGACTTACATAGTTGACTTATTTATAATGTTGACTTATTTTTTTGTTAGTCGATTTAAATTATTTTCTCGTATACTTATTTATTCTTTATAGACTTGTATAATTTTATGTTGACTTATTAATAAAGCTGACTTATTGAACTATCGACTTATTTTTTTATTTATGTCGACATATTTTTTTAACATCGACTTATTTTATAACAGTCGACTTATACATTATTGGTTGATTTGTTTACATAGTCGACATATTTAAACTATTGACTTATTGTCTTTGTTAGTCGATTTATATTATTTTTTATAAACTTATTTATTCTTGGTAGACTTATATTCATTTTATGTTGATTTGTTAATAAAGCTGATTTCTTGAACTGTCAATTTATTTTTTATTTCTGTCGACTTAATCTTTTTTTTCATCGACTTATTTTATAATAGCTGACTTATACTTAAATTGTTGTATTTTTTTCTAGATTTATTTATTCTTCCTAGACTTATTAAATTTTATGTTGACTTATTAATAAAGCTGATTTATCGAACTATCGACTTATATTTTATTTCTGTTGACTTAAAGTTTTTCTACCATTGACTTATTTTATAATAGTTAACTTATATTTTCATTGGTTGATTTATTTACATAGTTAATTTATTTAAACTGTTGACTTAATTTAATTTATGTTCATGAAATAATTTTAAAATAAATAATTTTAAAATAAAATAAAAAACTAATTATAATTATTAAAACGAATTTTGTGTAAAAAGTTAAATAAAATATAAATTCATAATATTATTTTAATCCTATAGTTTAAATTCGTAATAATTAATAATTAATTATGTTGACTAAAAATATAGAATATAATGTTTATTAATAATTTATTTTAATTTTAAATAATTTTTTATTTAATTTTAGTTTATAATTTATTCTTTCATGGATTTATCTTTTATAGACACTATAATTATCTTTTATTAGTTATCAATTAAAATTATTATGTAAAATTAATAAATTATACATTAAAATCATAACTAAATCTAAAAATCTAACATATTTTTATGATTATATAAGTAAAATTTATAATTAATTTGTAAAAAATTATCTAGACTAAATGAAAATATTTAGGTTTTTTTGTGTTCTTAAAATATAACTCAATAGAAAATAACATAATATTGGTTATTAAATATTAATTTAATATATATATATATATATCTAAAATCTCAACTAAATCCAAACAAAATAAAAAATAATTATATTGTGAAATTCGAATTAATGTAAAAATTAAATTTTTATTATATTTAAATTAATTATTTTTTACTATTTATAAAAATTAAATAATCGAACAATATATTTATATATAAAATATATATTTTTAGTTTTAAGTTATTAACTAAGGATAAAAATGTAATTTTATTTTAACATAAAAAGTAGATTTCCAATCTTGTAAATTATGGTGTAGTTTGCAAAAATTTGACAAAAGTTAAGGTATTTTACCAAATAATCTCTAAATAGAATAAAATCTATAAATTAATAATATTGTGACTACCATATTTTATTAGTTTATAGAGCTTTACTATATTATTGAATGCATTAATAATATGGTGTTATGGTTTACAACGTGTATCTACAAAGCCAAATGTGTTTACTCAATAGTAACCAAAATTTGTTTTACAGCCACGCAAAAACCTTTCCAGAAAGAATATCAGATTTGGGTTTTTTTTTAGGTGTCATCCTTGCCAAAAGACCATATTGGAGAAACTGCACCAATAATTCATTCAAAATGTCACAGGTCTAAAACAAAACAAAACAAACTCTATAACACAGTTAGGCTGGTTCGGTAGGAGAATTCTAGGTCACTTAAACCGTGACTTCTAAATTCTAATGTCCCAGTGATTCAATTACCCGGTCCAACTTACCGATCGATCCATTGCCGCAAAAAGCAAATCTGAACTCTTCGTCTGACCAAACTTATGTCCTATAAGATTCCCTCTTTCTTCTTATTCTGCAAAAAAATTATCAAAACTTCTGTGCACAAATAAGATCTCTGCACAAGTTCGAGCCGTCATTTTCAGCTTTTCCACTCAATTCATTGGACAAAATTCTAAGAATAGAGCATGCTTGAAGTTATCCTATCTTGTTCAAAACGTTGATAGGCTCTTCTAGTTCTAAGAAACAAGACAACACTTGAAGCTAGTCCAATCACCGACAAGCACCCCCACCACACAAACGTTAGTAGATAACAGTCTCGTCCCATACAAATAACCGACTCGTTCTTTGACCCAGCCATGCTATGGGATTCATAGACCAAAGCAGCTAAGAAACCATAGACCAACGATCCTATCGGTATGTTTGTGATGAGGATGTTGTGGTTAACCCCAACGCTGTTGGGTCCAAAAAGTTCAGATGTTATAGAAACCGCTGCAGCAAATATGAAACCTGAGCTTAAACCGATTAAAGCAGTTCCTGCTCGTAATGCTGATAAACTTCCTGATGATGCCAACAAGAAAAGCGCGATTGTGGTTGGGAAAAGAGCAACGGCTAGCCACCCGGTTCTTGCAAAATAAAACTTCCTGCACAACCACATTGCAATAGACATCATTATTTTCTCATGATGTTAGAACCAGAGGAGTACAAAGGCTTGTGTAAAGGACTTACGCTCTGATATAGTATGGTGTTGCTGAAAGCAATCGACCAAAGAATGAGAATGACGAATAAAGCGTGACAAGAGTTGTTGTCTCAGAGCTTTGTCCTAAAGATTGTGCAATCTGTCCCAAGTTATTGCTATAGACAAGTCCAATCGTGCCACCGCAAAAATACGCTATATAGTAAAGCAAGAAATCTGATCTGCATAAGAGCAAAGACAGAGAATGTTCCTCTCCAAGCATTTCAAGCTGATTTCTTGTAATGAGCTTATTGCTACAACATCCTTCGTCATCTTCATTGAAACTCTTCTGATCCGGAGTAATGATGTTTCGCAATACATCATCGTTTATTAACTGGTAGCCTTCTTGGCTGGCTTGACGTGTCACCATTCCTTTATGCATTTCGAGCTCATCGACATCAACAAGAATGAAACCAGAACCCTCTAAACGGAAACTGGAGTGGACATTATGCAGATACCAATTGCGAGCGTAGACTAAACCAGGAAGGCAAAGAGGAAGAATCAAAAGAAGAATTGATCCACCAAAGAGAAGACGAGCTGAGATTACATCATAAGTCTTTGAACCAAAGAGAAGCAGATAAACACCGTTTAAAACCGCTAATATATTAAGCAAGAGAAACATGAGGGAGTCTCTTTTAACTCCATCTGGTGGAAGAGGTTCAAGAGGCGGTTGGCGAAGAATAGGAATGAGAGCAGCGAAGGAGACAATAAGAGGTATAAGGGCGTTTAGAAGAAGGTATAGCTGTGTAGAAACAGGATTGATTGCGTTGTAAGCAAGAGTGTATAAAGCAGCACTTACGCCATTGAAGCTCACTGTGAGAGAAAGTGCAAGTGATCTGTTTGCAGGGAAGTTTCTGATGCAGAGCACAAAGCAGACTGTGTTAAACCAACAGATACTTAGCCCAGCTAGCAAACAACACAGAAACACCTGCCACAAACATCAAATAAACCATACTTAGTCACAAGTTCGATAAGACAATACCTCTTTTCTAAGAATCAAGAATTATAGAAAAAAATCCCTAACACAATTTTTTTTCTCTACAAGAAAATTTAAAACTTTCATCCCCAGAAAATCAAATTTTTTTTTTATCGACTATGCTCAATGGAAGATCATTTCATATAGAAATCACACATCTATCTGAAAGATTCAATATTATAATTATAACATGACAAAGATCCTCTAATGCCTACTCATCAAAAGGAATAATCCAGCAAAAAAAAACCAACTGCCATTTGTTGCAAGAAAAACACTATTAAAATGATTTGGGGACAGAGAAAATATTTATAGAAAAAAAATGAAGATCCGATCACAAAAAAACAATAAAGATTCTTGAGACTGTCATCAAACCCCAAGAAAAAAGCCGAACCAAGCCAAAGCAAAACACGTGCGACCAGCCAGTCAATTGAAAAATTCACTTCTGAACTACCAATCGACCAGTCAACCATCACCGACTCTTCTTCAAAAACTTGCAAATCTAGATTTCGTCTTCATTAGTAACCAAAAAAATAATATCGTCATATCATAGAAAAAATATAAATTTTTAATAATATAGAAGTCAACATGAACTAAACTACTAAAAAGTTAAAACACTTCTCTAATTTAACTATAAATTCGTTGTCATAATTCATAAACAACACTAAAAGTGATGTTCTTGAACAAATTAATTCTACATTATGAAATTGTCTATTCACTAAAGCAATAGAGTAATGAGACTACATTCATTAGTTAATAAATAAAATTCTGTGTAATAAAACCGAATTTATATTTCAACAATAAAGATTAACAAGACTAATACTATCAATGATAAAAAAAACAAGCAAATTCGAAATTTTGTTTTTACAATTTTCGTCATGAACAATGTGGAATGATTAGCAAATTGATTGCAATGTTGAGAAATATTTACCAGTATATAAGGCAAAGAGATAATGTTAGTGATGACAAGCCACTGAACACCATAACCAACGAGTCCCATAATCGCCGCCGCGAAGAGAACCGTCCAAAGAGGAAAATACAAAAGTGCAAGTCCCGATGACCAACCAAAAACTTTACCGAGATCCGAAGCAACGGCGAGATAATTCAATTGTACCTGTGAAATTCCTAGAACCGATTTCAAATTCGACGAATACGTCGAGAAATCGAAATTTGTACCAGTGAATGCTTGAATCCAGATCGTCGCTACAAGGATCATCCATTTCCGTGATTGTCCCGCCATCTCTCTTTCTCACAGTCGTTAACAATCTCCGACGATCGTTTCCTCAATCTCTGGAGATTTTGTTTTTTCCTCTCTCTCTCTTTCGTTCGATGTGTTTGAGCTTCTTCACTGGTTAAAGAATCGAGAAAAAAACAAGTACACTAAATAGAAAAAACGAATCTTGTTTGGTTACGTGGCATCTTCGTATAAGGTATCAACCCGATTTCGAATCAATTTTTATTTCGGTTTACCCTTGTTTGTTTATGGTTCATTATGGTTATGGTTCGGTATTGAAAACGAATACTGTAGTACTTAAAACCAGAGGTCAAACCAGATCAATAATTAACCGCCTTTTTTGGTGGAAACGTTAATAATTGATCATATGTTGATATGTTTCCTTATTTGTATACATTCATATTTGGGAAATTTTCATTAAATAGTTACCAACTTTCTAAAAAACATGAGTTTTTTTTGTTTTTTTTTAAATATACCATACACTCAAAATCCATTAACGAGTTGGTCAGTGAGTTGTTTGATCACTCTGCACAACACAGATCATGGAGCGAAGAACCTTTGGATACTACATTAACAAATGAAGAAAAATCCTATGTTTAGGGGATTTACCTTTCTCAAAAGGAAACAGATGATAAAATTGTGTGGTACTATATACCCATGGACAATATTCAATCAAAACTAGTTGCTGGTTAGCAAGACAAGCTCTCGAGGTCAGATCCATTTTCGCCCCACATGGAAATCCAATAACAAAAAATAAAGTCTAAAAGTTACCCATAATACCTAAAGTTAAACATTTCGTTTGGCGTGTTTTATCAAAATCTATTGGAACGGCAACACTTTTAAATACACGAGTAGTAAATGTAGACAAAAAATGCCAAAGATGTTGTGTCGAGGATGAGTCAATAAATCATCTTTTATTTACTTGTCTTGTTTCTCAACAATTTTGGAGATTATCGCAATTGTCGTTTATGTATCGATTTATACCATTGCCTAATGTTGGAAAATATTGATTTTCTCCTACATATTCAAAATGAAAACAATATTTTAGAAGCACATAAACTTCTACCCTTTTGGATATTGTGGTGGATTTAGAAATTAAAAAATAATTTATTATTTAATAAAAAAAAGGGTAATATCTCGAACAGAAGTTGATCTTGCTAAATCTGATGTTTATGAATGGATAAAGAATAACAAACCACCAGATAAAAAAGTAACAAATGCATCACAAATTTCTTGGCAATGACCTAGGAATGGTTGGTTTAAATGTAATTATGATGTTTCATTCAATCATGAAACTAATCAGGCATATGGAGGATGGATTGTACATGATGGAGATGGAGTTCCAAAGTTCTGGGATGCATCATTTCTCGGCTACACATCAACACCGCTTCAAGCAAAATGTAAGACATTTTTAGTGGTTTTACAGTCTGTTTGGAGCAAAGGTTATAATAAAATCATCTTCGAAAGAGATTGTCAAAACTTATTTAACATCATTCAAGGAAGGTTTGAAGATATTTCAACTCTTAATATTCATAGAGACCTGAAGACCTGGGACAACAAGTATCAAGATATACGTTTCACTCACATATTAAGATCCAATAATGAAGTTGCACATTTGTTAGCAAGACATAGTCCACCGAATAATATTTTCTTTTCAAATTATATCTATCCACTAGTTTGGTTAATGAATTCGTTGTATCATGATTCCATTTGTTCTCGTTTATAATAAATAATTATTTACCGTAAAAATAAATTAAAAAAAACGAATTGGTAAAACAATGATTGGATATATATATATATACATTTCAAATCTATGTGAATGACGTGTCGTATTTTAAGACAAAAATTGTAAAAATCATAATCGTATGGTATCAAAATTGAGAATTTGGGGAAAATTCATGATGGGAATTTGTTTTCCTATATTTCTACTTTCAGACCTATTCTAAATATCGGATTCAACCATGTTCAATATGGTCGTGTAAACCCTTCAAATGTCTTAAAGGAATCAGCTTTATATTTCTCCTGCAATTTGCAGATTTTATGTCTCTTAGACAGTTAGACTCATCATCAAGACAAGTTTGCTTCATTCGAAAGCAATGACAAATAGCAACAACAACAAAAAAAAAACAAATCTTATTAACCTGCAATCGATTGGGCTAATTAAGAAGAGAAATGCTCATTGGGCTTTCATCCATTTTAGCTGGTTTTTTTTTTTTTTTGTTTGTGTATTTGTCCAATCTGGAAAATTTATATATGTTCAAAACAATGATTTCCAAAAAAGGCTGGATCTGTGTGTCTAGGAAAGCATACATGTGTTCCTCTTAGGAACAAAATATCATTGGAGGGATCTCTCGCATCTTCATTCGCATATAGAAGTTTAAATTTGGGCTATGAAGACAATTCTCTCAATTATCATATCTTCAAAACATATTGTGTATAGATATTCTTAATTGTGCAGTCTAGATTGACTTATTTTCTTTAATCTATTTGATAGGTTTGCTTTGCTCCAAATTAATTTTCTTATTTTTTGTTTCCTACGATTTTCCGTTCGTGAGATTTTCATATCGACTATTTAACTCTGATTTGCTAAAGTTTTAATTTTGAACTTTTTTGTTAAAGAAAAAAATCTCTTGATTTGGCTATAAATCAATGAGTAATTTTTAATGAATATGTGATTAGAAAAAATAATTTCTAAAAAGTTAATTAGACAGATAATCTAATGATAAAAAATGGTAAAATCGTAACTAAGGGAAGTACTCTTTCGCGGGAAATTTTTATAAATAGTATGGATAATGAATAAATTTTGTTTCATATTAAAAAAATATGTGTCATTTTAAAAAATAATATGTTTAAAAAGGAAAAAAATTGTCATCGAAAATAACATGAAATATGGAAGAAAAATTGCACCAATCTTCACCCACTTGAAAGTATTTTCTAGGTAGCACGGAAGTTTTGTTCAACGTCCGCTTCCCGCTTCGGAATCGGAATCGGAAGCTCTCGGAATCTCGCTTCTATGACGCTTCCAAAAATATCCTTATAAAAACGTGTTGGAAGCTTGCGCTTCCGTTTTGAAAGCTTACGCTTTCGGTTTGAAAGCTTACGCTTCCGGTTTAGTAACTACTATTTTTTATATTTTTTATATTTGAAAAAATCAAGAACTAATATAGTAATTTTGTGATTATGCAGAATTTTACTTAAAAACATTATTTGAATCATATGCGAAATGTTGAAAGTGATTAATTTGATTAGTTGAATAAGATTCTTTTAAAAAATTTGAGTATGAAGTTTTTTCTTTTGAAAACATAGAATTGTAACGAATATGATGATCTCAAATTAAAATGATTTTAGTTGAATGGTGCAAAAAACGAAGTACTGAATTTATGTTATTCATAGCAAAATTTTAATTACATATTATATAAATATATTGAATTTATGTTATTAATAATAATTTTTAATATTTGATAATGTTTAAGTATATATATATATATGGTTGTATGAGTATACCCTTTCAACACGTACTCGCTTCCTAATTTTTTTTAAAAAGTCGCTTCTACACTTCCAAACGCTTCCGCTTCCGTGTACCCGCTTCTGATTCCATGTAACCTAGAGTATTTTGCAAATAAAAATTCCTCATTTCCTCATAGTCATTTCTGCCAATATAGATCCATAACTTTTTTCATCTAGTTTTGGTGGAAAACTAGTCTTCTTGAAGGTGTTCTGGATTATTATCTACGATGTTAACTTTTAATCCTATCTTTTTACTGATTTTTATTAATTTTCTTTTAAGTATCAAATTTAAATATTTTGTATCGAGTAGCCGGATTCTATGGATTTGGCATTGCAACCGCAGTTTAAGGTGAATATAAGTTGTTGGCCAAAAAATAAAGTTTAATATAAGTTTGTTGACAACAAAAATATTCATCTAGTTGAAAATGCTTTGTTCAAATCCAAACATTGACCAACAAAATATTATGAGAGGCAAACCATTTTCCATAGCACATTGTTTTAGCAAAGTAAAAAAAAATCCCGTCAACGATTTAGTTATAAAAAATCCCGTCAGTTTTGTATCGTCACATAGTACTGTATCTAAATTGACAATGAACCGAACACTTGAAAAAAATATTTAAAAAAACATAAAATAGAACATAACCCGACACAAGAATTATAGAAATAGCTCTTACATTTCCTTTTATTCATGAGAAACAGTTCAAAAATAAAACATAACTTCAAAACTATTAAAGCTCAAAATAAAACCGAGTTATAGAAAAGAACGACAAGATCATGGATCATCCGACCATTGGACGGTTTTGGACAGGACCGTTGGGACAATCGTCGGTTGGAACATAGAGCAGGACACGGTTACAACAATTGATGGCTGGGAAATAAACACCTAAAGGGTAAACAATAGCAGTGACACGTGGATTATCACGTTCTATTATTGCCTTTGCTTCAACTCCACTCACTCCTTTTAGCTCTGGCCACTCCACCTTCAATCCTACACACACCAACTACAAATGTTTAAAATCTTTGGTATTATATATGGTATTAATGTTTGTAAAAACATATTTGGTAATATTAATTAGGGTTTTTTCTCTTCTTTTTTTTTTGTTGACCAAAAAAAGAAATTAACAATTCACCGTTTCAAATTCGGTACTATTGAATCATGAAGTTGAACACATCGGTAATAGGACCATGATTGACTACTTGAAATATATACAAACTTAGTATTCCAGATGAAAAAATCTAACTCGATTTGGAACACAACTATGACGTATTGAAACGATTGATGGAAGAATAAAAAGTTATTGATGAACGTTGCCTGGGAATTGAGATTGGCATGCACTGCCCGAGCAGTCACAGATCTCACATTTGGGACCAGGGATCGGCCAACTATATGGCATTTTATGTCCTCTTTCGTCAAATTTTACTTTAACAAGACAATTGATAGTCTATTAATTTTCGAATGATGTTCTTTTCATTTTACCTATTGCTATATATAGCAAAAATGAAAAGAACACCATTTAAAATTTTAAACGTAAATGGTAAATATATTAAGGTCAAAGATACGATTTCTGTTTGCTATAAATTACTACAAGGCTATATGTAGAATAAAGAACGAGTTATGGTAATGGATCTTTTTGACTATGGTAATTAGACACAAATCGAAACTATATATTATCTTAATTTATGACATATTAAATGTTATGACTGGACTTGACGCAAAAGTAATAAATGTCTTGTTTGGGGTCTTCGATATAGCAAATCTTAAATCTCATACTTTAGAATAATTCCTTTTTGTCTCAACTACTAATCGTTATAATTAAGTCAATTCGTCTAAAAAGATTATGCTCAAAGATTTTTTACCATTACTTTTTTTCTGTATGATATCTTTACTATTTTGACACGAATAGAAATGTTATTAAATTTATTATATTTATAAGTAGCTAGAAGTAAATGAGTAATTGAATTGAAAATTAAATTTTTAATCAAAAAAATGTTTGGGTCATATTTTCTGGTAAAGATAAAATTAAAAAAAAAAATCTGATTACTCAAAAAATTTAAATGGTAAATATCTTAAGGTCGAAGATACGATTTCTGTTTGCTATAAATTATAAGGCTATATGTGGTACCAGAAAAGAGTTAATGGTAATATTATATATATAAAGAGTTGATGGTAATCTATATATATATATATATATATATATATATATATATATTCTTTGCCTATGGTTAGACACAAATCGAAACGTATATATTATCTTAATCTACGTATTAAATTTTATGGCATGACTTGACGCGAAATAATAAATGTCTTGTTTGGGATTTCCGAAACAATAAATCTTAAATCCCATATACTTTACAATAGTTCCTTTTTGTGTCAACTTATCAATCGTTATAAAGTTAATTCGTCATTAATAACATTATGGTCAAAGATATTTTACCATGTGCACCTAAGAACACCTCCATTAGTTAGATACCCACTAAATATCTAACTAATAAAATAATAATTATATTTAGCTTAAATTAAGCTGAGATACTCATTTAATTTTGGGCCTCTATTGGTTAAAATACCCATTAAGTATCTAAAAAATATAATACTAATTTTGCTGTCATTTGTTTTGTAGTTTAATTTTATTTGGGAAAAAAAGTCTTATAACCTTAATGCAGCAGCAATAAAACACGCATTACTAAATACTACCAACAATGCCATGGGAAAACCAAAGCTTGTAAAAGAGGGACAAACGATTTCGATTAAGAGATGTTAATTCTTGATTGTATTAGAGAGACAGTCTTTACTTTAAAAGACAAACATTCTAATTTTCTTTGACAAATCATACCTGTCATCGTCAAGGTGAAGTAGCTCCTCCCAGACCGAATTACAATATGCATTTCCTAAGTTCCGAAATAAGTAGGTTCCCATACTTTCACATCCAATGTGAGCGATCTCACCTGCAGAAATTCTATGATATTAGCTTGAATATCTTAACAAGTCCTTGGAAATTTCAGATTTTCAGATAGACCTCTGCAAATTCTGGATGATGCAGAGATATATAGAATGAGATTTGCTATACAACAAACTAAACAAGCTCATACAACCTCAAAATGAATGAAAAAGAGCTACAATATCTTACCAAAAGAAGTAAACTACCTTGGATACATGAATGCCATGATTCATGTGAACACCAGAGCATTCGATGCACATCAAAACTCCAAGATTCAATGATGCCCAATTAGGGTCAGTTGTCTGTTTCGAGAACTTGCTGTCAAAACCAAATCAAACAAATCAGCAAAACTAAAGATTTATCCTAGAAATCCATTTGATCATCAAACAGAGACTGTCCTGGAAAATATTAAAGGACAAAGTGGAGAGGCAATTATACATGTACATACCTGTGGGGTATCTTCGAATGACCAATTATACATAGCTCGGTAAAAGTAAACTCCTCACCAAGCTTCTAGAGACTTCATCAGATTTCTTTTTCCCAAACTTGAAATCAACTTACAATAGACAGAAGATATTCTACCAGTTGTTAGTTGCATTACCACAAACTAACTCAATCAGGGATTACAAGGACCATTCCCCTGAACAGAATTGAAGCATTATTCCACAAATCCAGAATACAATCATGATCTCATAAGCTAAATCACTACTATACCCTTCAATCTAAACCTCACAAAAAGCTAAATCCTTGTGGAACAACATATAAAATTTCTGATCGGGCTGATTCTCATTCTCCACAAACCAAATTCAACTTCAATAGAAAGGAAAACGGTGGTGGTACTGAGTCTCGTGGATCCCACAGCTCGAGAAGAAAGTTTCCGCCATTCATCCTTCAAGCGATGCAGCTTCGCCACCATCATCATCCTCACCTTCTCTCACCATTTTTTATGTGAAAAGGATCAAAACCCAGATAGAAAATTTCAAAATTTCACTCAATTTCAAAAACCCTATTGAAGAAGAAGAACCCTAACACAGATTGAAAGTATTTTATTTTTTTTTCTAAATCAAGAGGATGATCGATTGGGGGTGGGGGAGAAGAGGTGCCAAAAACATAAATAAAATATTTTTTGATTAAAACAAAATAAGACCAATAAGGAAGTGACACGTAAAGGTCCTCAAGAGAATATAAAATCTCTCAAATGAGAAACAGTTTTTAGAGATTTTCAATAAAAACATACTTTTTTTAATTGTTTTGAGTTAAAAAAATCCTTTCTCATACCCAAGGGAGCTGCTCTAAGTACTCTCAAGTTAGTTCAATATAATAGTTAACACAATTTAATAAATTAATAATAAATATATTTTGAAAATCATATATAAATATATAATTTCATCATAAACATAAATTTATAATCATATAGATTTATAACATATAAATAAAATATTTGAGTGAAATATAAAGTTTAGTATTATTTATTTATTCATAAATTAATATTTTTGTTAGAGTTTATCTCTAATTTTTATTACTATATCAATATAGTTGATATTATCATTTCAAATTGCATTAAAAATTATAAAAAATGTATATGCGATGATTATTTCTTAATGTGTAATTCCGTTTAAAAATATCGAAGAATTGTCTTCAATTTCTTACTTTCAATATAATTTTTTCTCAAATTCGGAAAATACCTCTCTATAAATTAATAATTTAATTTATTGATAAAGTAATACTCTTTATAAATTAATAAAAAAATCAATCCCAACATTATTTATTTATAAAAGTTTTACTGTACTTTTTATGTATTATATCTTATTATTTTGATGCGGATAGAGACATTACTAAATTTATTATATTTTAAGTAGTTAAATATCATTTTAAGATAAAAATAAATAAAAATGATTGGATCATATTTCAAAAGTCTGATTACTCACAAATTTTGAGAAACTATATCTCAATTGAAAATGAAAATATGTTTTCGTTATACAGAAAAAATATAGTATTACACTATATCAGTGTAGTTTGTATAATATATCATGTACTATGTTATCCTATAATATTTTCTAACCGTAGTTTATGTTATGTTTTTAAAAAATTCAAATAATAGTATATGTGTGTTTGATTGGGAACATGGACTACAACAGTACGAAATTTACCATTTTAATAAGTTACCCATGATAAAAATGATATTTTCAATTTTTAATGTATCATTATTTCTTACTTTTTTACTATTTATCATTAATGATCATTTTCGATCCTTACTAAATTTCTTATCGTTGTGTTACCAATCGGTAAGGGTGAATAAACATTATAATTTTTTTTTGAATAATAATTTTTTCTTCTCCGACAGAAAATTGAGGTTTGTTTGCATGTAGTATGACATCAAGGTAAAATCTTCATCACATCCATTAAATATTTGTCGCTTATATATAACTTGTACAAATAGATAATCAATCATTTCACAAATTGTTAGACATTTAATGGCCACTGATTATAATATCTCTTTATGAAAACGTCATTATCCCACACGAGGGACGTTAATAATAGCATCGTTGGGAAAGTCATGGATACTGGAAACAAAGATATGTTAACTTTTGAAGCCTGATTTAAATTAATGGGATAAGAGAGCAGCAAAGAACACAAGTACCCCAACTATGGCAGCGACCAGATAAAGAATGTCATAAGTGAAATTATGACCCAAGTATTATAATGAACCAACAAACAAAAATGTGGATGGGTAATTAGAGATGAAGATGGCGTATACATAGGAGTAGTACATGCAATTTGAAACGGGACTACATTGGGCTTAGAGGGTGAATTTCAAGCCTTGACAATGGCGATGCAATGTCTTTCGGCAAAGTATGTTTTGTGCAATAAAGAGGTATCTCTTGTGCGTAAAAGACCATTGTGTATCTCTTGTGGTTATCTTTGGTTTCTCTTCTCGTTGTAATCCTTTTCCAATCAATATCAATCAGATGTCAAAAAAAAAATTGATAACCAACTTTATTTAATACGGATAAACTCAAATGATTCAGACTAAAAATCTTATACAGTATATATTAGGTAAAGGGGTTTCTCCTAAATGCTTGATAACTCTAACACCCCCATTGTTTGACACATCAACAATAAAAATATTAAAATTAATCATCATCCTTTTAAAGGACATATATAAGTCATGAAATTAGTTTTGTTAAATTTAATTTGTTGTGAATTAGGGTGAGTTATCCAAATATATTTTAAAAAAAAAGTGAAACCAATGTAATACGAGAGTGTTTTTTTAGACGAATAATTTTGCCTCTTATTAATTTGATAAATGAATATTACAACCCTTTAAACTTGTTATAAAAGCTTAAAAACCCTATACAATCAAAATAGAAAAATGATACCATGTTAAAACATACATTATGCGATTTAACAATATGATCTCTTAGCGTACTCACAATTTGATATACAAATTTCTTGCCTTTTGTTCATTTTTTTAAATTAATAAAAATATTATAGTTTTCGTGCCCTTGGTTTTGTATATATAACCAGACCGTTCCTACATATCATCATGATGATTTATATTTTAAGAAAATAGATTTATTAATCAGAATTTATTTTACATCAGTTTTCTCTCTTACCAAGTCTGAAATTGTACAGTTTAAATGAATTAGACAAATAGGTATGGTAGTGAAATGAAGTTTGACAAACATTGTCTGGTGCAGTCAATGATTAAAAAAAAAAAAAGAATCGCATATTAAAGAGGATCCACAGATCCATTCCACACGTCTTTTCATTTTTTTGGTTCTCTTAGTCTTAGTTAAAGACTTAAAGTATTTATTATTCTTAAGAAAATAGTCCATAATTTTTTAAAACAATATTCTTTCTTTCATATAAATGTTTTGACTAAAATTTTTTGTTTCATTCTAAATGATATTTTTATATTTTAAATGTAAAAATATGAACTATTTTCTTTAATTAATCCTATAACAATAAGTATTTAATTCTTTCATTTTTGTTTCACCAATTAATACAAAATAAGGGTATAAGAGAAAATATACAATATTTTTCAATTTATTTGTTAAATCTTTAAACATCACTTAAAATGATATGGATAGAATATTATTTTCTTTTTATGTTGACTAATATATACATGTAACAAAAGGCTATAGAAAAAAACATTTTTGCAAAATTGGAAGAATTTGTTTTAAAAGGCTTGGTTAATCAAACTGAATGAATAAATTTTACAAAACTGAAATCACAATAGCATATTATGAAATGACGACAAAAAAAAATGCATATTATGAAGCTGGGCTTACATACAAAACACGGAAATGTGTAAAACCAGCATATTATGAAAGTGTGAACTAAACAAGCTGGTTTTACCTACATCCTTGTGAAATTATGTTTCTAATTGATTTATAGTTTGAGATCATATCTATATTTAAAACTATACTTTCACTTGGCCACTTAAAAAATATATTAGATTTATCAAAACATATATATAAATTTAGTAGAAAATATCTAGAGTAAAACCTGATTCAGAAACAGTGTTAGTTATATTAAGGATTGTGAATTCTGAGAAGTATTTTTGCCCCACTGTATTATAACTTTTCTTTATGATTTCAGCATATATTCTGATTTTTTTCTTTTGACATCCTATTCTGATTATTCAAATATAAACATCATGTGATATTATTCATATGAATGTAACGAGGTCACTCAAAAGTCAAAACCCATATGCTGCCATGTATTATTAAACGCGTTTTCGGATTTTGGAAAGGGAAAATAATTATTTAGAAATCACTTTCTTGTTTAGAGGAAAACAAACAATTCAAAATTCATTTATTTTATAGTTAGACATTCTACATCAAAATCAAGACTAGTTATAGACCTATCACCTACACAATCATGTATATTAGATCCTCGATATGTATATCCCTCTCTCTCTTTTTTTAGAAAATTTTCATGACATAAATATCAGGAAAAAAAAAAGAAAATTGTTAAGGGGATATCAAATATAATTCCTTTTTATGGCGGTGGTCAGCTAAAATTATAGTAATAAATACGAATATACCTATAGGCATACAGTTTTATGATCTAAAACTTTTAAGTTTGAATGAGTTTTCACATTTTTACTAAAAGTTAATATGTGTGGTGTTTTTGTCGTTATGTATTATCAAATTCAGAACTAAAAATATGGAAATGTATTATCGAATAAACCTAAAGATACAAAATAAATAAAAAAGATGCTCATATTCTGAAAGAGAACGAGTTTTTTAAGTAGGTTTCGAACTGAACCGCCAATCATCTGTGTTTTATTATATTTACGACCAACTCTTCAAAGATTTGACTTTTGGAATCAATATTAATCGATTCTCTAATCATTAATGATGAGACCCCAATACCCAATTTACACTTCTAACCAAATTAGTACGTAATAATCATTTGACCTTTTAAAAAAGCTTATCTCATACAGATTTTATTCAGTATTCACTAGCGATTAGGTAAGTTCCGCCTTCCGGAATACAAAATGAGGACGAAGGAGAGAAAAAGTCAGACTTAATAATATAAGTAAACTACCATAAGGTCTTTAAGTACATATATATATATATTTGTTAAAGAAGTCTTTAAGTATTTGGTATTCGGCATTAAAGTTCAATGCATTTGGAGAACCGACACGACAATACAGGTGGCGAATTATTTTCTACTTGGAAAAAATCATTTAATGTGATAGTTTCAAAATTTTAAAATTTGAAGATAAATTAGCTCAGCGGGACTGATATGGACGTTAGTAAATAGTACAACGATAGTTTCTTTAGATTCCGTCTAGACGTACGTTAGTAGAAGTAACACTTTTCATTGTGTTTTTATAGTTTTTTTTTTGTTTTTTTTAGTATATTGGTTGGTACAAAATGATAGAACAATGGGACGATAAACTGATACTTATTATTCCCCAAAGAAAAACAGAGTGATACTTATTATATGATTTTACAAGATTTTACCAATTATTCACATTAAATGGAAATTTTGATTTAATTTGGGATTCTTATGTTTCTTGTTTAGAATCATTGTGATCGAAGATTTACTAATAAAAATCAAGAAAATCATGCCATGCGTAGATTTTCAGTTAAATCATTCATTTACTTAAATAATATTCATATTTTCTGTTACAATATTCTATAATTTTGGTATCAACAGCTATAATTATATTTAAATAACAAGAGAATTTGCAATTTAGTATATATATATATATATCTATATTGAGTTTTCAAAAAACAAATGCATCCATATTTATATAAAAACTATATTTTAAAATTGTAAACTACAAATTTGATGTGGAAACACTTGAGGGTGTATTGATCCAAATGTTTGGAATAGTTTGAGTTTTATATGATTTTGATGAATTTTGGTAAATTAGAAAAGTTGTAATGATTTGTCATTTATTTGTTTTTAAAGGCTTACTATAATACTATAATCATGAGATTTCGATTTTTGTATTTTTAACTAAAAATTTTCACTAAAAACTCTATAAAATCACTATTTTAAATATTTTCAATAACTTAGAATTGAATATATGTATTTAAACAACTAATAAATAACACTAGATTTTCAAATATTTTAAAAACATGTTTGAATAACATAAGATTTATAATTTAAATACAATGTATTGAAAATTATTGATTAAATATACCCGACCCTAAGTAAGCAAAATAATTTTAAAGAGATAAAATAAACATTTTTTAAGAGAGAATAGGGATTCTGAAAGTGAATATTGTAAGAATAATATTTTCTGAAAGTGAATAAGGGATTCTGATTTTTATTATTGTGAGAAAATATTTTTTTTTTAATAAAAAATAAAAATCATATTACTATTTCTTGAACTCTTTCACGTTGAGTCTCTCGTGACCTGGCGATCGAATACATGAAAGAAACAAAAAAACTTTATGCTTATTTTATTAAATAAAGCAAAAAAAAAGGTTTTCTTTCAACGTGTGGTATTCTGTATCCATCTATATAACAGAGAAGACAGCAATAGCTTCTCTATGAACTTCTAAACCATACTCTTGAAGACTCCTCTTTTACACATTTTACATTCAAACAAAAAAAAACTTTTTGTTTCGCCGTGTATAAGAACTCGAAGAGCCATTTTCTCAAGGTAAAGCTTCTTCCTTTTTCATAAAAATGAAGTTTCTATAAGAATTTCTTAGATATTTTTAATTCTTCCTTTTTTTTTGGGTAAAAAAAAAATTCTTCCATGTTTATCTACGAAAAACGAAGTTTTCTGTGTTGATCTAAACTCAGTTTTTTTAATTTAACCGTACCTTATATAAATGTTTTCGAAACTAATTAATGTTTATTGGGGTTATTACTTGTAAAATGTGAATAATTTCTGGAATTTAACTTAGCAACTACGGTTGTATTCTTTATCAAAAACAAAAATCTACAAATCCTATAATTGCCATTTTCTTCCAGGAAGTGATTTGCTTTTCTTTTTTTTTCGGAATAGTTGGCGGTCCAATAATCATAATGCAAAATTTTTGGTTTCAACCCAATTTTTTTTGAAATTAATATTATATAAATCGTATATTCATTGCCGACAAAAAAAATCGTATACTCATTATTTTCATGACTCATTTTACCCCTCCCGACGCCGTGAATTTCGGTTTGTTTAAGTTTTGGCCTAGAAGGGTACTTTAGGATACTTGTATGTTAATTCATACTGTTCATAGAGCTACTATCTAAATATAGCATTTAATACAAATGCAATCTATCAAACATAGGGATTACAATTTACTAGTAAAAAATTATTGCAACTAATTCTTATAGTAGATCGTGTCGTGACTAAAATGACTAAAGAAAGTAAATTTTCATAATATAAACGACATTTATTTTATATATTCGTACTTATAGACTTATTTTATTTTATAGACTTATAGACTTATTATAGTAATAATATAAATAATTTTCCGGTGGACTACACCCATCGAGGTGAATAGTTAATACTACAGCCAACTAAACACACACATGGACTGGTCATTTTGTTCCCCGAGTTTTTAGTGCCTCAATGGACCAATAGTGTTATTTTTAATATAACATATATTTTCTCAATTCAGTAAGTAATTACTTCCTCCGTTTCAAATTAATTATCGTTTAAAATTATTTCATATATATTAAAAAAATATTTAATTTTAATTTTTACCTTTAATTAATATTTATTTGATTTTATTTCATTGATCAAAACATTAAAACATGAGGGACAAAGTTAAAAATTTTATCAAACATATGTATTGAAAACATAAAACGATAACTAATATGAAACGAGTTTTAAGGTGTAAAACAACAACTAATATGAAACGGAGGAAGTAGTAATTATGGTAGACTAGTTTTCACAGAAATTAAAAAATCATTAATGCCTAATTAATATTATTTTCCACATTTAAATACTTTCTCAAAACTACGAATCAGTAATACTATTTCAGTAAATTCAAATCTTTTCAATTAATATTTTTAAGTTTACAATTTTTATTACAGAATGGGGAGGCTAAAGCAATTGTGGTCAAGTCTGTTAGTGCTAGCCGTGGTGGTGATCGGAGTCGGAGCTGTGCCCATCACATATATTGAATCCGCTGTGGCTAAAGGAGCCGGTACGTAAGATTTTTCTCTCCAAAACATTTAACTACAGGTGTTAATTAGAAAGTTGACTGGCTAATATTTTCATTTAAATTATTTTTTCGGTATTTATAATTTTTAAAATCAAACATTTATATTTCTAATTTTTATATAGTTTCGGATCCAACTAAAAACCAAAATTCACTACCCGGTTCTTGTTTCCTTTAATCTGTTAGATCACATCATTAACTATTATAGTTAATTTCTATATTTTTTGTAGTGTGTTTGGATGGTAGCGCACCAGCGTACCATTTCGATAAGGGATCTGGTTCAGGAGTGAACAATTGGGTTGTTCACATGGAGGTTAGTTAAATAGTTTTATATTTAATTGAATATTATTATGAAAATTTATGTTGTAGTTAAGCTAATTAAATCTATATAATTATGTGAATATTAGGGAGGAGGATGGTGTACTGATATAGCTACATGCGTTCAACGTAAAAGTACAATGAAAGGTTCATCTAAGCTTATGAACAAAGACTTTGGTTTTTCCGGTATCTTGGGGGGCAAGCAAAGCTCCAATCCAGGTTCTTATTATTTGTTTTCTTTCTTATCATTTATTTTATCGATTTTATGTTTTGTTTCTCATGTTTTTGATGCAATAAGATTGAATTGGATTTGTTTTTTTTTCGTAGATTTTTATAATTGGAATAGAATCAAAGTTAGGTATTGTGATGGTTCATCTTTCACCGGTGATATAGAAGCTGTTGATCCGGTAATTCATCAGACCCTTAACATTAAAAATTAACAACTTAAAATTTTAGTTGAAATCCAGAATTTATATAACTGGAATTTGAACATTTTCAGGGGAACAAATTGTTTTTCCGTGGTGCTAGGGTTTGGCGTGCGGTGATCGATGATCTTATGGCTAAGGGAATGAGCAACGCTAAAAATGTAAGAAAAATGAAACTTTCACTAGCTAGTGATTACTTTTGAGATTTTGGAAATTGAGAATATTTGGTTACATAAATTTTCAGGCGATACTCTCTGGTTGTTCAGCCGGAGCATTGGCTGCGATTCTACATTGTGACCAATTCAAGTCCATTCTTCCCAACTCGGCCAATGTCAAATGTGTTTCCGATGCTGGTTTCTTCATTCATGGGTACCATTCATTATCTTTATAGAATTTCTCACAAAATTACATAATCCAAAAATAACAACATTTGTTAATTAATTCTTTATCCAAAAAAAGACATTTGTTAATTAATTATTTTTTCTTACAAAAAAAACATTTGTTAATATTGCGTTTTGAACAGTAAGGATATCACTGGAGGATCTTATATCGAATCGTACTATAGTAAAGTCGTTGCAACGCACGTACGATCTCTTTCTCTTTTTCCGACCACATTTCTTTAAGACATTAGATTCGTCTTGTTGTAGCTAATCTTGATCACTATTTACAGGGTTCTGCAAAAAGTCTGCCTTCTTCTTGTACCTCAAGCATGAAACCCGAATTGGTATACCAATCTCTACTAAAACATCTAGTTGATATATTGCATTTTTCGCGTTTGATTATATCGTATAAACACAATCTTTAATCGCTTTTTGTAGTGTTTCTTCCCTCAATACGTTGTTAAGACCTTGCAAACACCACTTTTCGTCATCAATGCTGCCTTCGATTCTTGGCAGGTTCGATTTTTATCTCATTTTTCGGTATATACCGCGAAAAATCGTAATTTGAAAAGAATTTGATTTCTTTCTTTCTTTTTTGCAGATCAAGAACGTTTTGGCCCCAACCTCTGTTGATAAAAGCAAAGCGTGGAAGACTTGTAAGCTTGATCTCAAGAAGTGTACAGCCTCTCAGCTTCAAACCGTTCAAGGTATATATATGAAGAAAACTAACTAAATCGGATCTAGTTTGATGTCTACTTGACTAAACCGTTTGGTTTATTTTAATCTCTCAGGGTATAGAGACCAAATGTTGGCTGCATTGGCGCCACTTCGAGCAAGTACAACGAAAGGATTGTTCTTAGACTCGTGCCACGCTCATTGCCAAGGTGGAAGTGCCGCCACTTGGTCCGGCGCCGATGGTCCCCAAGTCGGGAATACGGTAATCACTTGATTTTCTTTTATATTTTTTTTAAAAATATAGAGAAATACCATAAAATATAACAAAACAAGTTTTAGTTGCAAAAGTATCTCAACTTAAAAACAGTTTCAAAAATATCACATATTTTAAAAATACGGTATAGTTTTTGAGAAATTATCTTTACAATCAACTTACCTTTTTTTTTTGGTTGAAATGTGATATTGATTAAGAAAAACAGAGTTGTTTACATATGGAAATTGACTAGAAAGAAGACATTAAGCCAAAGATGAAAATCTGAGCAAGTGATGAAAAAACAGAAAAGACTCAAAGCTACGAGTTATATTTTTGATAAAGATGAACTTACCTTTTTCTTGGATTTGTTTTTTTTTCCCAGAAAATGGCTAAGGCTGTTGGAGATTGGTTCTTTGACCGAAGTACGTTTCAGAACATAGATTGTTCATCACTAAATTGCAACCCTACTTGTCCTGCAGTGTCAACCGAAGACTAAATTTTATTCATTGAAGTTTTAAATTGAAATAAAGTTATAAACTACTCATCTTTGAATTATTGTTCTTAAAATTTATATATGATGTATACAATTATTTATAAATTCAAAGAATAAATAGAAACATTTGGATTGTATTACTTTTACAATCTCGTAATTGTTTTTTATTTGTTTTTGCGTTTACACAAAACGTATTAATATTTTCTAACAATCAAATCTTGTACATTCCGGGTTCATGCTTTTTGGAACGTAAAACTTCTGAATTTTGATTCTAACTTTAACCATATTGATAGAAGATTGCAATACAAAAACAAAGATGCTCATGTAACACACAACATCAATGGATTTACTCATTTCTTAATTCTTACAGATATGATGGATCAATTTGGTTCAGAAGTTTACATTTTTTTAAATTGTGAATTTTGTTTCCAAATGTAAGCTACAAAACAACAAGCAAAAACACAACATTTTGATTCAGCCACAGACGAAAACCGATGAATGTTCTTGGTCTTTTGCAGAATAGAATCTTTCAACATTATGTCTATACGACTGTATTCAATGTTGTTCAGCTGATGGACCATGTCTACAAATGTCTCCTCGACATAGTGGACATACTCTGCATCGCCATAAAAGCATCATAAGATCTCAACTCAGACACCGAAAAAGGCGAAATATTGTTACAATAAGTCAGATTCATACCTGTGAATCTCCTTGAGCCATTTATCCACACAGGTTCTATGAAACTCATGATGACAAGGAAGTGTTCTTATAGTGTCTCCTTCTTCATACTCCACAAGGCATATGTAACATCTGAAAGATTTTGGGAAATAGAAAACATCTTTAAACCATAATGTCTCGACTTTCGAACATGACAATTGAACAAGAAAGGTAAAAGGTATTACTGCGAAGAATCCTCGCTTTGTGACTTAGTATACAGTTTTATCGGTAATAAGTCCACAACATCGTTAGGTGCAGGAACAGATCCTATCGATGATACTGATGGTTGTTGAGAGGATAAGACAACAGATTGTTGATGAATTTCATCAAGAACCTAAAATGAATTAGGTATCAAACCCTTATTAGCATACACAAGAAAGATCAAGGCAAAAAGCTGTTAATGGGAAGATTGAAGACACGTGTTTACCTCGAAGAGAGCTTCAGCTAGCAATACTATCCTTGAGATGCTAGCTCTTGCATTTGTTTCATCAGTTGATGCTGTTGTAGAACCACGGTTAGTAACTGAACGGCATGTGCAACGACCTGTTTGATCTTGACCTGATAAGACACAAGCTCTATCATGATGGCCTGTGACATTCTCAAACCGGCTTCCTAATCTTTGAAGAGCGCGAACCTGTGGAATTAGTTACATCAATTAGTTAGATCTTGAGTTTATCCAACACATCTAGGACGAAATAATCGACAAGTTTCAAACCTGAGATCTTATTCTCCTTCTTCTTTCAAGAAAATCTGATCTGTGCTCTAATAAACCTTGATACCTCCCTTCTCTCACAAGAGGAGTTGGCGTCTCGTGATCTTGAATTCCGAATAAGGTCCTTCGAATACTAGAGGCAGAGCGATTTAGTATAGACGTTGAAGTCACAGGAGTATCCTCTACTGCTGCGGTTTCAGTAGAGAATAGATCAGTATCTTCTTCTCCCTGATGTGGTGAAGGACGGAATGAGAAATCAGAAAGTGAAGATCGTCGAAGAACTCTGTCACGGAGTCTTCCAACACTCAGAGTTCTGCTAAATCGAACATTCCGCTCAATGGAAGGTTCCCGAACAACATGTCTTCTATCAAGAATTCCAGCATAAGTATTGTCCATACCATTAACTACTCTTGGAGAACGTAAGCTACCATCTTCCCCAAATCTCATGGCATCAATATCTCTAACTACGTTGTCAATCACAGGAATTCTCGGAGATTCGAGCCTAATAGCAGATTCTGAAGGTGAAGTAACACCTTCTTCTCGAGAAGAAGAAACCGGATAAGTAGTGTTGAAGGATCTTGAGCTTGAAGCTCTACTAAGCCTAGAACTTATATTACCAGGAATGAATTTGAAATGCGAAAAAACCCGACCTGGAGTAGAAGATTCTTGAATCGAACCGCTAACATTTCTCATCTGCACATTGCTTACACTAGCTTCTTCTTCTTCTTCTTCAATACCACAATCATCATCAAGCTCAAGCTCATTTTCAGATTTCTTCTTCTCATCTCTTAAATCTTTATCATAACAATCTGATGCATCTCCTTGATTCCTTGATTCAATTCTACGCCTTGAAACACTTCTTCCATGATGACTCTTCCTCATCCATCCATTACACACCTGACATAAATTTGACCTAAATTTCATATTTTTAAAAACCAAAATCAATGAAATTGCATTAAAAATTTCAAACACCAGACCTGTTCATCACCATCATCATCAGTATCATGAGATGTAGAAGATGAAGCAAGACAAGAAGAGTGAAGAGAACAAAACAGACTCATTGATCTTCTCCTCCTTCCACCACCATTACTCAAAGACGACAGAGGAGGAGGTTGAGCCACGTCGGAATCTTCTTCTTTCGCCGTCGACGATAACGACGAGCCTCGACATGATTTGCTCCGCCCAGATCCCATTTTATTCTCAAAAGATTGTAACTTTCTGCTGAAATTACATCATTGCCACAATCTTCTTCCAAGTCAAAATCGAAAAATCGAAACTTTTTCTTCAGATCTTTACATTGAAACTCGAATTCGACCTTGACAATGAAGAATAGAAAGCCCTAATTAATGGGTTTCAGATCTGAAACTCAAATTTGCAAGAATACCTCGAAATCTGAAGTTTTTTTTTTCTCTGTGAGGATTATAATGTAGCAACTAAGCTGATGTGAATGTTTGTTTAATCAAAAGAGAATGCTTTGAAATAAAGGAAGGATTTTTAAATTTGTAGGTGATCGGAGTAATCGAAGAAGGAGACAAAGCACCTATCTGCGATAGAGAGAGAGACTTTTACGGGAAGTGTGTGTTGATGTTCGATCGAGAGGGAACAGTAAACCAAACTCCCGTTTCTTTATTTTCTTCTCTTTTCTTATCTTTTTTTTTTCAAATTATTATAACATTTTTGTTTACTTGAGTTGAATTTTTTTTTCTTTTTGCAATCATAATTTGACTCCATTGAGGACTATAATTGAAAAATGTTGAAATTGTCAGGAGTTAGGTGTGGTAATGGTAACGGAGCCAGAAATTTTTTTAACTAGGGGTAGAAAATATTCAAACATATTATAAATGGTAGTTTATAAACTCCAAAAATATTCAAATTATATTTTATGTGTTCATTCATAACTTGAAATATTTGTTTAATACGGTTTTATTTGCTATATTCTCAAATTATTTCTTTTTCAATAAAATAAACTAGACAATTACTTAAAAATCGACAACCAATGCGATTTCAACAGTTATAGTAGCAACAGAAAAATTCAAAACTAACTTCAAAATCGTATAAACTAAATGATGTAAAATATACCTGTCAGAGAGGCCATAGTTTTTTTTTCTTGGCGGATATGAAGAAGAAGATAAAAATAACTTTGTTTGGTTTTGTTTATTATTAGAAATATAATTTTGGTGTATTTGTTTATTAATCCATGTCATTAACTTTTTGGGTTTGATCTTAGCGTGCATTTAATTTTAAAGATATTGGTGTTTGCATGTATTTAAATTAGTTTTCGATAGGTCAATATGGTCAAAAAATAATTTTAACTGAGTTCACTAGAATTAATACTAAATACATATAATATAAATTTAGAAATTAGTAGGGGTCAGCTGACTCCACTACTTATGTCGTGTTTCCATCCCTGGTAACTGATAGGATAACCCAAAAAATTCAACTGAATCAAATGAAAATGTTCAAACCATAATCGAACAAAATTTGTTTATAAACCGTTTGGATTCATCTAGATTGCGTGAAATCTCTATATAAGATATATTTTCATTTTAGAATTAGAAAATTTTAGGAATGCAGGAGAACGTGCTGGAAACATGAAGATATATATGATATCTTTTTGGCTTTGATAGTTATGATATTTTATCTCTAATGAAACTACTTAATATTTATGTAATTCGTGTTGTTTCAAACCATTTTCTAGAATATGGTTGTGATATTTTACTATATACTTTTATGTATAATTGTATTTATGTTTCCAACACGTATCTATTTTCTAATTAAAAATATATTTTCACGGTTTATTATATTTTGTTTCCGTATATATGTTTCCGTTTTCATACAACATGGGATTTTCACTAACAAAATCAAATTGACAGAATATAGTATAAATTGCTATAAACCAAACCAAAACTATTTAAATTTTATATTTTAGTTACATATACATAATTTTTTTTATCTAGTATATAGTATAAACCAAACCAAAACAAGATTAGTTTAAATTTTATATATAAATATGATGAAACAATTAAATCATTATGTTACTATGTTTCTTAAGAGACTATTAGTAAATGAAACTTTATTAAATAGACTCAAAATTAAATTAAACTAATAATAATTTTTATTTAGTTTCAATTTTCATAAAACCGAAAAAAGAGTCAAAACTGAAATCAAACCAAACTAGCCAACCTAGTTACAACTTCGTAAAAGATATTGGTTTTGTTAATTCTGTAATTCTGTTTATTACAGTCCTTTTAAGCAATTAATCATAATTACGATGCTCATTCGTAAATTCATAAAGTTACAAAAATCTCAAATGTAGAAAGGAAACACAGTGAACAAAAATCTTCACGGCAAAGAAAAAAAATGCACACACTAAACAACTCCACCACCACCACCGGTTCACAAGATCCGATCGACCCAAACCCGAATGAACAATTCACCCACAGAACTCACAATCATCCACAGTCTCGACGTCCTCGCGGATTCGCCGTGGCTGCAGCAGCATCGATAACTCCAATTGAAAGCGATGTAAACAACGGAAACATCGCCGGACTCGGCGGTGGAGAAGGAACCAACGCTGGAGGAGGAGGAGGAAAGGGGAAGAGAGAAAGGGAGAAGGAAAAAGAGAGAACGAAGCTTAGAGAAAGACATAGAAGAGCAATCACAAGTAGAATGCTAGCTGGATTGAGACAGTACGGTAATTTTCCGTTACCGGCGCGTGCAGATATGAACGATGTAATCGCTGCTTTGGCGCGTGAAGCTGGTTGGAGTGTTGACGCTGATGGTACTACTTATAGACAATCACATCAACCAAATCATGTGGTTCGAAATTTTCAAAACCCTTTCTTTCAAAAGTTAAAACTTTTGATGATTCTTTAATTAAGCTTTAAACTTTGTTTATGGAAACTAAATTGGAAACCGTTGTTTCAGTTAGGGTTTATAGTAAAAGCTGATAAATTTGATACCAAATATGTGTTGAAAGTTTTAAACTTTCCGTTGTTATTAGCTTGTTCTGTTGTCAATGTAGTTAAATTTTGAGACTTTTCATGTCATTGGATAGGTTCAGTTTCCTTCGAGGTCTATTGAGAGTCCACTTTCATCAAGTACTTTGAAGAATTGTGCTAAGGCTGCATTAGATTGTCAGCAACATTCAGATCTTAGAATCGATGAGAACCTTTCTCCTGTGTCTCTTGATTCTGTTGTTATCGCCGAGAGTGATCATCCCAGGAATGGAAGGTATACGGGTGCTAGTCCTATCACCTCAGTCGGATGTTTGGAAGCTAATCAGGTAACAATTGAATACAGTTGAATGATTGACTTTGAGGTAAAGTTTTGTTGTTCTTGTCTAACGGTTTTGTTGTTCTTTCAGCTTATACAAGATGTTCATTCCACTGAGCCTCGTAATGACTTCACTGAGAGCTTTTATGTCCCTGTTTATGCCATGCTTCCAGTGAGATTCTGATGAGAGAACTGTGTGTTATATACATAGTTCTTTTACCCTTTTTGCCGCCATACTTTGTTTTCTTGAGCTAAAATTCTATACTTTGTCTTTCAGGTTGGGATTATAGACAATTTTGGCCAGTTGGTTGATCCTGAAGGTGTAAGGCAGGAATTAAGTTACATGAAGTCATTAAATGTTGATGGAGTGGTAATAGATTGTTGGTGGGGAATAGTTGAAGGATGGAATCCTCAGAAATATGTATGGTCTGGCTATAGGGAGCTCTTTAACCTTATCAGAGACTTCAAACTTAAACTACAGGTGTGATATTCTTTACTTGTAGAGCTTTTTCAAATACATCCCATGTGACCAAACTCGCAAACTGTAACTATTGCTTCAAAGAACTGTATTTTTCATAGTATCTTAGCAATTAGCATGTGTTATACTTGAAGGTGGTGATGGCATTTCATGAATATGGAGGGAATGCATCTGCAAATGTTATGATCTCGTTGCCACAGTGGGTTTTGGAGGTTGGAAAAGACAATCCAGACATATTTTTCACTGATCATGAAGGAAGAAGGAATTTCGAGTGTTTGAATTGGAGCATTGACAAGGAACGGGTATTGCATGGAAGAACTGGTATAGAGGTACTTAAAGAACACTCATTTACTCGGAAATTGTTAATGTGCTAATTTCTTCCTCTTTGTACTGTCTAGATTCTTGTTTCTTCATTTTCCAAAACTTGATTTTTCAGGTCTATTTTGATTTTATGAGAAGCTTCCGGTCAGAGTTTGATGACTTGTTTGTAGAAGGACTAATTGCTGCAATTGAGATTGGTCTTGGAGCTTCTGGTGAACTAAAGTACCCATCTTTCCCAGAAAGGATGGGTTGGATTTACCCCGGTATTGGTGAGTTTCAGGTATTTTTCTGATTGCTGAACTTTACTTCTAACTTGTGACTAATGACTTCAATAATGAGCATTGTTAATATTTCAATTTACTATTTCTCCTATTGCAGTGTTATGACAAATATTCGCAATCAAATCTGCTCAAAGAAGCAAAATCACGGGGATTCGCTTTCTGGGGTAAAGGACCGGAGAATGCTGGTCAATACAATTCTCAACCTCATGAAACTGGATTCTTTCAAGAAAGAGGTGAATATGACAGCTACTATGGCCGCTTCTTCTTAAACTGGTATTCGCAATTGTTAATCAGTCACGCTGAGAGTGTTCTGTCTCTTGCAAATCTTGCGTTTGAGGAGACAAAGATTATTGTCAAGGTATAAATCTTTTTGGCAATTATCTTTCAAAGCCAGTGGTACCCTTAACAGTGAGACTCATACACAAAATAATGCAGATACCGGCGATTTACTGGTCTTACAAGACAGCTAGTCATGCTGCTGAATTAACTGCAGGATACTATAACCCTTCAAACCGAGATGGTTACTCTCTTCTTTTCGAAACTCTGAAGAAATACTCAGTGACTGTGAAGTTTGTGTGCCCTGGGCCACAAATGTCTCCTAATGAACATGAAGAAGCATTAGCTGATCCAGAAGGTTTAAGTTGGCAGGTAATGAACCTTTTAATTAATTACTTTAGCTTTCTTGTTTCCTTGCTAATGTTATCTTAAGCCTAAGTTTGGTTATTTATGGTAGGTTATCAATGCAGCTTGGGATAAGGGACTTCTTATTGGCGGAGAGAATGCTATTACTTGTTTCGATAGAGAAGGTTGTATGAGATTAATTGAAATGGCTAAACCAAGAAACCATCCAGATAGCTATCACTTCTCTTTCTTTACGTATCGCCAACCTTCTCCTCTTGTTCAAGGATCTACTTGCTTTCCAGATTTGGACGACTTCATAAAACACATGCACGGTGAGATTTACGCGCGCACATTCCCTCGATTGTGCCTTCCTCTAAGCTACATTGTAAAATCTTTGTTCTTACAACTCTATTTGTTTCTTTGCAGGGGACATACAGAGATAAAAGAGTGTTTGAACACAAAACACAGCAATAGAAGTTGCAGGATTTTGTTTGAAAACTTCAAAATCTGTTTTGTTTTGTTTTGTTGTTCTCCGGGGCCTAAGTTTAAGAAGATTGATCTTTTATTTGTAAAACCTGTAACACTTTACTAGTTGATGATGAACTAACTAATTAGTAGTAATTATTAATTTAATACCTTTCCTTTTGCAAAATTCTCATCCATTATTTCTTCACTTTAAAAATTCTACACGAGAATCTATTACTTTTTCTCAAATGCAAATATTCAATATCCACTCACGAAAAGCAATAAAGCATGTTCTTGTTCAGTTTTATTTTGGTAATTAAATAATCTTACAAGTAGACATTAAAAAATATATATGTGTGGTTTGCCGATTTGACAGAACTCATGAAAGTATTGCACCTAAACCTTTTGACTAAATTATATTCAGAGAAACCTTTTTGACCAAATTGTTTTTAGAGAAACCTTTTGACTAAATTACGAAATCCGATTACATCTATGAGATCATTAACTTTGGTCCAAAGTTACCACATCTTATCTTGTACCATCATATATGATAAAATCAAGATTTTTCATCATCGTACTTGACATTTTAGATACAACAACAAAATAAATCTTTCAAGCATCAAAAAGGTAAAATATGTCCTCTTTTGTGCAGAGTTAATAACAAATTAAGATGACAAGTCCATGAGGTCATAGGAAAATAAATAAAGACGCATGGGATGGTTTCATTTTGTCAATATCTGAATAAACCATGATACATAATTGGTAGAAGAAAAAAAAGAAACAATCAAATTAACTTCAATTCTCATAAAATAGATTGAATTTGCAGCTGCTTATTTCTTTATAAATCGGTTTAAGTTTAAACTAAACCCAAATGAAAAAATAATAATACAAAAACGAAATTGTATGTGATGGCTTCAATTTTTCTAAAATGTCAAATACAAAGAAGGAAAAACTCGATATCAACATCATAACATAATGAACATTACCATACAAGATTCAATTTTGATTTCTGCAGTTCAATCGTATTCGAAAATCAGATTGGGCATGATCAAGGTAAACTCAGAGTTTCAATCATATACACGTATCTCTAGTTCGCATGATCAAAGATAAATACAGAGTTTCTATATTTTATACATTGAATTGATCATATCAAATCTTATCATCACTAACCTACGCCATTATAAGATAACACAAACCCTAAAAATTCTCAAAACCCTAATTGGCTCATAAACCAACATAAAGCTTATTGATATACAAAGTTTTCCATCAGAATCTTTGAAAACTCTAATTCAATTAGCAAATAAACATCGTTAACAATAACGAACACAAAGACAAGATCTATATAGCTAAAATTTCATTAAGGCTTCAAAGCTTAATAAAAGAATCTTTGAAGAAAAAGTAATAAACTTTTCTCGATTTGGAGAAAACCCCAATAACGAATCAAACAAATCACGAGCATAAACAAAATATCAAGATTTAACCTTAAGAGTGACGAAGAATGTGTCAGATCTGAAAGTTGGATCCAAAATTTATTTTCACCTCGGACTCAGATTCAGTTGATGCAAGGCGGGAGCTCACGAGCCAACCATGACAAGACACGTGGTGGTGTTAGCCAATCAGTTCCCGACCTGCACCAAGCGAATCAGAGACCGCCGGTAACTTTATCATCATCATCGTACTTTTTTTTTTTTCTCTCTTATCTCTCTTATCTCTCTCAATGGAAAAGATGAAAGAGAAGAAGAAAGAGAAAACAGTTGCCATATCTGGCAAAGATATTTTCTCTTATTTAGTATTTTATCAAATATCGAGAATACGTTAGACTCCTTTGCTTGGTATTTAATAAAACAACAGACCAATTATGATTTGACGCGTGTCTTCGCGAAAGTCTTCTTTTCAGTCTTTCACACATTCTTGTTTCTGACTTGAGTGAAAACGGAAGTAAATACCGTCACGTGACCCACGTGCACGTGGAGTCGGTATAAATCCCGGTTTGGTCGTTGTCTCGTTAATTGGAGAATTCGGTTTGAAGTTTTGCGTTTTGGTTTTTTTTTGGGGCTTTCAAAAATGGTCTGAATTATACCAAAATTTATGTTATTTCGATTCGGTAAGTTTGATTCAAGTGTGGTTTAGACGTTTTTCGTATGTTTTGTAAAATTTTTAGTTAGAAATATAAATTACTAATAAAATTCAGTTTAGTTGTAAAATTTTTTTGATCCATTCGAATTTGATTCAGGTTTTGATTTATTCGATATAAAATTTTCTCCACTTTGATGAGTTTCCGTTCATTTCGTTTCTTTTTTTTTTTTAAATTTCCCACCCCTCGTTATTCGGTTCACATGAAAATCGACTAAAAGGTTTGTTTACAAAACTTACGTTAATCATAAATTATTTATTACAAAATTCATACATATCCCGGTTCATGCCGGTTTGGCGAGACTAATAATTATTACATTCACAAAGAGAAGGAAGGAAGTCGTGAAAAGATTTGATATATGTTATGCACAAAACTTAACCAGCATAGTTCGCGAACTCAGCCGGTGAGGGGACCGACCCACCACCGAGCCAAGCGAAGACTGAGCCAGTGGTGTTAAAGACTCGCGGCACTACTGTTCGAGCAATTCTTGGTAGAGTTGGGTAAGTAAGAGTACCAATAATAAACCAATTGAGACTCATAAGAGCAACTGCATCTAAAGCCTGTTTATTTTTAACTGTAGAGAAAAACTGAACCACACTTCTCAAAGAGATACCAACCACAGTGAAGAGTGCTCCTATAAGTGGAGTACACAGCTCTCGTTCTTTGGCTCCATATATTACTATACCAACCACGACAGCGAGCATCGCGCTGAATATGCTTCTCCGAAAGCGCAATGTCCCTCTCTAAACCGAGAACTCTTGGTGTTAGTTCTTCGCCTTTTGGGATTGTCGATTTTGCAAACGGGTAAAGAGGTGATTTAACCAATGACGACTCGGCTGCTTTTCCCTTTGATCCATAAGGGATATTCTTCGGCTTTTGTATGCTACGGATTTCACTCAGTTCTTCCTTGGGGTTAACTTTGCCTTTCTTGCTCCAATAGTCTTTTCCAAAACCTTCCTTCAATTGAAGATTTTCCTCCTTTAGTTCTTTCAACTGTCAAAATCCAAATGGTTTAGAGCATTTGTATATATGGCTATGCAACAAGTCGATGAAACTAAATACCTCGGCCTCTAGCTTTTCTATTTTGGAAATGGCTTCATCATGTTCATCTTCTAGTTCATCTAGGTCACGTTCCATGAGTCGATATTCTTTTATTGCTTCCCGGAGATTCTCCTCTATTTCTTTTCTATTCCATTCAAGACTCTGTAGCTCATACCGCAAATCATAAATACTCTGTTCCAGCTGTAAATACAAAAGATCATTTCGTTAAATAATACAAAAGATCTTCCTCAACTGAAAAATGTACACAATCTTATGGACTTCTCAAAAGACTACGGTAAAAAACAACCGAAAATTATCGAAAAATTCGCGTAACTCTCTAAGCATATTCATTCAAAATCAATCAAAAGATTGCTAAAACAATCGAAATTCGCATAAATCTGTAGGATCAATACTGAAACCTTGAACATTCAATCAAAGTGAATAACCTTTTTTAAGAATCAGTCGAAGACTACTAAAAATGTATATAAGAAAGGTTTGGAAACCGAGACGAACCAGTCTTTCCCTTGGTATAGAAGCAAAGAAGCGAATCGGAAACGTAAAGAGGAGAATAGATCCCCAGATTGTGCCCCACACAGCTCTCCAGAACATATTTATGTTGAACTAAATTGCAGAAGTCACCATATCAGAAGACTTAAAGGTTGTAACAAGAGCTGTTCTAATACAGAACACACATGCAGATATGCAGAATATGAATGGTCTGGTCATAAGATTAACTGAAAATGAGACCAATCCGGAAACCAAACCTCCATGATTCATTTGTCTTCTTCACCTAAATAAAAATTTCTTATAACAACATGAACACATACACAATGAGTCACTGATGAATCATTGGATTTGCCAAAAATAAGGGTCAAGACATTGAATATTTACTCTCTAAAAATCCCATAAAACAAAGGAGAAAGTAAGAGGTTACCTTTTTAGGTAAGAGAAGAAGTTGTAGTGAACTGAGGCAGAGAATAAGAGTGAAGAGAGGAAACTTGATAGGGAAAGAAATAGAGAGGTGGCAAAGAGAGGATAGCCATGGACGACACGTTGAGTGTATTTTTCAGGTTATTAGGATTTTGGTTAAAGATCAGAGCTTCAAAACTCTAGCTGGCAGGAAAAAAAAAAACAAAAACTTAAAATACATTATGTTAGAAAAAAAGCAATATAAAATTATAAAAATGAATAATTTTTAATTAACACAAAAAATAATAATCTTATATATTTCCTCCTGTGATTTTATTTTGACATATTCTATACATATTAAAAACGATAATATATAAATATACCCTCATTTAATATATTATTAAATTGAGTTATATTATAAAACTACTAATAATTATATATAAGGTATACAGGAAACAAGAAAAATGGACGTAAGTGAAAGGATTTTATTGCATCTAACTTATTCGCTTACAATGTTTACAAAGGTATCATATAGTGCTGTAAAGTCGGTCATGTATGTCGGTTAACATGGATAATTAATTCATAACATTCCTCCTTAATTATCTATCACTAAAAATATATTACGCACTGTCTCGTTAAAAATTTTATCATAAAAAAATTCAATTGGATAAAAACCATAACAAAGAAAAAAGAATACAGTGACGTAATCTCTCCCTGAAATGATGGACAAATCGTCTTCTTCATAAATCTCGTAGGTGATGCATTCCGATACTATGAACATGTTTTCTGAACGTTATAGTGGAAAGCGCCTTCGTGAATAAATCCGCTACATTGTCAGTAGAGCGAATGTATTGGATGTCTACTTCTTGATTCTTCTCGAGTTTTCATATGTAAGAAAAAAATCTTGAGAGAATATGCTTCATTCTGTCGCTTTTGATATAGCCTTCTTTGAGTTGGGCGACACATGAAGCATCGTCTTCAAACAGTTTTGTTGGCTCTTTATTAATGATTATTCCGCTTGATTCTTGTATATGTTGAGTCATCGACTGAGCCACACACATTCTCTACATGCCTTGTGAAGTGCAATGGTCTCGGCATGATTTGATGAAGTAGCGACCAAAGTCTGCTTTTGAGAGCGCCAAGAGATTGCAGTACCTCCAACTGTGAAAACATATCCTGTTTGTGATCGGGCTTTATGTGGATCTGATAGATAGCATGCATCTGCAAAACCAGCTAAAACAAAAGTGAAGTTTCTAGGATAAAATAATCACAAGTCAATTGTTCCCTAAAGATAACGAAAAATATGTTTTATCCCATTCCAATGTGCGCGTGGGAGATGAACTATATCTTGCAAGTAAATTTATAGCAAATGATATATCTGGTCGGGCAGAATTTGCAAGATATATAAGTCCACCAATAGCGCTCATATAAGGTACTTCAGGACCTAATACTTCTTCGTTATCCTCACAAGGCCAAAATGGATATTTATCAACATTAAGCGACCTATTGACCATTGGAGTACTCAAAGGACTCGCTTTATCTATGTAAAAACGCTAAAGATCTTTTTCGTATAATTTGATTGATGTATGAAAATTCTATCTCGAAGATGCTCGATCTGGAGTCCAAGACAAAATTTTGTCTGTCCAAGATCTTTCATTTCGAACTCTTCTTTCATATGACTTCTGGCATCATCAATCTCTTTTTCAGTTCCAATTATGTTCAGGTCATCCACTATACATCCATGATCACAAAACCAAATAAAGATTTCTGAATAAATACACAAGAACATATCGCATTGTTGGTATATCCTTTACTCAACAAATATTCATTTAAGCAATTATACCACATGCGTTCGGATTGCTTTAATCCGTAAAGTGATCGTTGTAATTTGACTGAACATATTTCTTTAGCTTTTGAGCTTAATGCTTCAGACATTTTCAATCTTTCAGGGATTTTCATATATATCTCATTCTCAAGTGATCCATATAGATATGCAGTCACAACATCCATTATATGCATTTCTAGATTTTTGGATGCTGCTAAGCTCATCAAAAAATCTAAAAGTAATTGCATCCATAACCGGAGAATATGTTTCTTCATAATCAATTTCCGGCCTTTGAGAAAATCCTTGGGCAACAAGTCGGGCTTTGTATCTTGTTACCTCATTTTTCTCATTTCTTTTCCGAACAAAAACCCATTTATATCCAATAACTTTTCTCTTATTGAGAGAGTTCAACTCTGTTTTCGTGGCCATTTTGTATTTCTCCCAATCAGATCTTTTCTGGCATTCTAATATGGACTTTGGATCTGGATCATCACTTTCATAATTAATTTCTTTGGATACAGCGAATGAAAAAATTCTATCATCATCTTCTATCTCATTTCTAGCCCATACTTTTTCACTTTTGGCATAGTTGATGGAAATATCATGTTTTTCTAGATCAGTTTCGTCTTCAGAACTTTTATTTTCGTCTTCAGAAATTTTCACTGTATTTGGTTCTTCTGGACCATTCTCATTCACTTTTCCCAATTTATTTTTTTTGGAGATTTTTATCCTTTGATCCCAATGGTCTCCCCCTTTTCAATTGAAGTTTATGTTCATTTACTATTTTTTCATCAGTTTGTTCTTCTGGAATATTAATTCTTGATGGAACATTCGCAGCGGGTATATATGATATTGTCATCCTTTTTGTATCATTGAACGCATCTGGTAATTAATTTTTCATATTCTATAAATGTATAACTTTTTAAACTTTCAGTTCACGTTATTTCGTAGAGAGATCAAGGTACAACAACGACGATGTGCACCATGTAATATCTTTTGGAACTTCTTTAATTCCTCCCCTTAACGCTAGAAATTCATCTTCATGAAAATGGCAATCGGCAAAAAGTGCTGTAAACTTATCATCAGTTCGTGGTTTAAGATAACGAATTATACTTGGTGATGTATACCTGATATATTCTCAGTCTCCTCTGTGGTCCCATTTTTGTTCTTTGTGGCGGAGCTAAAGAGACATAAACCGCACACCCAAAAACTTGGAGATGGGATATGTCTGGCTCTTGGCCAGATACTAATTGTTTTGGGAAGTACTTATGATATGCACTTGGTCGTATTTGAATTAATGCAGCAGCATACAAAATTGTATGACCCATACTGAAATTGGGAGTTTTGTTCTCAATATTAACGGTCTACCAATAAGTTGTAACCGTTTAATCAAAGACTCGGCCAAGCCATTTTGTGTATGAACATATGGGACCGGATGTTCAACATCAATTCATAATGACATACAATAGTCATTGAAGGCTTGTGAAGTGAATTCACCAGCGTTATCAAGTCTCACTTTCTTTATTGTATAATCAGGGAATTGTATTTTCAACCTGATTATCTGGGCAATGAATCTTGCAAAAGCCGTATTTTGTGTAGTCAACAGATATACATATGGCTATCTGCTGGATGCGTCAATCAATATCATAGAATATCGAAATAGCCCACATTGTGGGTGAATAGGACCACATATATCACCATGTATTCTCTCTAAGAATACTGGAGATTCATTCCCTATTTTAACTGGTGACGGCCGAGTTATTACCTTTTCTTGAGAAAAGCATTACATGAAAATTCTCTCGATTAAAAAATCTTCTGGAATATATTCTGGAAGATAGAACTGCTAGCTCTTCTAATATCAGTTTTCTCTCTGAAATAACTGATGTAATGCAAAGATGTTCAATGCCATTCTTATTCATAGTTTCTTTGTGATATCCATTTCTGTGGATATCTCTGAAACTTAACAAATTTCTGTAAGATTTAGGAAAAAATAATGCATCATCTATTTCAAATTTTGTTCTCCTTGGCATTGAAAAACTGACTCTTCCGGAGCCCATAATAATTTTTGCATTACCAGATATAGTATTTACGCTTCAAGCGGAATCTTTTATTTTAAGGGAGGAGAAATACTTTTTATCCTTAATTATTATGTGCGTTGTAGCACTGTCTGGTAGACATATGTCTCCATCTCTGATGTCAAAGATTGACATTTTTTGAATTTAAGAATATTCATAAAAGATGCATTAATATAAAAAAAAAAGTTTATATTACAATAAAACTATCTTACAACAAACAGATAAACAAGACACTATTAAACATTGGGTTTTTAGTTTTTATTTTCTTCTGCAGGAAGATTAACAAACATAACTATTTATACATCATGTCATAGTTTCTTCTTCAGGAAGATCTTAGTCATTTTGTTTCTCGTTGATGGCTTCAGAATCAACTACAAAATCAGTAATATCGAGAGATGTATCATCATTTAATCCATCGAAAGAAGGTCCGGGGTCGCCATGAATGAAGTTGGTTTCATTTGCTATTTCTTTAGGCTTTTGTGATTCTTGATACAGATCGGCCAAGTGTTTAGGCGTACGATAGGTATGAGACCAGTGTCCTTTCACGCCGCATCTGTAGCAAGCATTTTTATGCTGCTTATTTGTCACATGACCAACTTCGTCCCTTTTGAACCTTTTATTATTTCTTTCAGTGTTGTAATCATTAGGACGAAATCTTTTTCCTTGTCCGCGTCCACGTCCACGTCCATGTCCATATCCTCCTCGTCCATAGCCACGATCATAACTTCGACCGCGCCCTCGTCCATAATTGTAATTGAATGATGCAACATTCACTTCTGGGAATGAAGCTGATCCAGTAGGACGAGTTTGATGGTTTAACATCATAAGTTCATTATTTTGTTCTGCAACCAATAGAACTTGCATCAACTCTGAATACTTCTGGTATCTATTCGCCCGGTATTGTTACTGTAGGATTACATTTCCAGGATGAAAAGTTTGGAGAGTTTTTTCGATCATATCATAATCACTTATCTTCTCTCCACATAGAATTATCCTGGAAGTAATTCCAAACAAAGCAGAATTATATTCACTAACACTTTTGTAATCCTGAAACCGGAGATTCAACCACTCATGTTTAGCTTTTGGTAAGATCACGTATTTCTGGTGATCAAACCTATCTTTGAGTGATTGCCAAAGATATGCAGAATCTTCTTTTATCATATATTCATCTTTTAAACCATCATGGACATGGTGGGTTAAAAATATCATAGCATTAGTCTTTTTCTCTTTAGAAGTAGGCTTTGATTTTTCGATGGTATCAAGGAGCCCTTTTGCTTTTAAATGCATCTTTGCTGCAACTGCTCATTTCATATAATTATTTTCAGATATATCAAGGGCAGCAATCTAGAGTTTTGCTAAATTGGACATGATAACTGTATAACAATTTATCAAACATAAATTTAATTAAAATTCAACTTAAAAATCAAATTTAAATGGCATGATAAAATTTTAAAATTTGTAAGCATAATAAAAACACAAATTAAAATAATAAATAATTTACGATAAATAAAAATTAAAAGAACAATAATTTAAAGCGTATGATTTGTCTTCTGGACAAATTTATTATGTCTTCTGGACATAGAGTTCTTCTAGAACTTTTATGTATGTCTTCTGGACATAGAGTTATAAATAAGGCTTTGATCTAATGTGACATAGTCTACCATACGATCATGAGCCGTTTGAAGTTTGAGGTGGTAGAGCCTACCATATGATCTGAGGTGACATAGTCTACCATATGATCATGAACCGTTTGAGGTAGCAGAGCCTACTATGTGATTTTGATAGTAAAAAGGCATAGCTTCTTATAACGATCAATTCGAAGAAAGCAGCGCATATCATCCCGAAATAACATATAAACGGAGAAGACAGAACTTATTTTTCCATTAACATAAAATAAATTAAACATAAATTAAAACATAAATTAAATTTTACTTTTTTAGTATTCGAGCAGATTGTGCTGATAACTTATTAGAAAATTACTAATAATTATATATAACGTATACGTGAAACAAGAAAAGTGGACGTGAGTGAAGGGATTTTATTGCACCTAACTTATTCGCTTTCAATGTTTACAAAGGCATCACATATTTATAGTGCTGTAAAGTCGGTCATATATGTCGGTTAACATGGATAATTAATTCATAATAAGTTATAATTACTTAAATAAAAATGTTATTCGTTTTGAGTAAAAAGATATTTGAGAAATTTATTTTAAAAATTACATTAAAAATATATAACGATAATTTTTGTAATACAAACAATTTTTGAGACAGCAATAAAAAGAAATAAAAATTTAATCTAGAAATCCACAAGAAATATTTCAGATTAGAAGAGAAGATCTCCTTAAAGCTTCTGGAGTACTGGGTCTGTTGATAGAGGCGATGAGTATGCGATAGAGAAAAGAAAAAGAGATAACTAGATATGCGTTTTCATTCATAACTAGACTTAAACAAACATAATCTAATTCCAAAGTGAAAATCAAAATGATTAAACCGGGTTATTATATATTTCTATCAAAAATTACGGATCACTATTGTCTCTTATTTTGAATATTTTCCTTTTCAGATCTAAAAATCAATCAAACTAATGACGAATGTTTTCAAATTTACAAGGAAAGGCGAACACGGTGGTCATACAGAATCATATTCTGAGCAAAAGTGAGAGAACGAACAAGGTTTCATTCATTTATATCTACAAAACGAACATATGCAATACAATCAAAGACAAAGTAAAGCCAAAAGATAACCATATATTAGAACCACGTAAACGAAAGTTTGTTCTACAAACCCCAAACTCTCCCAATGCCCCAAAATGTTCCAAAGCCAACCAAAAACGCAAGTCACCACTATACACATTAAGTAACTTCTATTTTTAGTACTGATTGTAGTCTTAACTAACTTGATGACGTGGATTGTAGAGTTGATGAACTCTCTAATCAAATGTACCTTGTCAACATTGTCCGACGGCGGAAGCACGCTGTCATACCATACCTGAGGTTCATCGGATTCTTCATTAGGTGATGCATGATTCATTTTGGCCTGTTCGCAAATAGTTGATGGGTTTCCATTAGCACATTTAATCACTTTCATTGAAGATTCTAAAAGTTTCTGTTCTATCACATCTTTTCCAAAGGCACACCTTTTGAATAGCTTCATGGCATCTTCTTGCTTTAGACCTTGAAGCTCATAAATCTCATTGACATGGAACTGTTCAAGAACTTGTTTATCTCTTGAGATTATGATAATCAAGCTCCCTGGACCAAATCCACGACCAAGAAAAGATTTGGCGTCTTTAGCATTTTGCACATCATCTAGAACAAGGAGAACTCTTTTTCGACGGTTGCTTGGCTCTGAAGCAGAATGGTTTAGGTCAAACTTTTCCATTGGAGTCTCACCCAAGTATTCATCAGACAAAGGTTCAAGTCTCCTTTCAATATATTCTTTCTGAAAATCTTTGAGGAAGCAAGAAGCATCATAGCGACTCGAAATTCTCCGAAAGAAAGCTCTAGCTAGAGTCGTCTTTCCAATGCCAGGCTCACCAAAAATGCCTAGAGTGCGGAGGCCCCATGACTGCTTGCATAGCAAGTTTTCTATCTCAACTTGTCGCCTGCGGATCCCATCTCTTCTGTTGGATAGAGCTTTTCAAAGACATCATTAATTTATATAAATATATTTTTATTTTTGTACTGAATCCTAATTAGTGGAAGAAATCGCTAGGGATGTCTTTGAAAAGCTCTATCCAACAGAAGAAATTGGGATCCACAGGCGAAGCAGCTAGACAACCAAATCGCATTTTCCCTTTCGGTGACCGGTGGCTCTCACCATCACCGGTTAAGGGACCCCCTCTTCTAGTTTTTTATTTTCTCGGTTATCTAAGGTGATTTTCCTTTGGTTTGGTTTCGACTTGGTGAGTTCATCGTCGGTGAGTTTGTAATCATCTGGGCTTCTGGGTGGAGGTTCTGGCTGGTGGGGGTTTTCTCTGGTGTTATCTTCCTCCCGTTTTTGCTTCTAGTTGAGGACAGTGGAAGGGTTCGGGTTTGGATTTCTCCGGTGATTCTTATCTTCTGTTGCTAGGGTTTCTGCGGCAGCTTCGATTCCCCCCCCCCCCAATCCGGTGAGCTTTGTAGCTGAGAGGTCTCAAGTGCGTCGCAGTTGATGGGTGGTGACTCTTTGATTTTGATTTTGAGGACGAATCAATCTGAAGTTTCTATGGGTTCTCCCTGCTTCCTGCTTGCTTCGATCTTCCAGCGGCGGCTTGCAAAGGCGACACTCGTCTGATGCTCTATGTCTGGTTTAATCAAGGATCGAAGTCTGTTTCGGTGCGATGATGTTTCTCTATGTCTGTCTCTGGCTTAGGTAATCGCGTTTGAGTTTGTAGATTGTCTGTGTCTTTGTGACTGCTCCGCAGATTCTTTTGGTTCCATGGGGGTCTTTGCTTGGAGACGAGGCATGGCTCCTTTTTGCGATGAGGATTGGTGATTTCCGGAATAGCTCTTAAGGTGCGCGAGGTTAGGTTTCTGCCTTGCTCCGGTTGGTCTTATGACTGTTCTGTTCTTGCCGTATCTAGCCGTATTGCTTCCGTTATTACCTCTGCGGTTTTGTTTGGTCAAGCTTCTCCCCTTGCGTTTCTTATGGTGAAATCGTGGGTGGCTCTGAAATCTGATTGGTTGACTTTATCCTTTGGAGAAGTAGCTCTCGAGACTTCTTTTCCTCGCCCAACATAACTGTTTTCCTTGCTCTCCGTTTTTTCAGAATAATCTTCAAGCGGCGATGTACATCAACAGCTTGCTCTATATGGATATTGGGTTGAATATCAGTTGAAGAAGTTTCGGAAGTATGGGATGCTCATCTTTTTAGTTGTGGACTTCTTCTTCTTGTTTCTCAATGTCTCATCTACCGATTCGGGCTCTGCTTTAGCCACCAAGGACTTGGTGATTGTTTTCTCAGCCGCTGTGTATTTGTTGTGAGTAGGCATCTGGAGAGTAAGTGTGTGTGACTAAGTATTCTTCAGTTTTGGTTTAAGGAAGTTGTTATCGTTTGTTTGTTTCCTTGTTTGAGCTGTCTCCTGGTAGTCGTTTGGGCCTTGTTTTCTCTCTTTTGGGCTTTTGGCTTCAGACGGATTCGTGCCGTGCTGACATGGCTACGGGTGGATTTATTCTCCTACCGGCTTATGTCTTTTGTGTAATCTCAGACATTTATTTCTAATAAACCATCTAGATGACAAAAACAAAAAGAAGCTTCGTTAACTATGTAAAAAGTAAAGTCCATGGAAGTTTTCTATATATATGTTGTGTTTTTTAAACAATTATATTATATATATTTAGATATATATATATATATATGTATACATATGTTGAATAAATTTTATAAAATTGTTATTTAAAAAAATTCAACGTATCATGCCATTTCTTTGAAGCAATCCCTAACGTATATACGTCGCATTTGATCAACGTATAACGAAGTCAAAGTCTATATAGGACTCAAAATTTGGATCAAATACGAAGTATCGACTTTGACTTCCACCGAGAGAGAATCCTAATTTTAATGTTCCAGCGAGAGAGAATCAAAATTTTGATGTTTCGGTACCATAAAACCATGAACTTCTTAGTTACCGTGGAAAAGAAAACACTCAATGCAAGATCAAGTAGAAGTAGCTAGACTACTCCTCGGAAGAATTTCTTCATCTGGTTGTCTTATCAATGCTGAATATGTTTTAATAGAGGAAAAATGATTTTTAGCTATACGAATTATATGCCACGACATAACTACATGCGCAAATTAATTTAATATTTTAAGAACTACACGAATTATTGACCTCGCATAGTGACATGAATGAAATATCATAAGTCATGTATACAATTACATCAAGTATTGTAACATACACGAAATATCATAAATTATGTATGATAGTATATGTATTTTGCGCAAATAACTTATGATACTTCGTATATGTCACTATACGAACTCAATAGTTTGTGTAATTATTAGAACATAAATTAGTTTGTATGTATAACTATGATGTGGTCTATATTTCGTGTAGCTGATAATCATTCTTTTAATAGACGTTTTAAATAACCAGAACATAATTCAAATTAAAACAAATGTAAAAATAAATTATTAACATAATTCTTAAGGTTTGTTGATGTTGGTTAACCCAACCAATTATCTGGTTGGAATTTGTTTTCACAAGATGCTTATCAGCTTTTTGTTTTATTTTGTTATTCCGATAAAATTAGATATGCATGTGTATAAGTTTGATCACATTACTAGTAACTAAATAGTATATTAGCTTCTACTTTTTTCTTTTTTCCGAACTATTAAACAAACTATTTTTATGTCAATAATGTGATATTAGTATGATATATATACTATGTATTTTATATTTTGAAATATATTTAAAATTTTAGATTTTTCTATCTAAAATTAAAATACTACTAATACATTTCTATCTAAAATTAAAATACTACTAATACATTTCTTTTAAACAAATGAATTATATATAAAATCATATATTTAAAATTTTCCTTAAGTCAGCTCATCTTCAAGTTATTGATTATGGGGAAACCTTTTATTAAATACTTTCTATGTTTTTTAGTTATTTGGGTTGTTGGTGTTGATGTTTTTAAATCCAATCTAAAGTGAACTAGAGTATTTTCGGCCCACTATCTTTCGGGTTATATTACCACCAGATCAACCTGGTCCGAATGCATATTATAGATTAATTATTTTTTTTTTTTTTTTTTTTTTTTTTTTTTTTTTTTTTTTTTTGTCAACAGATGAATTAAGTTTTAATATGTATATATCAATAATAATAATAAAAAATTGAATTAAAAAATATCTTAAAATCTTTAAAAGTACAAGAAAAGCCCCCACAAATACGCTCTATATCATCAAGACAGTTCTTGGGTAGATGGAAAATAGAGCACTAAAAGTTTGAGATGCTGGAAATGAGGGATTTGATGAGCTGAACATGTCCCGCAACGGTAGACTCTTGTTCGTGCAAGATAGTAAGTGCGGCTCGTTGTCATGTCGGGTCATTGACTTGATGGTTAGTGGCAAGCCTAAGTATCGGACTGACAATGCACTCCGAGTACTGCCCTCACTTAAACAGTTAAACCCGCTTGAATCGCTCTAGTCTTATCAAGGCCTGCAGTAAAAATCGCTGATTTTATGGTATTACAATTCAGTTCCGAGATCCTGGCAAACCTCTGAAAACTTGTACAATATACTTTCAATTGAACGCTGTTTCCCATGGATAAAAAACAAGATGTTATCTGCAAAACTGAGATGTGTAGGACATTACTAGAAATGACATAGAGGTACGGCGATAGAGAACATCTTTGACGAAGACCTCTCTCAGTCCCAAAAAAACCTTCAGATCACCATTAACACAAATTGAAAATGTGTCGTCGAAATACACATATTGATCCAGCAAATGAACTTTTCTGGGAAACACATGGCCCTCAAAGTCACCACAGTAAAATCTCATTATACCGTATCAAAAGCTTTCGAAATATCAAATTTTATCCCATATCTTGATGAAATCGAATCCTTATTATAATCTTTCATAAGTTCCGTAGCGAGTAGGGTATTCTCCAATAGCAACTTATGTTTTATGAATGCCATTTGGTTTAACTCTATCATGTGTTGGAGAGTAGCCTTCAGTCTGTTTGCAATGATTTTGGAGATGATTTTGTAGAGAATATTACAACATGTGATAGGCCGGTTCAAGTGTTCTTTATGAGTTTACGAACTAGATTTGACTTTTGAGTTCCAGTTTAGTATAAGTACTCTAAAGGAAGATCGAGAGAATGAAAAGAAAAAAATTGATCGAGAGAATGAACAAAGTTTCCTTTACTTGATATCTTTGAATCGAGCACATTCTATTAAATTAATCAATGTTTTCACGCTCGTTCCAGACCAGGCTATCCGATCGGTTAATCGAGATTCAGGAACTACTTTGATTTAGACTTAATGTTTAAATCCGTCAATAATAGCACTGAAAAATCCACTAAAAACCGCCATTAACCCGTGATTCGGAGGACTGGTTGACAAGTCAAAATCTTTTTCAAAATATTTTAAATTTGCTATTTTATAATCCTTTGATACAAATAGTGGATTTCTGCCTCATGTTTTGACTTTTTTTTCATTTGGGAGAAAACAAATCTGACTTCTTCTCTTTGGAAAATATCATTTACACACTTTGTCTTTTTTATGGAGAAAACTTTTCTTTCAATTTTTCTATTCAATAGATGTGTTATTTGAAAATAAAATTTTAAATTTTATGAAAATAATAAGATTGAACATATAAAAAAAATAGAAAGTAAAAATTAGCTTATTTATAATTTATTGTTTTCTCTTTTTTTTTTGTTGGGCTTCTTTTCTGATTAAAGAAATAATTTAAGTAAACAGTTAATTAAATATACATACGACTCTTAACATATATATTATCTAAAAATTTAAACTAATTCATTATTGATTTAAATAAATAAAATTTAAATATTTATTTGAGGTTAACTTAAAAACATTTAAACTTGTTTACAAACATGTTTAAATTTATATATTGATATTTGATGATTTTAGCCTATATTAACTAATGTTTTCTAGTCTTTTTCGTATCTTTAGAGTCGTCTTTGAGTCATATCAAATTATCAGGAAGCCTTTAAGCATAGATTGGAGTGACTAGAGGGCGAGCTGTTCCGGTTTTGGGAGTACATGCTTCATCGCTCAGAGGAAAATAAGGATTTCGATTTTACCTATTTTTGGCGTGAATAAAAGAGGGCGAGCTGCCCCCAGATCTGACACACTCACTCTGGGACTCTCTTGATTTTTCTGTCTATCAGATCTTTTATCCCCCTTTGTTTTTGTTTCTATCGCTTATTCTCCAATCTTGCTACCTCCATCATCAGACTCTCATCATCTATTATTCTTACTTGTATGATCTGGAGAGGATCACCTACCACTTTATTTTGAGAAGAATTCTGAACCTTATTCTATTTTTAATATCATTATGAATTCCTTTTCATCCATTGTTGTGTTTTATTCCTCCATGTCTGAGTAGTCTTTTAGCTAGATTAAGGTTTTCAATGGTATTCATGAATTGATAAACTGAGCACAAATAGGATCTATATATTTATTTTCTTCGCCACTTGTTGATCTTAATACCTAGATTAAACTGATCACTTAGTCTATGATTTTAGATTAATCTATTCATCAAAAGTGTTTTAGGTTGCTAGAAGAAACATTGGTGAGCAATCAGTCCCTAGCCAACTACAATTGATGCTACGGCTGATTGTGAACATATTGAACTCATTCACCAATGCTTGTCTGCATCTCTAGGTCCAAATGACAGTTTAGGTATTTAGGTAGCTAGATAAAGTTATCAACACCACGACAGTGGGTCGGTCTTATTTTTATGTTTGAGTTCTAGACTTGTGCTAAATTATATCCTGAATAGTTGCTCAATTTTTATCTCTGAATTACTAGAGAAATACCTTAGTCTAGTGCATTGTTTTATTGATTTTACATTGCTTTAAATATTTGTTACTTGTTACGAAAACCAACCATCAAAACTTGTTGTCTTAGCTTTATTTCTAAATCTAGTAGAATCATAGTATAACCTTGGTCTCTTTAGGTTTGATCCCATCTATACTATTGTGATTGTCTGTGCACTTGCAGTCTTAATTAAAGATTATCTATTTGATTTTTTTTTTGTTGGTTTTTCCTTTTGATTAAATAAATAATATGTAAACATTTGAGATGTAGTAAGTAGGTCTCCAATACATGGAGATTGAAGGGAGCGGTAACAGAACTTGTGAAGATCACAATTGACGTAATCAAGCATGGATCAAAAGAACGGATCTATATTATCGCCTGCCATATTGATTTTTTTGTTTGTGGAAAGTAAATATTGTCTATTTGATTATTTATTTAATATTTGTTTATACGTATCATAATATTATCGATCAACCAACACGTCTCATGATCTTGTTAATTATAATATTGACATGTGTCAGTTTTTGGTAGAGCAACCAATGTTTATATAATAAGAGAAACATGTTAATACTTATATATGTAAAAAACAAAAAAATAAATATTATCTATTTGATTTTTTGATTTTTGATTTTTTATTTTGGTTGGTTTTAATTTTTATTAAAGAAATAATATATAAAAAATGGAAAGTAAAGATTATCTATATGATAATTTATTTAAATATGTTTTACACATATCATAATCTTATCGATCTATCAACACGTGTCATGATCTTATTAATTATAATTTTGACACGTGTCAGCTTCTGGTGAAAGCAAACAAGATTTAATAAGAAAGTATGAATATTTTTATTTTTTATATTTATACAACTATATATATATATATATACAAATTTTGTTAATTTATTGACCCATGGTCGATCTGAGTCAACCTGGTGATCCGGTATCCGGATCGGGTTTAAAAAAACATCTATGAAAGATGTAAATATGCAATGCACCATAATAGGGTTTGTGTTTGCCCCTGAAAGATCCAAATAAAACTAAAAACCAAAGATCCCACTATACAGATGGAGAATTTATTTTTTGTTTTCCAGTTTGAACTTACCCAATTCAATGGAAGAGATATCGTCCTCAGGTAGCTTTATTTTTTTTACTTACTCTTAACTAAATTGATGACGTGGCTTGTAGAGTTGATGATATCTTCAATGAAACTTACCAAGCCAACATTGCGAGACGATGGAAGCTCGGTGTCACTTCTTGGATAGCCTATATAGGGAATAATACACATAGATTCGTGGGCAGTCGTCGATGGATCATGAATATTCAGCATTGTTGATTCCTCTTTTGTCTTGTTGGCATGTTCGCGGATAATTGATGGGTTCCCATTAGCAGTTTCAATCTTCTTCATTAAATTATCCGAAAGATTCTGCTTTTTCACATCCTTTCCAAAGGCACACCTTGTGAATAGCTTCAAAGCATCTTCTTGTTTTAGACCTTGAAGCTCATAAATCTCATTGACATTGCAAAGGTCAAGAACTTCTTTATTACTTGAGGTTATGATAATCAAGCTCCCTGAACCAAATGATCCGCTACTAAGAAAAGACTTCGCGTCTTCATAGTTTTGCACATCATCTAGAGTAATGAGAACTCTTTTTCGACGGTGGCTTGGCTCTGAAGCAGAACTGCTTAGGTCAAAATTTTCCATTGGAGTCTCATCCAAGAACTTATCAGACAATGTAATTCTCTTTTCGCTAAATTCTTTGTGAAAATCTTTGATGAAGCAAGAAGCATCATACCCACTAGACATTCTCCGAAAGACGGCTCTAGCCAGAGTCGTCTTTCCAATGCCATGTTCACCAAAAATGGCTAGAGTGCGGAGTCCCCATGGCTGCTTTCGTACCATCTTTTCTATGTCAAGTTGCTGCTTGGGAATCCCAATCTCTTCTGTTGGATAGAGCTTCTCAAACACATCCCTCGCGATTTCTTCCATAAATTTGGATTCACTACAAAAGGAAAATATATAGACATGATTCAGCATAGCTTCAATAACTACATAAAAGGTTAAAACTTACGCAATCTTTCTTTAGATATCGATACGTATATTGAACAAATTTCTAAACTAATTATTTAAAGTAACTCAACGTGTCGATGCCATTTTTCTGATGGAATCCCTAACGTACGTATAGGACTCAAATTAGGGATCCGGTACCAAATTTTGATTGCCGGGAGAGTCGACTGTAAGACCAGAACTTCTTAGTTACCTAAATAAAGAAATAAATAACTCCCCCAAAATAATATTTTCACTCATCTGATATTGTCATACCGATGCTGAATAGGTTTTAATTACCAAAACATGTAACACTATTATTAACATAGTTCTTAAGGTTATTACCAAACAATCCATACTTTTTCTAAGGTTTTAATAGACGCAGTATATGTAACCTCTACCATATTTTAAACAGAATGACTCTAGTAAATGGCGTTACTATGCGTATAAGGGATTAGATTATGGTGTAGATCTTATCGACCCAAGTAATGTAAGAAAATACATCGTATTTAACTATTTATTAACCGTAGTCGAAAAGTCTTGTTAACTCGACCGGTTATAAATAGAATGATTATGTACTAAAACTAAAGCCCGGATATTCCTGGTTTTAAGAAAGATTATCTAAGCAAATTTGTAATTCTTATACGTATATACCTTCGTTCATAATCATAAACGTGACTTTGTAATGCTGCTGATTCTAGTAGAACACGCGCCCCTGGCTCAAGCACCGCAATCTGCTGCTTGAAGGATGATATCGTGACTCCGTGGAGCACCGGAACCACCACAAGGTCTTTTTTGCTGAGATGATTCACGAGATTCTCCGGCACAGAGAACGTATAGTTCCTTGAGAAAACCACCACAAGACCCTTAATTAGATTGGAGAAACGATCATCTTCAAGTTCAAAGATCCCTTGGCGGTTGAAAGTAGGTCTGAGGTAGCTGATGAAGGAGGAAACTGTTGGATCATTGTTGTCAAAACACAAATAAACGGCGTGCTTAGCTTCCTGGTTGTTGTTGTTGTCAATGTCCATATATTGGGTTGGAACATCAAAAGGCAAAAGCAAATATATGTTTGTGTTTAAGATTTAAAAGCATTGCTGAGTTATGTTATTCTTATATAGTTATATAAATCAAAGCTCGAAGCCTGTCGGAAGTTTCGTAAATATATAATAAAAAGCCGGGAAATTTCAACGAAATATAAGTTTTGGATTAATTACTACAATTTGTTGTTAATGTTTGATTGATTTAAGAGATATTTAACATACATTCCATCGTTTTTGACTAATTTAACACGCTTCTATGCTTAGGTGTACATTTTTCATTGTTTACTTTTCATCTATACAATTTTCCTCCAACTATTCATTTGGAATTAAAGTAGTATAGTTAGTTGGATTAAAATAGATTAGTTAGCAATGAATGGTTCAGATTAAACTCGTTAGTTTACTTTTAGTTATTGTCGTCGGATTGAAAATATTTTTTTTTACATATAATGGATGAGATTAAATATCATCTTCTCTATTTTCTCCTTTTTTTTTTCTCTATTTCATATTTTTTTCTCTCTATTTCATCTTGTACTTTTGTGTAAAAAAACACTCATGTTTATGTTTTACTAACAATTTTTTTTTATTCACGTACTTGAGATTGGAGAAAATAAAATCATGCACGAACCTTCTAACAGCGTCTGAAATTTTATTTACGAACCTTACAATAAAATAAAGAGAATTATTATGTATTTATACTTATATTCAAATTAATATTTAATAATCTTAATGTGGGTTTTTTTTAATTTTCTATTTAGTGTTCTTGATGTAACAACACACTTGTTACAATGACATGATCCTATCCTAAGTCCCTAACCATTAAACTCTAAACTCTAAACTATATAGTGTCAACTTTAACTCTCCTAAACCCTAAACCATATACTGGCAACTCCCACCCTCAAGATAGCTAGTTTTTGAGTAATCAAAGCGAATAAGGGTTAATGAGAATAATATAGTTATCTATGATGAACTTTGGTATATTTGTTATGTTTTGTTATGCATGTGTCCATGTCCATTAGAACGTTTCTTGTCTATGTATCCATATGTTAAACTCTAAACAATAAACCCTAAATTCTAAACCCTAAACAATATACCGAAAACTTAAACCGCCCAAGACGGCCGTTTTTTGGGCATTATAACTGAATAATGAATAATGAGAATAATGTAGTCGTCCATGATTAACTCTGACTTAAAATGAGAATAATGAAAAATATTATGCATTTATGTTTATACTCTAATCAAAATTTAGTATAAGAAATGAAAGTGTTCACAGCATAATAGATTGTCCATTATGGATAACATCCTTAAGAAATCGTTTAACATAATAGATTGTGCATTATGAATAGGTAAGTCCACATAAAAATGGTCAAAAAAAATTGACGGTTCACGTGAAATCGATATTGGATATCAATAGAATTCGTGTATGATTCTATTTTTTTTTAATCTCAAGTATGAGAAATCAAATCTAAATTTGGTTTGTATGATATCAAGTATACACAAAAATAGTCCATGAAGAGGAGAAAGAAGATGAAAAGAGAGAATATGAGAATATATGAGGAAATGAAGGAGATGAGAGAAAAAATGAAATGAAATTTTCTCAAAAAAAAGATTGAAAAAATGAAATTTATTCTCATCCATTGAATCTAAATTTTTTATATTTTAATCCGATGGTTAAAAATGTGAGAAAGAGTAGTTATAGTTTTTATGAGTAGTTAGAAGTTGATTTTTTCTTTCAACAACAACAAAAGTACTCTCATAGTGCTATGTGGGTTAAAGTGCAATTGCATTCTTCAATGTTTGTCATAAAGCAACACACTCTTGATTTAAAATAAAAACTAATATGTTCAAGCGCATAAGTGTTGTATACCTTAAATTTAAATATAATTGTAAAGTAATGTACATTTAGGAATAATTTAATTGTATACCTTAAATTTTATTAGGAATATAAAAAATACATTATAATTTACAAGAATTTGAATTGTACCTTTTATTTTCAGCATAAGGACAATTTTTTTCTTAGTCAATAAATTAAAATTAAAAAAAAAACAAAATATTTTGCTAATTTAATTTTTTCAAATATTATAAAATAATTAATTATAAGAGAAATTTTTGAAAAATGTCCTATTTATGTTTTATAATTTGAAAATACCTTCTCTTTGTTTTTCCTTTAAAGAATGATATTAATTTACTAAAATAATTTCAAAAATTATTAATAATAATTTAAAGAGAAATATATATTTAAAAAACATTTTCTAGGTAAACCATTAATCACTTGACTAAAGACATTTTCTAAGTATCATCTATCTTTAAATAGTTTTTGGGTCAACTTTGTTTTATGTTTCATTAATATCATTTAATCATCTTATTGTTTTCTAATTGCCAATCTGAAGAATAATATTAAAATATTTCAAAAAATTTGGTACAATTTACAATTATTATTATTATTTGTCAACAATACAATTTACAATTATAATCATATAATTTATAGTTGTAAATTCAAGTTTGCGTTTGGCGCATATCAACACCTAATTCTGTATCATTTTTCATCTGATTTCGTTAGAAATCATTTTTCAAATAAGTCGCTTTCCATCCATTTGCTCAGAATTATTCAGACATCCAAATAACCTTTTTAAAAAGAGAAATGGTATTTGGGTTTCTTAATTATAACGAAATGCAGAGTCAAACAAAAAATGATCTCGAGCATCAATAAAAAGATGAAACACACAAATCTATTATATATTGACAAGATAATTTTTATTTAAATAAAACATTTAATTTGATGTTGTTAGGGTATAGAGATTTGTGAACATAACGGATATATGACTTGGAACGTGCCAAATCCAACACTTTAACTTGTTTTTATTTACAACATAAGCTTTTTATAAGATCTACTTGTTTAGAATTTACATAACTTATTTTACCCAATAGGATTGACCCTAACTAAAACCCCAAGTCCTAAGCTCTAATTCTCCTTTGAATCTACCCGCTCGAAGATATTAAATTTAAGTAAAACCAAATCCTAACTCCTACTTTGAATCCAGCCGCTCAGAGATATTAAAGACAAGTTAGTGAACACCCACCTTCTAAGCTTTATTCCTTAGCTTTAAAGTTTATAATCTTTGCAATATATCTCTAGAGTGTTAACAACTTTTCTTGGCCTCTCTAATCTATATATACTAGACACCTAAACCCTACCTCGAAGGATCTCAGCGAATCTGACTAAAGAAATAAACTTGCAGCTCAAGTTTATCTTTTCTTTAAGTGGCTGCAGAGAATATTCTCCAAATCTCTGCAACTCATCCATAATCTTCAACGGCCAAGTAAGCATGTGCATCCTTGGTCTTGTCACATCGTCCACTCCAGCTATGCCACATCAGCTTCTACTAATCTTGTCAGCTTCCGCATCCACGTCAGTTTGCAGCGTCCTGATGTGATCAGATGCAGCATCCTGATCCAAACAGCACTCTGTGGAATCTGCATCTTCAATCTCCCCTTTTTTTACTGTGTTTGATACTCAAGCAACCATATTCATACACCTGAAAGTCAAATAGAGAGAGAGAGCCCCAAACACAGCAACAAAAACACAATCTAGAAACATATCTAGCATAAAATTCAAAGCCAATTTGTCCAGAATGTTGTGTTTAAAATAACATTTAGTATCATTTGCATAGTAAGATTGAGTCTAAGAAGCATTTAGATTTTCATATGCATTTGGGATTTATGTATTCATATTTAAGATTAAGATCGTTGCCCTTAGTCATGGTTATTTGTTGCTTGAACATCTTTGAAAAAATGAAAAATCCATGTTTGGACCTTTACGTCTTTCAAAATTCAATTTCTACTTTGGTAAAATTCACTTGATTTTGAAGCATATGTATGAACTTGAACTTAATTGAATATAATCTTCTTGCTTAGGGTGATTTGAATGCATTCTCATGATAGACTATAAGTCACATTCGGGTTTTCTTATTCACTTTACCACCCATGTGCTAACTTGAATGGCCATCTTCACCTTTAGAGTGGTTCCCCTACCTTTAACCTTAACCATTTATTTTAAAAGACATATGTTAAGTGAGGCTTTTTGTTGATAATGCTATGATTTTACAAAAACTTGAGAGTATCGAGAACGACAAAGGATTAGCTCTCGTTTTTAGCTAGCAATGGTAAGTCTAGTGATTAAGGATGAGAATGAAAGACTTGGATGGTTAGATTAAGTATTGATTTGGGTATTCGGAAAGAAAGAAAAGAAAAGGTGAAAAGAAAAGCTTAATCAAAGTTATGAAAACAGTCCATAGGGAAACTAAGTAATAGACCAAAAAGCTCTAAGTCTCTAGTTGAAAAAGAAAAAAAAAAGTGTAGATTCCCTAAGATTGTACAAAGAAATAAGTGTATGGAGCAAACGAAATTTAAGAGAAGAGATAGAAAATAGCTAAGTGTTGAACTAAAACGTTTTTTCTAGGAGACTAAGAAAAGAGATTGATCATGAGGTTAAAGGATAAATGAGACCAAAGAGTCTATTGATATGGGGTTGAAAAGAGAATGAGAAGAGTGTAAAAATGGTAGAAACTAGGATGTGTTTCGTGCTATGAGGTAGAATAATGAGAGTTAAACTTTGTATGCACCAATTGTTCCCTTTCTTAGATAGATTTTGTATTTGACTAGCATTCCTATGTTTTGAGAGAAACCACCCAAAGAAAAACTCTTTTGAACCCACCTCAAAAAGCTTTAACCCAAAACCAAATGAGAGTGATTTGATTTCTCTAAGCGAGACCGCACTATAAACACCTTATTGAATGTTAAAGAGAAGTCTTCTATTTGATTGTGAGTCTTTCCTTGAGTTTAGGGGTTGCATTAGAAATTTGCATTGAGATGAACATGGAGAAGTACAAATGAGTAAGACGTTTGTTCTTGCACCATTTAACTATCTTTGAAGACAATGCGTTTAATCCTTCATTTGATACTTTGTGGCTTGGATCCCCAATTTCACATTTCTTTCTCGACTTGTTTCTTATTGTTCGCTTGAGGACAAGCAAGAGATGTTTGGGGGAGTTGATATATAGTGTTTTTACTCTTTTTTGTTTGCATTTCATCATCAATATCTTGCATTTTCATTGCATATTTAGAGTTTAGAGGCATGTTTACATATATTTTACTCTTTTATTGTTATTGGAGTGATCTATGCAAGAAGAGGGATAATTTGGGTGCAAATAAGAAAAAGATGTATCATAACCATTCCCAAGTGTCTCAATGATCAACATTTATAAAGGTCTTCCCTTGCGATTTAGCTCCAGAATTATCAATGAAAATTACAAATAATTGGGTTAGCTTTCTAATGGAGGTGATTTGAAGCCAATCAGAGTTGTGCTTCTAAAGTTATGATCGATTTAGTTAAGAGTGGTATGACCCAACAGCTAGACGTAATGACCTTGTGTGGTCGCTGAAAACCCAGAAAAACATCTAGGAAACATTATCGACCTCTCCTAGTGACCTTGCTACACCGATACGCCGTAGCGACCTATTCCTAGAGACCTTGCTACACCTCTAAGCCGTATGAACCTATTCCCAGCGACATTGCATGGCTGCTGGACCTGTTCGATTTTTGACATTTCAATCCTAAACCAGGCCCAATCTCTATTATTTCAATTTTTTCTTGGTTTTTTTACTCTGGTTTATTTAGCTTCTCTTTTTATTTACTATAAATACCCCTAAACCTAATGTTAAAAGGTATATGCTTTGTTTTAGGGATTATCTTAGCCACCTTTGTGTTTTCTCTTAAGAACATTGTATAATTTCCATTTTAAATCTATTTAAGTTTGTTTTCTTTTGAAATTTTTTCTTATATTCATCTTATCAACATGATTTTTCAAGGATTTAACAATTGGATTTGCGTTTTCATGATAATAAGTGAGTAGTCATTTTAGAGCTTTTAGAAATGTTAGATTTAGGGTAATTGGTTATAGATTAGTGGAGTTAGGCTTGTAATTGATTAAATTCATGCTTGATAGGTGTTCATAATGCTAGATTAGCCAGAGAATTGGTAGTTTAGAGCTTAGACATTTTTATTCCCACAAGGTGTTTGATAAAATGCTTGAACCCAAATATTGAAGTGTTTAGCATGCGTAGCCTATGGAAATAGTTGATTAAAGTGCTAAGTGATTATTTAGACTCATTAGTAATGCTCATTGATCTTTTGGTAGCTAACGGTAGTTATTGATTAGTGAAGGTATTAATGCCATAGAAATGGATTAGTATATATTAGTGATCTAAGACCTATGGATTAGCTCTAAGAGTTAGAATCAAGCTCCACTAGTTAATAATCGATTGCCCTAGCCATCTATCATCTCCCGAGAGTTCGTTTTCTTTTATTCGAATTTCAAAATCGTTTTGAGCTTTTTACCGCTTTTGTTTACTTATTTGCAATTGTATTCTTAAACCAAAAATTTTAATCGCCTTAGATTAAGTCTTTGATCCCGCATTCTTAATGAGTTTCAAACCATGTGTCCTCGTGGAATCGACCATAAAGTGCTATGCACGATATGTTTATTTGATAGACCGGTTGAAAAATAACTTATCAATTATTTCAATTTATTGGCTTGAAAAATTAATTTTTTATTTAGGAAAACATGTCAAAACTAGATCCAAATTTATTTTCGTGTTGTTTAAGTTTGATTCGATTTTGTATAAAAGTGATTGTTTTATGTTATATATATATATATACATATGCACGATAGGTTTATTTAATAAACCGGTTGGAAAATCACTTATCAATTATTTTAATTTATTTGCTTGAAAAATCAATTTCGTATTTAGGAAACCATGTCAAAACTAGATCCAAATTTATTTTGGTATTGTTTAGGTTTGATTCGATTTTATATAAAAGTGATTGTTTTGTGTTATATATATATATATATAATATTTGAATATAATTTAAATGATTATATATATATATATTAATTGATAATTTTAATTAATGAAGATTTATTTGGTTGGGTTACAAAAATTCATAAATATGAAACTAAACAAAAATTTTAATAGAACGAACTATATATAAATTTGTATGTTGAACCGAATATGAATTTATGTTTATTTGGTTTGATCACAAAAAACTTATTACATGAACAGACAAAATTTTGTATTATTACTAAAGTACATAAATTTTAACACTAAAATATTTTAATTTAGAAATATAAAATTAATTACTTTTAGTTAATCATTATTTAACTATATTGTTCATGTAAAACTGAACCAAATCCAAATCTGAATTTTGATAATAATTTTAATCAAATTTCTTAAATTCAGAAAAGAAAAACTCAAAACTTGAACAAATTTGAACAAAAAAAACTGAATTTGTTAGTCTATAATTTTTAATAGTTTTAAAAAACTCAATTTTGGAAAAATCTCAAACTCAAATTTAAAAATATAATAAATCACGAACTCTTTTTTTTCTATTTTAGTATAATGCTTTACTTAATTTTTTGGGGTTTCTACTAAAAAACCATCAAACTTATTAAAAACTGCAAGCTCGACCCTTACCTCAAAATTGTGCAAGTCAACCCATTCACCTGGAAAGTCATCCGCAATATAGCCAAAACTGCCTATATCATCAACATGGCTCCGTGCTACATGCTTTTTATTTTTATCTCGTTATTTTTTCTGTGTTCAAAAAAACAAAGCTTTCTCTTTTATTATTTATTTTCATTTAATATATTTAAAAAGGGAAAAAAAAATCAAATTTCCTTCTTCTTCTTCGGCTGTTATTATTTGTCTGTTCTTCCTCCTGCTTTGTTGTTCATAAAACAACGTCGTTTTGATGTTTCTGTTAGTTTCTAACAGCATGCAATAGAGCCACATCGACGATATAGGTGATGGCTATATTGCAGGTGACTTTTCAGGTGAATGGGTTGACCTGCATAATTTTGAGGTGAGGGTCGAGCTTACAATTTTTAATAAGTTCAATGGTTTTTTGGTAGAAAACCCTATTTTTTTATAATACTTAAGGGGTATTCTACCATTTATTAAAAGGTGAGGGTTTAAAAACCACAAAAATATGAGAGTTTTTAAAATGTTTTTGGAAAAGGTGATGATTTTTTAACCCATTTTCCCATATATCTATGTAATTTTCATCATATGAAATAACACAATATAATCTTCTTATAATCAATTGTTTATGCAATCGATAATCATAAATTTAAATTTATGATTAATAACCTCAATTGTCAATTGAAAACTTACAAGAAATTTTGGCTACTTTGACAATGATGTTATATATAATAGTATAATATGATATCTTGACAACACATACATAATAATTGTTTGATACAATAAAAATTAGATAGGAGTTCTAACGATATTTATTTTATATAAACACTAAATCATACATTAGTATATCATGCATATTCATGAAAATAATGCATATTCAGAAGTTGAATACTTACAAAAAAAAGTTGGCTACTTTGACGATGTTATAAACGATACTATAATATGATATTTTGAAAAAACAAACACAAAAATTGTTTAGTATAATAAAAGTTAGAGACGAGTTCCAAAAATATTTAATTTATATGAACGGTGAATCGGGAGAATGAGATGTTTTTTAGACATAATAGATGTGATAAGTCGGGTACTATTTATACTTCATAAAGTGAGTCAAATACACTTTTGAGCAATGTTTAATGTTCAATTTTGCAATTGAAAAAATCAAATATTCACATATATGCGATTCTTCTCTCTTTTTCCTCTTATTCGATTTTTTTTTATTTTCCTTTCTCTCTCCTTTTATCTTCTTCCAATAATTATTTTTTTAATTATAATACAAATAAGTTATCAAAAGTTGTATAAAAAAAAATTCTTCTTTGATTTTCTTGTGAATCTAACAAGATCTATTTAGGAATGATCAACCAAAACAATGTCTCGTACACCGTCTCGTACACAGTTTTGTATACCACTATGTTTTGTACACCACTATGTCTTTTATCCCATACACCATGTTGTACACTATTATATCTTGTCAACTACCATATCTTGTCTACTATTATATCTTGTACGCAATCATATCTTGTATATTGTCATATCTTGTACACCATCATATCGTACACCGTCATTAATATTATACACCATTATTTCGCATCCTATCATATGGTCATGTACACCAAACCGTTACATCATCCCTGTACAACGACAAGTTCGCATAACATATGTAAATCATCTTGTACATCACCAAATCTCGTATACCATCTTTAACATCATCATAGATTGTGCACTATGTCACGTACACTGTCATATCCCGTACACCATTATAAAGAATATCTCGTACACCATCTTGTACACTGTTATATCTCATACACCATCTTGTATACTACCATATCTAGTACACTCTCATATCTCGTATACCATCTCATGTACCACTATGTCTCGTATACTATATTAAAATGTATACCATTATGTCTCGTATACTGTCATGTCTTGTATACAAATATGTCTCGTATATTGCCATGTCCTTGTATCCCCTGATATGGACACCACCATGTACACTGTCATGCAATGTACACCATCATGTTTCTTATTGTAGGAAAATGTGTAATCTTTGTTATGTATTTTTATATTTCTATCTCACGATTACATGGTTTTCGTATTGCTAAAAGTGGAGATATATGGTTTATTTGTCCGGTGTTTATGATAATGCAAGTGAAATAATTGTTTAATGGTGTACAATTGAAACAATGTACACCATGGTATACGAGATGGTGGTTATAACAATGTACATAACATAATAATATACATGATATGATAGTGTACATGATATAGTGGTGTACGAGATATTATTATAACGGTGTACAATAAAAATTATTTGTTGCACAACCTTACAAAATGGATGTTGTTAGATTTGTAGAAAAATAAAGAATAAAATTTTGTTTTAAAAATTTTTTTGATCTTATTTATTTTATAATCGAAGAAAATAAATAATTGGAAGAAAATAGAGAGAGAAAGAGAGAGAGGAAAAAAGAAGGAAGAAACAGAAAAGAATAAAAATGTTACTATTTTATCTCACCCGCGTGTTTTTTTCTCACCTTATGCAAAAGGCATATATGGTCATTTTTTCTACTCTATCTCTTTGCCACTGCATGTCATATGTACAGTAAAAACTCTGATTCACCAATTGCAAATAGTAATGGTTCATCTTTTCTAATTAAGTTTGAAAAAACATCTCATTTAGCAAATTATTCCTTATAAAAAATGCTAAAAATCACACATTAGTATACTATCTTTATATATATATATATGATTATTAATTTATAATATATTAGTATACTATTGAGATCATATATTTAATGTACACAGGAATTTTTAAAATCCATTATCTTATTAATTTAAATTTTGTTAATTTTTATATTAGTCCAACTTAAAAAAAAAAAAAAACAGTTTTCATCTACTAGTGTTTATTAAGTTATTGAATATTATTTTATAAAGGTTTTAATGTGAATGGACTAGATATGTTAATGAATAAACCATCGGGTGGACATAAATATAATATACGTTATGACTTTTGTAGAAACTAATCATCAAAATGTTCTCTATCATTCGTTGACAAAAGAAACCTGTTATTTTTCATTCCCCCTTGGTTAATAAAACTGATGAAGAGGGCTGAGATCTGCTTATCGAACGACTTGGTCACATCGGCTTTGTAGGAAAAGTTCTTAAGTTCATATTTCCTCTAACTAAAACAAATCTTAAATTCAAGACAAAAAAAATGTAAAGTAAGTAATATAAATTAGGTTATATCTCGCACTATTTGTGGAGTCATGTTTTCTAAAAAGGTTAATTTGTAGAATAGCCTAAATTTAGATTTTGTTTTAGAAAATAAGTATGTGTAAGAAAATGTTATTAACTAACGTTTTTTAAGGGTGTGAGAAAACAAAAATGTCCTGAGCCAATTGGTAAAGAGACAAATAGATCGAATGATTAAAAGAAATAACATGCATCATGATATATATTTTAATATGATCATGTTAAAATAGCATAATATATAGATAGAGTAGTGGGGTAAAAAAAATTTTAGCGTCACAATACGAAATAACATGAAATTTAAGATAAAACAGAATAAACTTAAGAAAAAAAAAAGACAAATCGGTGAAATTTGAAGAAATAAATCGAAACAACTAACTGACATCTTGAATTTTATTAAAAACAAACATGGCATATGCAAATAATAGTGTTTTATTGCTCACCTAATCAACTCGTACAAAATATCAAGACTTACTCAAACTTAAGTTTTATTAGTCACGTAATAATCAAGATCTAAAACACACACACGTCCTAGTGATAAAATGTTGAAAGTCTTTTAAGTTCATCAATAATTAAGGGGGAATTCAAAAGTAAAAAACTTCTATTAGAAAATCAATTATTTAAGATGCATTGTTTTTTTATGGCTAGTTGATTACTTATTAAAATTCAAATTATTTTTTGTAGCATATAGTGTCCATTTAAAATCTGCAGTCTCTAAATAAACAATGTTTGTAATAAATTTTTATTTTAATAAAATAGTAACAGTGAATTACCTATCATTAATTAAATTCATACATTCGTTGTAATCTTGACAATTAACGCGGTCAGCTAAGATATATTTAAAAGGACGTCAATGATATGATCCTGTATTGCAAACCTATGTGCATTGCTTCTCCAAACAATTAATAGCAACAAAAAAATTTTTTGAGGTGATGTCATCCGCATCTCCCAACGTCAGAAAGCGCCAACAAGTGTTCCTCAATTTTCGAGGAAAAGAGCTACGTTATAGCTTCGTCTCCCATCTCGAAGCTGCCTTTGAACGCCACGGAATCAACTTTTATATAGATACTAAGGAGCCCGCGGGCGAGGATCTTCAGAAACTTTTTGCAAGGATTGAGGAGTCGACAGTCGCCTTGGCTATCTTATCAAGTAAGTACACGGAGTCAAATTGGTGCTTGAACGAGCTTGTGAAGATAATGGAGCAAGTGGATAAAGATAATCTATGGGTTATTCCCATTTTTTACAAGCTGGGCAGAGATACGGTGAAACGTCTTGATGGAGACTTCGGTGTTCAGCTATGGAATCTGTGGAGGAAGGAAGGTAGTGATCGAGACGACCGGATTATTAAGTGGAACACAGCTTTGCAGAGAGCTGTAGACAAGTTTTGCTTGGTATCGGAAACTAGCAGGTATTTAATCAACCTACATTTCTATAGATTAAATCCATATTATCATGTCTGTATTAGGGTTTGATTTCAAAAAAGTATATGGTGTTTTTTTATAAGAGTTTAATGGGTGCAAAATTTAATTTGAAGTCAGTTGAATGGCTTCTTTAAAGAAGAAAATGGCAAGGATAAATCCCGAGATTTAGGTTTTATATTTTAGGATTACATGGTTATTTCGGATTTTAAGGTTCGGGACTATTTTGAGGTTTAATTAAGATTTACAAGGATTATTGGTTTGACTATTTTAATTGATTTGAAATTCCCATCAAAATCTTGTGTTATTAGATAACAAAAACCTTCCCAAAACCTTGTGATATTTTTTTAATGAATAGGGGACCTTATCTTCGCCTTCAGCTCCGGATGTTTAGTTATTCCTTACTTTGCTGGCGAAGGACATCTTCAATCATTGGTTTCAAAAAAAAATTCAAAAATAATGTTTTTTATTAATGAAAGGAAAAATTGGAAATACAGTAACATTTTCAAAACGTTTGTCCATCTAAAATATTTAGTTAAAGTTTGGTGTACTAATCTTTATAATATATGTAACTTCATTATACCTTCAATTAAAAAATTTCCAAGAAAATCAAACATATTGCAAACCTCTAACTTCGAAAGAGACTTTTATTTAAAAATAATAATTGTATATTATTAAAATCAGATATTTAAAAATAAATAAAATAAAAAACCAATACAAAACAATAAATAATTAATTTTAAAAAAATATTCCAAAAAAATCAAACATATTGCAAAACCTCTAACTTAGAATGAGTCTTTCATTAAAAAAAACTAATTTACATATTACTAAAACTAGATATTTAAAAATAAATAAAATAGAAAACCAATACAAAACAATTAAAAAAACCAATTTTTAACTTAATCCAACAAAGAAATAATTAATTTTGAATTTAACATATATAAAAAATTAATTTTAAAATAAAAAATGATTTTAATTAAATAAGTTAACTTATTTTTAACATATTTACGATTTTCTAATTTTTTAGATTCACCTTACTTTTAGATTCAGTTATTATCTTTTTGAAAATTCAAAAACTTTCAGAGTATATATTTTAATATTTTTAGAATATGTATTCTAATTACTAGATTGCATAATTTAATTTTCCTAGAGCACGTACAACAGTTAGAATATATATTCTAAATATTATTATTAGTGTTTTAAATTAAATTAATTTTATGTTTTTAATATCTTATTTATTATTATTATATATGGCTTATGTTATGTTAATTAAAATTACTAATATATAATTACGTGCCATCTTATATATTTGAAAATTTTATTTAATAAGTTAGATTATAATATAATTTCATTGCAAATTAATTGGTGTTACGCATATATTTTCACATTATTCAAAAATCTATAACTGTTTGATTTACTCAAATTTATAAATTATTATCAATGATTAGAAATTTGATGTGAGATCCCTCATGATCCGTCTTTCTCTGCTATGACCCGTCATGACCTGTCTTCACCCATTATAAAAATAAAAATATTTGACGATCCGGATTATTTAAGTTAGATGGTAATCAATTTAATTTTAATTTTTGTCCATAATTAATAAGTGAAAAAATTGAGTTTAATTTTATGTGAAAAGTAATAATTTAAAATATTATTTAGTAATTTTTTATTTAGTTATATTAATTTTGTGATTATTATTGTATTCTTAATGACTTTATTTAAAAATATTTAATCTATATTGTTTAAATACTCTAATTAAAAAATTCATGTTTATTTAGGAGATACTAAATATAAATAAACAGATTTAAATTTAATATATTAAAAATTAGAATTTGAAATATCTATATATTGATTTTGTGCTATTTATTAAGAAACTGACTAACTAAATATATAATTATAATAATCATTAATAGGATTTGAAAAAAATTAAAAAGATTCTTTAATGGCATTTGTTGTAATATCTTACGTAAATGTAAGGTTATTTTGTTTATAACATTGCTCAAATAATGATAGGAAGATTTCTAGAACATCAAAAAGTGCTATAATACGTAATATAATATTTTTAGAACATGAACAAATGCTAGAATACGTAATCTAATCATTTCAGATCGCTAGAAAACATATTCTAAACTTTCCAGAACAACTTTGATTATGCTAAAAACCTACTTAAAACAACTATCTAAATTGAAATTTTTTTTTCTTCAAATCTTTTTAATAGGTGTGTAACTACATGTGTATATAGTTTTGTTTTTGGAAAAATGATATTACTCTAGTACTAGAGGTAGATTAGGAAAAAATGACAATAAAAAAGGGTTTAGATGAATTTTTTTTTCTAGAACTCTTTTATTTCCAACTTTTCCTAAAAAAAATTGAACCAAAGTTTTCTAATGGTTTGCTTCATTTTTCACTTTAATTATATTTTATTTTTATTTAACTATTAATTATTAATTATACCCTTAACTTTCAAATAAAGTTTATCCTACTTATTTATTTGAAGCGAATTATTCAATAAAATTATGATTTTACCAAAATTAAACGTTTTAGCATACTTCTAAAACCTATCTAGCAGATTTGCCCAAGTAATAAGTATGCACGTTTTGGCAGATTTTTTTTTTTTTTTTTTTTTTTTTTTGTCTATAGACATACTGCAGTGCAGAGTTAGCTTAGTCTGCAAACATTCGGCATACTTGGGTAAACTCTGTCCAGTAAACTTATTTTTAGTTTGTTGGATAAAATAAAAATATGGAATATACAAATTAATTGAATAATATAAAAACGAAAAATTATTTAGGTATAAAATACAAATTTCTTAAAACTTGAAGGATCAATTTGTAAACAAAAAAATTCAATTTCAAAATATGAAGATATGAATAATATTTCTTCAAAATATGAAGGAACACTATTCATTCTTTCATTTTGAAGATAAAAATGAAATGGCATTGGAGAATACTTCTTTATTTTTAATTCAAAATGAAGGAAAAAGGGAAATTTAAAACATCATTGGAGATGGTCTATGTCATCAACTCACATGGTATGATCTGATTGGTTGGGGAAAATCACTCCCAACAATAATAGATTCTTGGATAAACTTGAAATGATTTCTAGAAAGTTTTGGATAAACCTGAAATGGTGTCTAAAACACAATAAATATACAAATAATTTTTTTGAAAGGTTTTAATTTTATAAAATAAGCAAATTTAAAACTAAATTATTCTTTAATTTTCAAATTTTTATTATTTATATTTATATTATATAGCTATATATTAGTATATATTTTATATTATGCATTTATCTAATGTAAAAGCAAAATGATACAAATATGATGTGGAACTAAAATATATAATGAATTCATAAATTAAAAAATTAACTTTCAGCCACAAAACTTTAAATATTGAGTTAATCAACATAACTACTAAATGTTTTTTTTACTGGTGGGGACATGACCCCATGCAAGTGTCTTAATTTTTAAGATGGTAGGCACGCCGACTTTTATTACTGTGTCTTATATAATATTATTATGTATTAAATATATATATATATATATATATATATATATTTGGCGTTATTAAAATACATTTAAAAAAGTAATTAAGAGTATAGGCATTGGTAATTATGAGTCTCTCAAATATATTATTCTAATACTACTCTTAATATAATTTAATTGTTTTTTTAACTTAAAATTATAAAGAAAAAGTCAAACTAATAAAATCTCAACATGTGTGCAAGTAAGTTCTCATTGTTTTCAAAAATTCTCAAATGAGAACTGATTCTACACTTTTTCTCATATTTTTTTAATATTTTTGTATTAATGAGAAACTCATTAAAAACCTCCCACTAAAAATGTTCTTAAACATAAAGATAAGAACTAGTTCCACCCATTATAATGCACTGTAAGAGCCTCACTGTTTTTCCCTCTGTGTTTCTCTGCAGTACCGACAAGGCTTTCATAGATAAGATCGTCATAGCAGTTCAGAATGCACTATCAAAAGATGAAATAAACCCTAAACCCGAAGAAGGCCGTAACCGAGCACTAAACAGTATCAAACCATTAAAGCAAATTAAAAATAGTATCAAACAAGAAGGACAACGCCAGAAGCAATTGAAAGAAAAGTTGGATGTGGAGTGCAATGACAAAGAAACTCGTATTGTTGGAGTTGTTGGGATGCCTGGAATCGGAAAAACTTATCTCGCCAGGCAACTGTTCGAAGAGCTGAAGAAGAAGATTAGCAGTCACGTGTTTATCCAGTTCGACAGTGAAGAATCAGAGGAGCAGAAATTGGAGTGGGTGCATAGAAAACTTGTGGAAGGTTTATTGGAGAAAGATTGTTCAGATTTAAGATGTAATGATTGGAGTACACTTGAGGTTTGGAAGGATAGCCTAATCGAAAAGAAAGTCGTGATTGTTTTCGATAATGTACGTGACCAGAAACAGATCGAAATGCTTGGGGCTAGCTCCGCCTGGATTAAAAAGGGGAGCAGGATCGTCATCACGACACGGGACAAGTCATTGATCGAGGGGTTAGCTTGCGATCTCTATGAGGTTCCCGGGTTGAATGAAAGCGAAAGCTTACAGCTCTTTAGCGATCAAATCTGTACTACTTTTGAGGGGAAATTTAAGGAACTATCTAGAGAGATCGTGGATTATTCAGGAGGCAACCCATTAGCTCTCAAGGCATTTGGAGAGGAGCTTAAGGGGAAGAGTGAGGCTGAGTGGGAAGAAAGACTTGGAACACTCACACAAGTTTCCAATACGGAGATCAGAGATGTCTTGAGAAAAAGTTATGAAAATGATCTGAATGATAAGCAGAAGGGTGCATTTCTTGATATAGTCTGGTTCTTAAGATCACAGGATGAAGATTACGTAAACACTTTACTCGATTTTTTTGACCATGAATCTGGTGGTGGTGGAACGGAAGTTAGGGATCTCACAAACAAGTTCTTGATTCACATATGTAATGGTCGAGTTGAGATACAAAATCTTTTCTTTACAATGGGAAAGGAACTTATTGACACGAATGGAGGGGAACCTTGGCTTTTTTCATCTATTTTTACTGATCTGTTGACAATCAAAAAGGTAAGAAAATGAAGTTAAAGTTTGAGACTTTATTCGTTAGTAGAGATTCATAAGTGCTTGCAAATAACATCTATTGATTACTTGATCAACAGGGAAAACACGAGGTTAGAGTTAGAGGTATTGTCTTAGACATGTCTAAAATGGATGAAAAGCCCTTAGACAACAAAGCGTTTGTCGATATGAGCAATCTAAAGTATCTCAAAGTCTACAATTCTATCGATCCTAGCCACGGAGAAGCTGAGTGCAAGTTAAGCTTACCTGACGAACTCGAATTCCACAAAGATAATACTGTTCGATATTTCTACTGGATGAAATTTCCAGAGGAGGGACTTCCATCGAAATTCAAACCCGAGAATCTTATCGATCTTAGCTTGCCCTACAGCAATGTTACTTGTGTATGGAGTGGTAATGAGGTTTGTAGCTGCCCAATTATCTTTTAACTAATTTAGACTAGTTTGTGTGAATAATGGTATGGAAATATTTTTGGTTGTTACAGGTACAGGTTGCACAAAAATTAAAGTGGGTCGATCTCAGTCACTCGAGTAAGTTGAGGTCTTTGTCGGGTTTCCCAAAAGCACCAAATCTTTTGAGATTAAACCTTGAAGGCTGCATAAGTTTGGAGGCGTTACCTGAGGAGATGAAAGATATGAAAAGTCTTGTTTTCTTGAACCTAAAAGACTGCAGAAATCTCTCGTCTTTGCCAGATATCGACATGGAATGCTTGAAAGTTCTCATTCTCAGTGGATGTAAAAAGCTACAGAATTTTCAAATTATTTCAAAATCACTAGAAACTCTGTACTTGAATGACACTGCAGTTCAGAAACTTCCTTCAACCATTGGTGATCTCCAAAGACTTATCTTATTGAATCTAAAGGACTGCAGAAGTCTGGTAGCTCTTCCTAGTTGTCTGTGGGAGCTGGTTTCTCTTCAAGAACTCAAACTTTCTCGCTGTTCAAAGCTCAATAGTTTCCCTCATGTTGTGGGGAGCATGAAAAATTTACGGATTTTACTGCTAGACGGAACATCAATAAAAGAGATGCCACACGCAAATAAAGTCCCATTCTTATCCTTTCTGCAACGCTTATGCTTAAGCGAAAATAAAGAAATCCGCAATCTGCAATTTAACACGAGTAATTTGAAATGGCTCGAGCTAAAGCATTGTAAGAATCTCATATCTCTTCAGCTTCCACCGAATCTACAATGCTTAGATGCACATGGTTGTATCTCACTAAAGACAGTCTCGAGTCCACCGGTCATCCGACTGCCGAAAGAGTATATTCATTCCACATTCATTTTCACTAACTGTAACAAACTAGAACAAGTTTCAAAGAATGTGATCATATCTTACGTTCAGAAGAAAAGCCAGTTGATGTCAGAGGATCGTTATAATCGGGTACTCTTTTCTTTCCTTCTCACTGATCTATTATTATATCTCATGAAACATCCAAAACTTATGAATTTTTCAATTGCAGGATTATGTTTTCAATTCCTTGACCGGTACATGCTTTCCTGGATATGAAGTACCTGTGTGGTTCAACCACCAAGGAGTTGGGTCAATCTTGAAGCTGAAGCTACCTCGAGATTGGAATGAAGGTAGATTAAATGGAGTAGCTCTATGTGTTGTAGTCTCATTTAAGGAGTACAAAGACAAAACCAACAGTCTCCAAGTGAAATGCACTTGTGAGTTCGCTGATCATGCCAACATAAACTTGAGGCGAATAAGTTTCATTGTGGGTGGTTGGTCTGAGCCAGGCGATGATGAGCCACATAAGATTGCTTCGGAACATGTCTTCATTGGCTACACTAGTTGGTTCAATACCAAGAAACGTCAAAAAGAGGAACATAAGAACGAATATGTTCCTACTGAAGTTTCCCTTAGCTTCGAAGTGACAGATGGTACAACTGAAGTTTTGGAATGCAAGGTACTGAAATGCGGCTTTTCTTTGGTGTATGAGTCTGAAATAGCTGAGAACGTTTCTCAGGACTGTATAGCTACAGAGTACGGCTCAAGTGAATCAATTGAACTATTAAACGGAGAATAAGTTCACTTGAGGCCAATGATCTACAGAGTAGTTCACATGATTGTAGGAGGTTGTGTTACCCAAAAGAAGAAGGTAACAGTCTACTGACGCGATGAAGTGCAGCTTTTGATATGTATTTTGTTAGTTTAGGTTATTAGTTCTTTATTTAATTAGAATCTCCGTTTCTTTGTTGAACTAAATTTTTTTTCCTAATTAGAAAGATAGAGATGGTTTGGCGATTCATCAATATAGATTTTTTAATCAGCTCTGCAGAATAAAATGTTTTTACATTGGGAGCTTTGCTTGATTCATTTGAATCTAGAGAGGTTTTGGGTCTCTCTGGTGTATGAGCCTCAATTAGATGAAACATGACAGTAAACAAGGAGACAAGCTCTTCAATATCTTAACAAGAGGATGCTGATCATTTTTATGGTGATCAAACAACACATAGACCAAGGATTGCTTAACGTCCATCTGACAAAGATAGAGCTTAGAGACAGATAACCAAGAAAATTTTTAGTTAGAAATATAAATTACTAATGAAACTCAGTTTGGTTGTAAAAAGTTTTTGATCCATTCGAATTTGATTCAGGTTTTGATTTATTCGATATAAAATTTTCTCCACCTTGATGAGTTTCTGTTCATTTCGTTTCTTTTTTTTTAATTTCCCACCCCTCGTTATTCGGTTCACATGAAAATCGACTAAAAGGTTTGTTTACAAAACTTACGTTAATCATAAATTATTTATTACAAAATTCATACATATCCCGGTTCAATCCGGTTTGGCGAGACTAATAATTATTACATTCACAAAGAGAAGGAAGGAAGGAAGTGAAAAGATTTGATATATGTTATGCACAAAACTTAACCAACATAGTTCACGAACTCAGGCGGTGAGGGGACCGACCCACCACCGAGCCAAGCGAAGACTAAGCCAGTGGTGTTAAAGACTCGCGGCACTACTATTCGAGCAATTCTTGGTAGAGTTGGGTAAGTAAGAGTACCGACAATAAACCAATTGAGACTCATAAGAGCAACTGCATCTAAAGCCGGTTTATTCTTACTGTAGAGAAAAACTGAACCACACTTCTCAAAGAGATACCAACCACAGTGAAGAGTGCTCCTATAAGTGGAGTACACAGCTCTCGTTCTTTGGCTCCATATATTACTATACCAACCACGACAGCGAGCATCGCGCTGAATATGCTTCTCGAAAGCGCAATGTCCCTCTCTAAACCGAGAACTCTTGGTGTTAGTTCTTCGCCTTTTGGGATTGTCAATTTTGCAAACGGGTAAAGAGGTGATTTAACCGATGACGACTCGGCTGCTTTTCCCTTTGATCCATAAGGTATATTCTTCGGCTTCTGTATGCTACGGATTTCACTCAGTTCTTCCTTGGGTTTAACTTTGCCTTTCTTGCTCCAATTGTCTTTTCCAAAACCTTCCTTCAATTGAAGATTTTCCTCCTTTAGTTCTTTCAACTGTCAAAATCCAAATGTTTTATAACATTTGTATATATGGTTAATGCAACAAGTGATTAAACTAAATTTTGTACCTCGGCCTCTAGCTTTTCTATTTTGGAAATGGCTTCATCATGTTCATCTAGGTCACGTTCCATGAGTCGATATTCTTTTATTGCTTCCCGGAGATTCTCCTCTATTTCTTTTCTATTCCATTCAAGACTCTCTAGCTCATACCGCAAATCATAAATACTCTGTTCCAGCTGTAAATACAAAAGATCATTTCGTTAAATAATACAAAAGATCTTCCTCAACTGGAAAATGTACACAATCTTTTGGACTTCTCAAAAGACTACGGTAAAAAACAACCAAAAATTATCGAAATTCGCATAACTCTAAGCATATTCATTCAATATCAATCAAAAGATTGCTAATCAATCGAAATTCGCATAAATCTGTAGGATCAATACTCAAACCTTGAACATTCAATCAAAGTGAATAACCTTTTTTAAGAATCAATCGAAGACTACTAAAAATGGATATAAGAAAGGTTTAGAACCGAGACGAACCATTCTTTCCCTTGGAATAGAAGCAAAGAAGCGAATCGGAAATGTAAAGAGGAGAATAGATCCCCAGATTGTGCCCCACACAGCATATTTATGTTGAACCAAATTGCAGAGGTCACCATATCAGAAGACATAAAGGTTGTAACAAGAGCTGTTCTAATACAGAACACACAAGCAGATATGCAGAATATGAATGGTCTGGTCATAAGATTAACTGAAAATGAGACCAATCCGGAAACCAAACCTCCATGATTCATTTGTCTTCACCTAAATAAAATTTTCCTATAACAACATGAACACATACAATATGAGTCACTGAGTCATTGGATTTTCCAAAAATAAGGGTCAAGGCTTTTGATAGTTAAGAACCCTATAAGCCACGGAATTCAAAATTGAAAATTTATAACTTGGGAATTTCAAATAGAATCTATACTACAAAAAAATCCCATAAAACAAAGGAGAAGCTAAAAGGTACCTTTTTAGGGGAAGAGTAAGAGTGAGAGTAAGAGAAGAAGTTGTAGTGAACTGCGGCAGAGAATAAGAGTGAAGAGAGGAAACTTGACAGGGAAAGATATAGAGAGGTGGCAAAAGAGAGGATAGCCATGGACGACACGTTCATAGCTTCAAAAACTCTAGGTGGCAGAAAAAAAACAAAACTTAAAATACATTCTGTTAAAACGGAAATATAAATTTATAAAAATGAATAATATAATTAAAATAAAATAATATTATTATTATATACTTGCTCCACTTCATAAAAATGTTGTTTTGAAATATTTTACACATATTAAAAATAATAATATACAAATATACTCTTGTTTAATATATTACTAACTAAACTATAATTACTTAAGTAAAAATGCTATTGGTTTTGAGTAAAAAGAAATTTGAGAAATTTATTTTAAAAATTACATAAAAATATATATAACGATAATTTTTGTAATACAAACAATTTATTCATATTATTTTCAAACGGGAGAGTATTATATATGTAGCAGCACTCCTTCATGGCTTCATCCTAGGATTATTGTAACTAATGACTAATAAATTATGAGACAGCAATAGAAAGAAATAAAACTTTAATCTAGAAATCCACAAGAAATATTTCAGATTAGAAGAGAAGATCTCCTTAAAGCTTCTGGGTCTGTTGATAGAGGCGATGAGTATGCGATAGAGAAAACAAAAAGAGATAAGAAGATGCGTTTTCCTGCATCAGCATTTTTTCTAATTGGCAAATTGCCTTACATAGTTACATAGTACTATGTCATACCGACTTAAACCAACATAATCTACTTTATATTAAAAGAGTAATATTTTTTAAAAACTATTTAATATAGAACAATTAGGTTCACTCCTAGGGGTAATCCCTTTTATTCATCTCTTCTAAATTTTGCCAATAAAAATGTGTCAAGTAATATTATATTTTAAAAAAACAATAAATTAAAATTAAAATTAAACAAATAAAAAAAATAAAATCTTTAAGAATTTTCTGTTTTACGCATTGTTCATATGTTGGGAAGCCATGTTTGCCATTCCAGTTCCCTTTGGCTTCCTTAGAGTACTGTTTTTTGACAAGCCTACACACTTCGCTTGCATTTCATTTTCAGTATCGACAAGCTAAAGTTATATTACATAAGGTGTTTAGTGTGTGTTTCGTGAAGCTTAGCTTCAAGTAGCTCGAACTGTAAACCATATTTGCAAAATGTAGAAAACAGAGAGAAACAACAATTGAGACCAACAAACCAAAAACATCAAAAGAGATAAGCTTAGATGAAATTATACCGAACACATGTTTGCTGCAAAAGCATTCACATTACGCAATAAATCTTGCTTTTCCCTCATTCTTCTGAACCTCTTTTTGTGAACATTTGATTTCTGCATATAAAGAAAATCCAAATTTTCAATCTGTCTACAAAAGCTACAAGATCATGGTCATCGATTCATATCAATTATCTCGAAATGACAAGTATGGAAACGCTAAAGCACGAAAGTTTAGTTGGCGGATCAACATAAAATCAAAATTTCAAGAAAAGGTAAAAGGAGGAGAGAGCTAGCAACTGACCGATTACGTATAGTTTTCTATTTTGTGGAAAACTTTCCCAACAGTTTTAAAGAATTTTTACGCATTGTTCGCCAGTCGAGTCATGTAGTATCCACTTTAAATTCTTAAAGATTTTATTTTTATTTGATTTATTTGTTTAATTTTAATTTTAATTTATTATTTATTTTTAAATGTAATATTACTTGACACACTTTCATTGACAAAATTAGAAGAGGTGAATAAAAAGGTTCAATCTAGGAATGAACCTAAGTATTGTTAAATATATATTATATTACATGATTTATCATTAAAGAATTAGTTAAAATCATTTAATCATAAAAAGACATTTATAGAAAAGTATATTTGGTGATTAAGTACATCACTTCTTATCATAATATTGTACACTTGCAATTATTAATTAAAAAAAAAAGGAAACTTTTCGTTGTGATCGTTGTTTGAGCATTTCCTTTCCTTCATATAAGTTAAAATCATCGTTTTGTAATTCATAATATTAGCTATGTTTAGTGGCTCACCAAATACTATGTTATCAGCCTCTTGCTCATTATCCTATATAATGTTAGAGATTATAATCTCAAATTGTTAAAATTATCCTAGACCATAGATGGCAGACAAGAAAGCTTTTCTCATTTATTTGTTTTATCACTTAATCCATTTGAATAATATGCATCAGAAAGAAAAAAAAATGAAATCAATAATACAATCCAACATTTATCCAAACAATTTTAGAAGAACAAATCTATACTCAAAGCATTCACGTCACTCCAATCGAACATGTTGCCAAACCAATTAATAACTAAACCAAAGTGAAAATCAACATGATTAAACCAGGTTATTATATTCTGCGCAAGAGCGAGAGAACGAACAAGGTTTCATTTATTTATAAATCTTCTATGAAACGAACATATACAATACAATCAAAGAAAAAGTAAAGCAGAAAGATAACCGTAAATTAGAACCATGTAAACTAAGGTTTGTTCTAGAAACCCCAAACTCTCCAAATGCCCCCAAAAGTTCCAAAGCCAACCAAAACCGCAAGTCACCACTATACACATGAAGTAACTCCTATTTATACTACTGATTGTAGTCTTAACTAACTTGATGACGTGGCTTGTAGAGTTGATAAACTTTGTAATCAAATGTACTAAGCCAACATTGTCAGACGGCGGAAACTCGATGTCATACCATACTTGAGTTTCATCGTATTCTTCATTGGGAATAGTCCACATAGATGTGTCATACCACACATCATGAATATTAGGTGATGCATGTTCCATTTTTCTCTTTCTGGCCTCTTCGCGAATAGTTGATGGGTTTCCATTAGCACATTTAATCTCTTTCATTGAAAATTCTAAAAGACTCTGCTCTGTCACATCTTTTCCAAAGGCACACCTTGTATATAGCTTCATGGCATCTTCTTGGTTTAGACCTTGAAGCTCGTAAATTTCATTAACATGGCAATGTTCAAGAACTTGTTTATATCTTGAAGTTATGATAATCAAGCTCCCTGGACCAAATCCACCACTAAGAAAAGACTTGGCGTCTTTAGCATTTTGTACATCATCTAGAGCAATGAGAACTCTTTTTCGACGGTTGCTTGGCTCTGAAGCAGAATGATTTAGGTCAAACTTTTCCACTGGAGTCTCGCCCAAATATTCATCAGACAAACGTTCAAGTCTCCTTTCACTATATTCTTTCTGAAAATCTTTGATGAAGCAAGAAGCATCATAGCGACTCGACATTCTCCGAAAGACGGCTCTAGCTAGAGTCGTCTTTCCAATGCCAGGCTCACCAAAAATGCCTACAGTGCGGAGGCCCCATGACTGCTTGCATATCAAGTTTTCTATCTCAACTTGCCGCCTGTGGATCCCAATCTCTTCTGTTGGATAGAGCTTTTCAAAGACATCCCTCGCGATTTCTTCCACAAATTGGGATTCACTACAAAAAGAAAATATATTTATATAAATTAATGTTTCCGCATAGCTTCGTTAACTATGTAAAAAAATAAAGTGCGTGGAATCTTTCTATATATATGTTGTTTTTTCAACAATTATATACATATATATATATGTATGTGTGTATATATACATATGTTGAATAATTTTATAAAATAACTCAACGTATCATACCATTTCCTTGAAGCAATGCCTAACGAATATACTTCGCATTTGGTCAACGTATGAAGAAGTCAAAGTTGATCTTTCCCATTTGATATAGGACTCGAAATTTTGGATCAAATGTGAAGTATCGACTTTGACTTCCAGCGAGAGAGAATCCTAATTTTTCTGTTCTGGTTGCTAGATAGAAGAGATTTTGGACCATAAAACCATGATCTAACTTCTTGGTTACCGTGGAAAAGAAAACACTCAAGATCAAGTAGCTAGACTACTCCTCGGAAGAATTTCTTATCTGGTTGTCTTACCAATGCTGTATATGTTTTAATAGATGTTTTAAATAACCAAAACATTATTATATTTTTAAAATGTAAAAATAAACTATTAACATAATTCTTAAGGTTTGTCAATGTTGGTTAACCCAACCAGTTAAGAAATTATCTGGTTGAATATTGTTTTCACAAGATGTGTATTAGCTTCTTCTTCTTTTTTTTTTGTTTTCTGATGAAATTAGATATGCATGTGTATTAGTTTGATCAAGATTATTAGTAACTAAATACTATAGTGTATTAATTAGCTTCTTATTTTTTTCCGAACTATTTAGCAAACTATTTTTATGTCACCAATGTGATATTAGTATGATATATATATATATACCATGAATTTGATTTATGATAAATTTTGAAATATATATTGACGTCTTTTTGAAATATATTTAAAATTTTAGTTTTTCTATTTAAAATAAAAATATTAATAATACATTCTTTTAAAACAAATGAATTATATATAAAATCATACATTTAAAATTTCCCCTAAGTCAAATAAAAAAATACGATAACAAATCTCTTCAATTAATTAATTAATTATGCGGTAGGTCGACTCGAAACATCCGAGTAGCGTCTATTTAATTTTTAAACATTAATTATCATCTCGGTTTAAGAAGATTATGTGTTAAATTAAAAGACCGGATTATTAAGAAAATACTAAAAGTCTAGATATTCGTGGTTTTAAGAAAAGAACATATAAACCAATTTGTAATTCACCTTCGTCCATCATTAAAAATGTGACATGGCGATACTGCTGATTCTAGTAGTGTACGAGACCACTGCTCGAGCTCTGCAATCTGCTGGGTCACGAATAATTCCGTGACTCCATAGAGCACCGAAACAACCACAAGGTCTTTGTTGTTAAGATGATTCACGAGATTCTCCGGCACATAAAACGTGTAGTTCCTCGAGAAAACTACCACAAGAACTCTAATAATTTGGTTGGTGAAACGATCGCTCTCATCGTCAAGCTCATAGATTCCATGGCGGTTGAAAGTAGCTCTAAGGAAGGCAATGAAGGAGGAGATTGATGAATCTTTGTTGTCGAAACAAATATAAACGGTGGGATTAACTTCCTCCTTGTTGTTGTTGTTGTCAATGTCCATTATTGAATTGGAACATCAAAAAAATGCAAAGAAAGATTATATCTATTTTTCGTGTTGAAGATAGTTTAAATTTTGCCTCCCGGTTTTGGTTGGAATAGAGACATAGTTTAGTTAAGTTTATATATATAAAAGCTAAGCAACGGGAATAATAACTACAACAATTAATATTTTAATTGCTCGAAAGCGTAACGAAGTTTCTCATAAGATATAATAAGACAGGTGGGCGAAGTTTTGGATTTACCTTTATTTCTAGTCGGCCTTTTCTGATTGATTAAAAGTATAAACTAATGTATGTTGATAAACCGGTTTTCATATAGCCACCTAAATTGGTTTTACCGGAAGTTTATTTTTGTGCCGACAATCACGTTTATTGTTAAGTTGAGGCGTAAAAGGCTTTGTTTACCTGTTGTTCGATTAAGGATTGGCTTAATTGCAAGTTTCAAAAGATTTTATTAAACATGCTCCAAAACCGGAAAAACACTTTTTACTCCCTCCGTTTCTTAAAAAATATTGATTTTAAGATTTAATTTTTATTTCACAAAAAGTGGCATTTTCTATTTCCAATAAAAATTTTAAATCTAAATCTCAATTTTATCTCTATTATCTCCTTTTAGTAATTAGGCAGAAAAATATTCTTAGCGTATTAAAAAGCGGTTAAAAGAAATTTACATTATTTTCTTAACTTGTATGAAAAATGTTGGAATGACACTCTTTCAAAAATAGAAGAAATATTACATACTTTTTCCGTTCATAAAGAGTGTCCTTCCAACATTTTTCACATAAATTAAGAAAAATATTTAAATGTCTTTTCTACCTTTTATTAATGCATTAAATAATTTTATTTTTCCTATTAATAAACTGAAATAATTTTGAGATTTAATTTAAAAAATATGCATTAAAAATATAAAATAACACTATTGGTAAAATAAAAATAAAATCTTAAAACAATACTTTTTGCGAAAAGGAAGGAAATGCTTTCTATGTTTTGTTAGTTATTTTGATTGTTGGTTTCAATGTCTATAAATTCGACCTAAAGTGAACTATTGTATTTTCTGGCCCACTATATCTTTCCGGTTATCTCCAGATCAACCTGGTCCGAGTGCATATAATATATTATTTAAAATTTAGTATATATATACATATCTCAACAACAGCAGATTTTTTTTTTAACAAAAAAAAGCAGAAGATTTTAACTGAATTATAAAATTAATAATAATAAAATATTTGAATAAAAAAATATTTAAAAATCTTTTAAACTCCATCTAGCAGTGATTCTCTCTTTCAATATATCGAGTTCGCAGACTAGGATAGACACTAATCGACCTGACCATCATGTCAACGAGGGGTTAGGGCCCTAGAAATTTTGTTATTTAAGGGGCTAATTAAAGTTATTCTGGATATTTCAGACAGTATATGCTTTTCTTTAGAATTTCTTCGTAATGAATCTTTAATGATAATTCCTTTTGTTGTATATAGCGAAAGAGAACACTTTATCAAAACTCTGAATGCATGCGATAATAGTAAAATGATAAAATCTGCAACGATAAAAAAACAGACATAATTCTCAAATTTAAAAGGTGAATCAATAGTAATTAATTTTATGTGCATTATATTTATTATCATTACCTAAGCGGCTAAATGAAAGATCCAAATCCTAACATTTATAAGCTGAATAAATAAAACTGTGGCTTTTCGACGTGGAACTGAAATTATTGGTTGTTATCATTATTAATTTGTTAGTGTATGGAGTGCCACATTTGAAGATTAATGGCTGTTGTATCTGTTTCTACTCTCTATCGTCGAAACTGATATAAACGGTGTGCTTAGCTTCTTCATATTGGTTTGGAACATCAAAGGGAAAAAAGGTATATACGCTTGAAGATAGTTTAAATTTTGCCAACGGTTGAAAGATTTATACATTATTATTGTTATGTAAGGTAGAGGTAATCAACAATAAACTACAACAATAATATATATATATATATATACAGTTAAACTTCTATAAATTAATAATGTTGGGACCAGAAAATTTTATTAATTTATAGAGGTTATTAATTTATAGAGAATTTTTTCGAATTTCAAAAAATGTTATATAAAAAGTAAAAAAAATAAAAAAAATACTTTCATGTGTTTTGATGCATTTGCACATTAGGAAATAATCATTGCGTATATAAAAAATTTAATAAATTTTGATGCAATTTGAGAAGATAATATCATATATTTTTGATATTTTAAGAAAAATAGAAATAAACTCTAACAAAATTATAAATTTACGAATAAATAAATAATATTAGAATCATATTTCACTAAAATATCTTATATATAATAAATTTATATAATTATTAATTTATGTTATTAATGAGATCATATATTTACATAGATATTTTAAAAAAATATATTATTTAATCAAAATGTGTTAAATATTTTACTGATCTAATTCAAGATTGAGATAATTTATTAATTTAAAAAAATTATTAATTTATTAAATATTAATTTATAAAGGTTCTATTGCATATTGCTTGCAAGTTGTAAGCAAATTGACGTCTCTCCAAAATACAATAAAATAAGGCAGGTGTGCGGTTGGAAATTTCCAGGAAGTTTCGATACAACAATAATAAATTTGTATTAACGCCAGCCAAACAGAATAATAAAATAAAATAAAACAGATTTGTTAAACTATGAACTAATATTCGATTCTAACCCTAAGACCACCGAATGGTCAAAACATTATGATTGTAAAACATTTTTGTTTTTAAAATATTTAATTAGAGAAAAATTCATGAACTATTTATCAATTTCTATTAAAATACTTAGGTATCCAAAAAATACATAAAATAATTTACTTTTCTGTTATAATATATAAAATTTTAAATTGTAACCACTTAACATTCAAAATTTGATGGAAAGTAATATCTGTCAAATTTTCTTATTTTTAACAAAAAATAAAATATTTTTATAAATTCAAAAACAAAAAAAAAAAAATCCTAAAATTATTTTGAAGTCTTAAAAAAAATTAAAAGTTCCAAAAATTATAATATCAAATTTCAGATTTAGAACAAACGCAAAACAATTTCCTAAAAATATTTGATATTCGAAATAATTCTAGAAATTGACATTTTGTATTATTGATACAAGATATCTTCCATATATTATACCATTTACAAACATTTTAATAAAATATTAAAATACTTTTAAAAGCATTTTACTAAGATAAATAACACATATATATATATATATATCATTTATATATAAAATTACCCATAACACAAATAAATATAACTTATTATTTTATTATATTTTCATACAGTGGTATCATGTAAGTTATGTGGTAAATCATATTATATGGATAGTAGAGAAATATTTGTGAGATTTTATAGATTTTAGTAGTTCGTATAAATGGATGAATATTTGACGAAAGGAAAATCGATGACCGTAATTTTCAAAAAAAAAAAAAAAATTTATGATCGCGTGACGAACTGATAAATAACGTAACACGCTATATAAAAATATATTGTATTATATAAAAACAAAAATAACACGCTATTACCCTTCAAAGAAAATATATTCCATGCATGCAAATTTCTCTATATAAAATTGTATATGGACAAGAAAAGGCCTAATATGACAAGATAACCGAAAAAAAGAAAAGTATCTGTGGATAATTTCTATGTGTTTCTCTATTATGGTTGCTCAGCAATACGTCCAAAGCGTTATTGGTAAACCTTAGGTTTCTAAAACTTGGAAAATATCTTACTATAGAAAATTGGACGCGTTTCATAAAAAAATAATGTTCTAAAAGACCAAACCTCATTTAATTTTCTTCTTTAGAAATATTTTTATATCCTAAGAAAAATGACAGTCCGTGACAAATTCGAAAAAATCACAATAATGTTTAACATTTATTTTTACTACAGATCAAAAAACATTTTTACAATAATTTTTTAAAATAACCTAGGCAAGCATATATCCTAGTTTGGTTAACAATAATTTTACAATAATTTTCTTTTATATTGAAGAATTTATTTTCCAACCACATATTAAATTAAAAAGCCACTCTTTAATTTTTAGAACAATCTGAATATTAAGAGTTTACAAAAAATATACGTTGAAATTAAAATTTTAGAGAATTAAAATAAGCAGTCGGGTTGAAGATTAAAAAAACAAAAAATCTTGGAAACGGACATTAAATTAATCCGGAATAAACCAATTTTACTAAGTAAATTGGAAAAAGTGAGATAATCTTTAAGAGATTACACCATTAAAATCATATATATAATTAGGGAATCCTCTCTCCATGAGTGTCCACCTAAGCAAAAAATTTTTTTGAGTTAAATGTAATTTAAAATATTCATTAAATACATGTTTATTTATATTTATTGAATAAATATAACAATATTTATAAAACAAAACAATTCAATAAAATGAGTAACAATTAAAACTTAAAATTATAATGAAATACAACTATAGTGTTAATTTGATAAAAGTAATTATTTAAATAATTCATTTAATAAGAGGGTGAACTAATAAAAAAAAATAAGAGGTAAATAATCAAAGTGTTAAAACAAGTTAACAAGTTGAATGCGAAGAAAATAGAGAGCAAATAGTTAACATTTTCCCAAGAATATTAGAAATATCTACACTAATGAATTGACTTTATAATTATATTTATAAATAATTTAACAACTTTTTATAATAGTTTAATATTAAAATTCCGCACAACATACTAATCTAGTTAGTGTTAATTACACAAACTTGACAACCAAAAGAATAATCTCCCTAAAAGCACTATTTGAGCGTTCAGATGTAAGAAAATCTGTCCTAGACTTCTGGTGGGATCATAACAATTCTACGGATCGAAAGGGATAAGAATTTTCGTCCTATAAATTTTATTTTATCTTAAAATTAACTGTATATGTAAATCAATAAACCAACGACTAGATACATTATAGGCAAATTATTTAGTAGAAATGAATGATCAAAATGTTATCTATCATTTCCAACGTCTCATCTACTACATATATTACAATAAATTTATTTTTATACAAATATTAGTTAGTTTTTTTGGCTTAAATTATACAAACATCAGTTGTCATCATATACTGAATGAACGGTATTGTCACAAATACTGAATAGGACACTTTGGAAGAATGTTTTTTGGAACCGTTTACACTCTCTCCAATATCTGTCTCGCATCATAGATATGACTGTTCGGAACAGTTTACACTTTCTCTGGTATCAAGACTTCCCTTAGCCTCGTGACTTTTATGTTATGAATAAGACTATTTTTGCCTTTTCTTCAAACACTATCTAAATATATGTGTGTTTCTGAATAAATTTAACATTCCAACAAAAAAATGTCTTTCCAAATTCTGTTGCTTTAATATTCTCATGCAATTAATAGAAATATTCTATCCAAAACAAAAAATATGTTGCTTTCATAATTAAAAGTAAATTACACAAACACAATTTATTGCATATCATATTTTTTTATTATCTTTCTAAATCTTCCACACACACACATTCATATATATATATATATATATATATATATATATATATATATATATATATATATTACTGAATAAGATAAAATAGAAATCTTAAATATAGAGTATAATAAAATTTCAAAAGTTTTTTTATTTTATAACTTTCAATAATTTCATAATTTTCATTCTTCTTTTTGTTTTCATTATTCAAGTTTTTTTTGCAAAACAAAAAAAATTGTTTTTTTTCATAAGTTGATTGCTATACTCATTAAAACAATTTTTTAATTTCTTACAAAAAGAAATCCGATCATTTTTGTTTTCAGAACCGAACTAAAGACTTGATCTGGAAACTGAACTATATTTTAATATGGTTATAATAAACTGAACTATAAACAGTAGATATAATTATTTTAATTCATCAATGATTAAGGGGGCATTTAGAGTAAAATATAATTTTCTTATTATAAATAAACTATTTAAGTTGCATTGTTTTTAATGACTAGTTCAAATCCAAATTATTTTTTCTCTTATTAGGTATAAGAATCCAAACCAAAATATTTTAAGCATATAGTGGTCATTTAAAATCCCTAAAGAAATGTTGTTTTCATGACTAATATATAGAATACTAACCACTATGATGTCCAAAACAAAATTTAGAATAATAACCAGTAAATTACCTATCACTAATTAAGTTTATATATTCTTGACTATTAACGCGGCTAGCTAAGATATATTTAAGAAAACATCAATGATATGATATTGTATTTCAAACCTGTGTGCATTGCTTCTCCAAACAACCAATAGCAAATTAAACACCCAAAAAAAAGATTGAGATGGTGGCATCCTTATCTCCCAAAGTCAAAGAAGGCCCACAAGTGTTCATCAATTTCCGGGGGAAAGAGCTACGTGAAACCTTCATCTCCCATCTCGAAAGTGCCTTGAAACGCATGGGAATCAACGCTTATATAGACAGTCACGAGCTAGCGGGCGAGAATCTTACTAAACTTTTTGAAAGGATTGAAGAGTCGACAGTTGCACTGGCGGTCTTATCCAGTGAGTACACAGAGTCAAATTGGTGCTTGAGAGAGCTTGTGAAGATAATGGAATGCGTGAAGCAAGATAATCTACGTGTAATTCCCATATTTTACAAGCTGGACCCAACCACGGTGAAAAAACTAGATGGAGACTTCGGTATTCAGCTATGGAATCTGTGGAGGGACGGTCGTATTCGAGACGACCGGATTCTTAAGTGGGACGAAGCTTTGCAGGGCGTTGCAGGCAGATTTGGTTTGGAATCGAAAACTCATCGGTAATTATTTAACCTACATTACTTAAGATTAAATCCTTACTGTCACGTCTATATTAGGGTTTGACTTCACAAAAAGTACTACCTAGTGTTTTTAGGGTTTTATGGTTTTGATAAATTGCAAACAAATATTGACTTGAAATCAGAGTAGCTTCTTTTAAGAAGAAAATGGCATGGATAAATCCTGAAATTTAGGGTTTACATTTTAGGACTTCATGCTTAGTTCGGATTTAAGGTACATGATTAGATTTATCGATTTAAAGTTTAGAGGGTTTATTAGTTCCAATTAATTTTTTAAAACCAATTAAATTGTTGTGTTATTAAATAACCGATATCAATGACCTTATTTTGTTCGTTGTTTAATAATTTTAATTAATACTCAATCAGTTTAGTTTCAAAAATAAAATCATTTAAGATTTTTGCACACAAATTAAAAAAAACTACTCCATCCGTTTTAAATATATTACTCTCTCCGTTTTCATATATAAAATGTTTTAGAGGGTTTTTTTTGTATTTCAAAATATAAAATATTCTTACATTTCTATGTAATTTTTTTTATTAAATATTGTGTGATTAATAGTAGTCTACAGTTTTTTTATGATTAGCTAAATTATTTTTTTATATATTAAATAATATTTTTTAGAACAAAATTAACTTTTTAATATACGTATTTTACCCAAAACATCTTATATTAAGAAACAGAGAGAGTATGTCTTAGCGAAAAATGTTTGTTTCAAAATAATTGATGTTTTAGGATTTCCATACAACTTGTTTATTCTACTAATTATAAAAGCACATTTTTAAAAGAGTTTTAGGAGTTCAGTGCAACTTTTCAAAATAAATGATGTTTAGAGAGTAATAATCATTTTTCATTTTTTTGATTATTGTTCTATTCATAAAATGATGTTTTGACTAAAAATTAATATTTTTAAACATATTCGATAATTTTTATATTGGTTAATACATTAAAACATTAGGCCTAATCGAACATCTACGCTGAAAATAGAAAATAACACATATTATGAAACCAATTTGAAGTATTAAAATAATATTTAATATGGAATGGAGGGAGTAGTTGTTAAAAATATGATGTTATTCAGTATTTGATTTCATATTGATTTGATTTCTCATTGAATTTGATACATTTGAAAGAAAAAAAAAAACTAAATCTTAAGAGGTTCAACCGTTCAATGTGAGGATGAACTTTGTTATTATCCACAAATGTCTAAATACTAGTTAAATACACATGATGATTTTTTAAATCCACTTGTTTGCCTCTAAAAACCAGTAAATTGTATAAATATTGTCAATCCTTACATGAAGTTCCAAATTAGTTAAAATACACAAATCAAAGTTTAAAACAAACGATTGGGAGGTGATGTGGAGAACAAAAAAAAAAAGGATATATGTCTCACCCATTATTGAGGCAACATATTGTTTGACTTTGCTTATACATTGTAACATTCCGATCCATCCATTAATCATAATGCAAGAGCCTTATTGGGGTTTCCCTCTCTGTATCTCTGCAGTGACGACGCCGCTTTTGTAGATAATATCATTACACAAGTTCAGAATGCCTTATCAAAGGATTTATCGCGGAGAGAAAATTACCCTAACCCCCAAAGAAGAGGAAGAGGAATCTATTGGATAATAATTCCGATATTTATTTCTTTTATGTTTGTATATATCTATAGTTTCCACATCTTTTATATTGCCAATTCAGTTAGATTTATTTGATGCAACTATATATATATATATATATGCCTCTTAGGCAATTGAATAAATCTATCACTTCAACAAAACATTGAATAGAGTTGTCAAAATGGGTCAAAACCTATGGATTAACCCGGTCTACTTATTATTTTAATAAGTTTGGGTTTAACTTTTATACTCATATAAATAAATAGAATATAGTGGGTTGATTCTAATAGATTTGTGGGTTTAGTAGATAACCCCATTTGGGTTTTGGATTATCCATGAGTTTACCATTAAAACACAAATTTAATAAATTTATAATAAATATGTAAAATATTTAAACCCTAAAACAAGTATTATGGTTTTTTTGTACCCCGTTGCCTTTATAAAAGCATATGACTGCATGAGTAGCTTTTTTTTCTGCCTCCACTCATAAGTCATAACTCATAAGTTGTTCTTATTGCTCTGATTTTTTTTTTCTTTTTGTTCATTTTTATGATGCTTTTATTTATTTTAATAACTAAATATTTTTATTTAATTTGTTACTTGTAAATTTTTGTTAGTATTATAATTATATGGTATATTTTTAATTATATTTGATTTATATATGGATAACCCATATAACAACTCATATAACCAATGGATTTAATGATTATGGGTTTGGGTATATATATTTTAACCCATAAAATAAATAGACGGGTTAAACCTACCCATATAAATCTTGAACCCATATGGGTTTGGGTGTGGTCGGGTTAAGTTACCCATTTTGACATCCCTAACGTTGACATGGTATGATAGCGAAATGGCAAAATTTCCGACAAAATTGGTCGGATATGTTTTTTTTTTTTGGATAAGGATATGAAATGTTATTCTGATGAGAGAAATTCATTAAATCATTTTCATCGTTGGGAATTTTAGTTGATAATGGTTTCTACTTCAGAAAGTAAGCATTAGCTTGTCTTCCACGGATACATTACTTTAGTTATTTATATCTAGGGATTTTATATTTAAATGAGTAACATTAGCTGAAAATTTCAGGAGACAACAGTTAAAAGATTTATATGTGTATAGTTGCTACACATTAGCTGAGCATTTTTGTATATACACATTGAAAACATGAAGAATATTACAGAGAAACAGAGTATTCCACTCTTCTTTCTTTCAAATTGTGCTATGAGCTTAAAGTTGGCTTCTACAACCTGTTCAAAAATTCCATTTCCAGCCATTATACTCTCAATTGGATGTATCAATCTCTTCATCTATTTCAACAACTTTCAGGTCCTTTAAGTCCTTCAAGCTGAAAAGTGTCTTAAGGTTTCTGCTAACTTCCAGCTCTTTTAGACCAATCATGTTAGAGAGTGAAGTGTGTAACCTCAATGGATGTACTGCTAAGATAAAGATACTTGAGATTCCCTACTCGTTTTGGGATCTCCGGGAAGCTCTTGAGTGCAATGCATCTAGAGATCATGATGCCACTGGTGCAGTGAGCATCCTTATGTTTTTTTAATCACTTAAGATCTTTGGATTACACTTTTATTTATTATTGATGAATATCATCCTCTTGCCTTACGCTAACTAGTGAGACTTTCGGGACTGTGTTCGTAGTGAAGGCTTAAGAGGTATGTTAATTTTAAACCACAAACACTAACAGGTTTTACTAGGCATAAACTTAGTCACATTCTAAAAGCTACATTTAAGGCCACTATACAAACTGTTTAATCTCCTCTGTAAGCAAGCACATATGTTTAAATTTTTTGTTGTTTGAAAATCATATTTGGAAAAGAAAGTACAAAGGCTCTTGGTGAGTTGGGAATTCTCTCTCTTGGAGGAAAGATTTTTCTCCGTAGAATTTTGTTAAGATTGCAACTATGAACCTTTGTAAAACCCTCTTTATTAATGAAATGGTAAATACAAAAGACCTCTGATTACAAGAGATATTGAATCTTCTAAGCTTTTCTCCCAGAAACCCAATCTACTCTCTAACCCTAGGATCTCATAGCTATCACTTCACCAAGACTCATAACGTCTGCTAGCTCACACACAAAAAGCATCAAAAGGAAATTGACGACACTGTTTCTTATTTATACTCTAGTAAAGATAAACTGAAAACCCTCTACTAGGAGTAGCGTCTTCTCTTGTTGGTCAAAACTTTATTCAGTCAACCTCTTCTGTTGACTTGTTCTCCCTCTCATCAATCTTTCTTCTCCTGTAATAGACACGATATGGCTTATCAATTTTTTGAGGTAATTTTACAAAACCCTTTTCTTTGAATCCCCCGTTTTAGTGAGTGAATACATGGCACTGATTTATTTGTTACAGAGCTTAACATTAAGCCCAAAAACATATTCAGGTTGTTTCAGAAATCAGAAGCTCGGAAGCTTTTGTAGCCCTTTGCCTTCTCACAGTTGGGACTTCACTTCTGACTCAAAAACTTGGTTTCATCGATATAGTTTGAATTACTTTTTCCTTCCAATTAAAAATTCCATTTAAGATCCTCACTCTGATGTCCTCACTCAAATTTTATTTTGAAGCTTGGAGTTTTTTTTTTTTCTGATTACAGGTTCCGGACTGAAGTCCGTCAGACTCGAAACCACAACATGTAATATTAGTTTAATCCCAAGCATGTGACCTCTAAGCTTTGCCTATAGTTGAGTTAACGACACTTGGTGCTTGGAACTTTTCTTGTTGGAGCGGAAACAAATTTTTGAACATAAATTGAAGATGATATTGGGCCATTCAGAGGTTTACTTCTTGGTTTGTTCTTTGTAACCACATGAACTTCTATTTAGATGGAGGTAAAGTGTTACTGTATTGCATAAAGATTCAATTGTTTCTGCTGAAAGTATTTAACATTTCATGTTCATGCTCATGTGGTTCAAATTTTTTGCAGGTTCTGTTTCGGGAATGGCCTAATGTCTTCTCACTCTTGAGTGGTCTGATTCTGATCAAAACACTGATTATAAGACCAGGCGACTAGCTCATGAAGCCAATGCAAATGAAAGCTTATGATTCAAACGTAGAAACTGCACAACTGCAGTTCATGAAGCCTAATGCAAATAAAAGCTTCTGATTCAAACGTAGAAGCTTTAATTTGTTCTTTTGTGGGTCTACACCTTTACAGGTAATACTTAAAATAAGTACGAAAATGGTTTAATATATTTTGTTAGAGTTATGTCTTTGATGAAGAACCTATATGTGGTTAGATATTCTTCATCTGTGTAATGCATAAGAGTGTAGAGGAGAAGAAGCTAAACTAAACATAATGTAAATGCACATAGATTTTTTAACGAGGTTTGGTCAACTGACCTACATCCCCGGGACTATCAAGTTCAGAATCTTCCACTAGAATAAGCTGGGAAAACATATACAACAATGCCTACCACATAGAACTAATTGGACAAAGGACAATAACTACCTCACAACATAACATGTCTGAGTAACTCCAGTTCTATTCCAGTACACCTATCTTTTTTGGCAGTGAATTTTCCACAACAAAAACCACCAGCACTCTTCTTGCTGATGGGACAGCCTCAACATAGCAGGTACATGTGCAACCTGACTCTGTGATAGCACTCTGCTCTTTATAGCAGTATCTTAGAACCCTAGGTTCCTTCTCAAAATAACACATGGGATTTACTATTCATCAGACTCACATAGACTTCATTCCACCTTACAAATAATTTATCATTTTTTCTAAACGCCCATTTGAACCTTCTTCATCTTCTTACCTTTCCACCCAATGCCACATCAACCCTGCTCAGAGCACTGCAGTACGCAGACAGTGCATGTGTGTGTGTCTGTGTCACACACAATTTTATTTAATACTTAAATATATATTACCAACTTCTGTTCTTGACTCAACTTCTATACCTCTTCCGGTTTCACAGCTTCTTGTGTCTGAAGATGTACTACACACATACTATTTATCTTCATGTGCATTCTTCTCCAGTCTTATGATAAATTCAGGCTTAACAGCTATGTCATTTTTGACTAACCCATATCCTACTTTGCTTCAAGTATGTGGTTTGTACTTCGAGTATGTACCACGATCAGGCTCAGCTACAATCTAACAACATGATACTGCCAGGTTCAATAGCTCTGTTGACATTGTCGTATTCACCGTTCTTGCCTTGCTTCATGAAAATCTCTGATCTTCTAGTATGTAGCACGATCTGACATTGACTCTGTTCTTTCACTTCTGTTTCACAAACTTCATCTCATTTATGTAATCGCACAAATGATGCTATTAATCTTAGCACTGTTGCATTGCTTTCACTGCTTCAGTGTCACGCAGAGCATCACTTGTTTCTTTCTATTTGTGATATAAAAGTTGTAGCATCTTCAGTTCTTGAACAATTATGTCTTCTGTCATATCATAGAGCTTCTTATGCTACATGTAACGGCTTCATCATAGACTTTTTCATGAACTACATACTTGTCTTGAGATACTGAGTTCCTATAAACTAGTGACGACAGAGATACTTTCAATCTTCTTATCCTTGAAGTTTCTTTGTGCATGCTGTCTTTCTACATCTATGTGATTCGGACAACTGATCTTTGTTGCATCAACTTGCTTCTTTTACGCTTGGTTATCACACCTACAATCAGCCAACACAATATACCAACATTTGATACTATGTCTATGTGAGAGACATGCTTACTTTCAGTTTCATTAGATTTCACTATAATCAAAGAAATATGAAAGTGACAAACTTTCAGTATTTTGGTTCTATAGTTAAGAGAAACGATGACTAAAGGAAACAATAATACGACAAACAAAACATACACATAAAATACTTGAAATACTGTTTTATAAAGATCATCATTAGTTTTCTTTTTGAATGTTGTACTCTTGATCAAGTAGGCCATAAGAAGATATCTAATACATAAGAGACTCTCGGTGAAGCAGAAGATTTAAAAGTTATTAAACTAAGGGAAAAGACTCTAAGGCATAGAGAGGTTTGTCAAGTACATATCAAGTGAATGATTCAAGTATCTCTCTGGCAACGTCACATCATGTGTGAAGCGTGGATTGGCTGATGTCGTTGTAACGACTCTTCATCATCATCTTCTTCTTCTCTTCTTGTAACAGAGGAGAGATAGAGAGAAAAAACTTTTAAACCTCACATTTCTGTATTTATCCCACGACTGCTCTGTTTTAGGCTATTTCTTTTTCTGTTTGTCAAAATTTCTACCTTAACCGTTTAGGATTCCCAAAAGATAAGACTTGGGTATGCCTTCAAGTTATTTTCTCCTCCGTTTAAAAGTTTTTGTATATCATCTTGTCGCTTTCTCTTATTAACAAAATCACCTTTAATCGAAAAGAAAAACAATATAATTGTGGACAGCAGAGAACATTTGAATTTTCTTTATTTTTGGTTTCCGCTCAGTTGTGTTTAAAAATTGGAAAATAAAAAGCATTGACATGGCCCGGTCATCTATTATCGTTCAAGTCTTCATTTTATTGTCTCACCAGCTGCCAACGACCAATAACAACGACTATTGGTGCAATTTTGGTTGAATAGAATTAAAAGATATGTTTAAGTTAACTCAGTCATCTTATGAAATTTTGTCTACAATTTGTAGCCAAAGAAAAAAATACTTTTTCTTTGTCTTCTTTCGGCAAGAAGACCCCACCGTAGAGGTATAATAATAGAGCCTTTTTTTATCTTTTTGCAACGATGAATGCGTTTGCTACAATTTGCAATGCGTTATCTCTTAGTAGAGCCTAAATTTCTGTCTATATTGTCTTGTCTTGTTTGGTGGTGAGTCACTGCGATAGCGACTGCGACTCAAAAAATCATTTACTTCTCCTTCAACTTTCTTTCATCTTCCCTGCATCTCTGTCCAATCCTACTTCATTATTCCAGAATCGCCAAAATCAACAGCTACACCACTTTATACCTACTTATCAATCAGCGACTGTCTCTAATTTCTTGTTCTTTAAAAAAAAAACGGTTGTTTGCTGCTTTAAGAAAGTGTCGTTGGAAAGGGTCGTGCCTCAAAAGAACAGGCTAAAGTCTATTCTCCTCTGTTTCTTGCGTCTATACATTCAATCAACACTAATTTTTTTTTTTGAACTTGATAAACGCCAAATCTCTCCAAATAAGTTGTACGTTTCTAAGCTCAGGTTTGTCTACCATGGCATCCTTCGAAAATCCCACTGTAGCTTCCTTCGGAAAACCCTCGTTACAGCCTAAAATATTCATCAATTTCCAAGAAGACGCCTTGAGCCACCAATTTGTTGACCATCTCGTGGCTGACTTGAAAAGCAACCTCTGTATAGAGTATTGGGAATAATGTCCCACATCGGAAGTTGGATGGGAGCGTAGACCTTTGGAGAACTCTAATCCCAAACATTATACATGAAGCAATTAAAGATGAATCATGTTTTTGGCTGACACGTTAAGTTTAGTAAACATTAATATTAAGTTCACGCATATAATGAAAACTATATTATGCAACTGTTTTGAAAATATAAATTTATATTCGAAAGTTATACCTGTAGTACAAAGATTCACACTAGTCGGTTTTACCTAGACCACACTCACGATAAACAATTCTACTTTTAACATACAAGACGATAAATGATTTTACATATATACACATACACTACGCTAGAGATCTCCGATAAATTTGGCTCTCTTAGTGCACTTCCAATAGGAAATTCTCACATAACTTTCTCCTAATAAAATAATATTATAAAAATGAATAAGTATTTCAAAATTTTGAGAAATTCCTCACCAATTGAGTGAGTTTCTTACTTTTTTTAGATACTCTCTTATCAAAATATTATTCTTTATTATTATTTTCAGTTGTAAGATACGCATATAAAAAAACCATTGATGAAGATGGTTTTAGTTGTTAATTTGCTATTTTTAAATTTTAAACATATGTATTTCAAATAAAAATTTAAAATATGTGTTTACTAAATAGGTGATCCACGATATATTATATATTACGCAGCCATCAACTATTATTCAACTTTCGATAAATTAATTTCTTGTATTCTATAAAACACTACACAAATCCGCACCGAAACAGATCTGCCATGGCCGTATCAAAGCACCAAGTGTTAATCAGCTTCAGAGGAGAAGACGTGAGAAAGGGATTTCTAAGCTTCCTCGAAGATGAACTAACGAGAGGCTCCGTAAAATACTACGTGGACCACAGAGAGATGAAAGGTGAAGCTCCTGACATTTTTCTCCAACGAATTGAAGAGTCAAGAATCGTACTTGTCATCTTATCCAAAAACAACATGGACTCGAAATGGTGCATCAAGGAGCTACTAAAGACTTTTGAGAAGATAGGGCCAAGACTTAAGGCCATACCTATCTTCTACAATGTGATAGTTGAGGATGTGAAGAATAATTGGAAGGTCAGTGAACAATTAAGAGCAGAAGAAGGAGAAGCGATAGGGGAAGAGGGGGAGAAACAAGTGAATTAAGCAAGCTTTGATGACTCTTACGAGGCAGATGGGCATGAGATCCGCTGAGTTCCGGTAAGATCTACTCTCTATGCATTATATCAATGTATTTTTTTGCCAATCAAACACTAGTTTAAGACCGTAATATTTCAAGAATTTGACCGAAAAACACCGAGAGATTAAATCTTAGAGAACCATTTAGAAAATACTCTGAAAAAGATTTTACTTATGTTTAGAGCACCATATATTACTTTAGTGGGGGTTATTGGTAAGTTAATTTTAATTGATTTATAAATTTATCCAAAATCATATGTTTTGGATCACTCTATCGAAATCAAGTGTTATTTATAAATGATGTTATTCGTTTAATAATTTGTTATTGGCTTTCAAACCCCCACATTAGAGTTTAACATATTTCAAAGTGGAAAATAGAAAAATTCAAATGTGGAGTAAGCTTCATTATTTTAAAATTCACATGTCTGATTTAAAATCACTAAAGAACTCCAAATCCCATATAGATTTATAAATAAAAAAATTCATGAACCAATTAAAAAAATTTCTTAAGACTTTTGAAGAGTAAGAAGAATCTGTTGATAACTGAAGAGACTACACATGAATCCGTGGAGAAAGACTTACTTGAAGGCAAAGTTCTTCTTGTACTAGATGACGTGAGCAGCAAGAAACAACTAGAGTCTCTTATTGGGAACCGAAAATGGATCAAGATTGTTATAGTGACAAGCGATAAAGCACTGGTCGAGGGACTTGTTGATGATATTTACGTTGTCCCAGTGTTGAATGAAAGGGAAGGACTAGAGTGCTTTCGTCACCATGCCATTTGCGAAAACAGAGGAAAATCTATCGTTGAAGAAAACTTGACAAAGTTGTCAAGAGAGTTTGTGGATTACGCTAGAGGAAACCCTCTAACTCTCAAGGTGCTTTGCTTAGAGCTTCGGGGTAAAGACGGTGCTCACTGGGAATCAATGCTGCGTAGACTCGCACAAAGTCCAAGCAAGATGTGTTTTAGTAATTATTTTGTTTCTTATTACTGGTTTGAATATGTTTTTGTGACAGGATACAACAAACTTAATGTGGGTTGATCTCAGTCACTCAATCAATCTGTGCGACATTTCAGGGTTGTTAGGAGCTCAAAATTCTTCAAAGATTGAACCTTGAAGGCTGCACTGGATTGGAAATATTACCTGAAGGATGCAAAACATGACAAGCCTCGTTGTACTAAACCTGAGAGGATGCACAAGTCTTGTTTCTCTTGCGGAGATGAGCATGAAGTCTCTTAAAACTCTTATCCTCAGCAACTGCTCAAATCTTGAGAAGTTTCAAGTGATTTCAGAAAATATAGAAGCTCTTTACTTGGATGGCACGGCATTAAAGGGTTTTGATCCATCCATGATCAAGCTCCAAAAACTAGTCTACTGAACTTGAAGGACTGCATGCTAGAGAATGTTCCAAATTGTCTTGGAAAAATGAAAGCTCTTCAAGAAGTGATACTCTCTGGTTGTTTAAAGCTCAAGAGTTTTCCTGATCTTGAAGAAAGCATGAGAAGATTGCGGATTTTATTGCTTGACGGGACATCAATAGAACAAGTACCAAAACTATTGCAATACTCTGGTGTTTTCGAATGGTTACGCCGTGGTGTGAAAGGCATGCCCCTTTTGAGACACCTATGCTTGAGAGGAAACAGTAAGACCCAGAGCTTGCATCCTCACATTGGTCAACTTTACCTTCTGAAATGTATTGACTTGAAGTATTGCACGAAACTCAAGTCTATTCCAACGCTCCCACCAAATCTTCAATGCTTAGATGCGCATGGTTGTGAGTCACTAACCACAGTGGGAAACCCACTTGCTTTTCTTATCTTGACTGTTGAAATCCATTCCACATTCATATTCTCAAACTGTCACAAATTAGATGATGTTGCAAAAAGTGATATCCTATCCTACATTCAGAAGAAGAGCCAATTGATGTCACATGCACTTGACCGCTACAATTTGGTGTTTCACTCTCCCTCACATCTCTTTCTTGGAAAAAAAGAACTATGCAAGAATCTTAATGTTATACCTTTTTCAGGGTTCTATGGAATCTTTCATTGGTGCTTTCCTGGATGTGAAATTCCAGCATGGTTCAGTCACCAAACCTATGGATCAAAGATAGTATTGACGGAGATACGACGACATAGGAATAACAATAAGATTAGTGGTGTATCTCTATGTGTAGTTATCTCGTTTGCAGACTACAATGAGCGAAGTCATCCTTCTTTAGTTACATGCACATGTGAATGGAGACGGTTCTTTGAAGCGATTTAGTTGCACGGTAGGAGTAATTAAACCGCAAAAGCTACAATCAGACCATGTGTTTATTGGATACACTAGTAGGTATCAGATCAAGAAACAAAAAGAACAAGAGGATGACAAGGAGGGATGTAGTTCTAGTGATGATGATAAGGCTTACCTTAGATTTGAAGTAACAGATAGTACAGGTGAAGTGGTGAAAATATGTCAAGTACTTCAGTGTGGTTTTAGTCTTGTTTATGAAGCTGATGAAATTGATGGTGTTTCATGGGAAGTGAACTCATCTGAAGCTACTGAACCAAGGATGGGTGATTAGAGGACCAGTGGTTTACTTATTGGCACAAACAACTTATGTGAATGGATGAAGAAACCTCTACAGCTTATGTGTTTTGTAGTCTCCATTTATGTTGGTGCTGCTTTTGTGCTTGGAAAGGGAAACAGAAAGAGATGAAATCATGTTTTCTCATGTGTGCCATGGTTTCATTTAAACTAGTTGGCAATCCAAAAGAGAAAAGTGACTAGTTAACATTTTTTTTTTCTAAATCATGTTTTATAATTTATTCTTAGCCACACAAAATTATGGATCAAATGTCCGGAACTGATGTTGGTTACTATAAAAAACATGGTTCCATATGCATTGTTTAGAAGTGATGGATCTAGAAAATACCTTTTTTGGAGACATAATATAATCAATTTTTAATGCTACAAATTATTTTTTGTACATTTTTTTATTTAATATTGTTATACTAATATTTTTTTTATGTTTCTTATACTAGCTCTGATTTTTTTTTTAAATGGTAAAAGATAATACTTTTTATTAACACTTCATAATGGCTAATTAGAATTTTTATCATCAGAAATTACGTCATTAAAATGTTCTAAACAGTATATTTTCATTTTTTGCAAATGGTTTAATTATGGAAAAAGATTGAAAATGATAAAAATAAAAATAAAACTTTAGTAAGACACTTTTCAAACTTAAGCGAAACCAGAAAGGAAAACAAATCTAACTAATAAAATAAAACAAACGGATTCAAATTGATTTTGGGAAAGCTGCCTCCAATTCCCTCCAATGGAACAAATGGAATGTTATCATTAATTAAGGGAACGGTCTATGAGTTCCCGTCAAAACTCTATTTCGTGCTATAGGGTGCTTGCACTTCGAACAGGAAAGCTTAACAGTAGAGAGACATAATTTGCTCGATTCGTTAGAGTTTATAGAAAACACAAAATGTGAAATAGTCTTTTTACTTATCAATTATGAAAAACAAAACAACAAGAATCAAGATATAATCAATCCATCTATGATTTTTTTTATTGTCAATGAAACAGATTTATCATTAGTATTATCAAATTTGATCCAGAGACTCACCGTGAGAAAAGGTGAATCTCAACCTCAAAGGACTATTATTCGGGGGCAAGATGACGATGAGCATACAAAAGTAAGTTAAGAAAAAGAAATGATATTTAAAAAAATAATTTCAGTGGCTTCTTCTTCCATCCCCTCTAATGTTATTGAGGGAGATTGATAAATGGATTGATGGTTGGTGGAATGTTGCTTATGGTTGGGTTGATCAGAGGGCTGAAAAAAAAAAACTTGAGGTTTACCCAGGACGGTGATGAGTTCAGGAAGATGTTAGAGACCTCACAACAGTTCTTGACTGAATCATTACTTAAAAGGTTCGAAACTCACCAAAATCAAACGGATGCAGACACTGTCCAGAAAACAGAAACTCTTAGATATGTTCATGACTCCCTAAAACAGATACATGATTATATATGTTATCATTTTGTAATCCCAGACACGTTTATTTTGTAGTTTATGGGTTTTTCATTTTAAAAAAAAAACAGAACGAAAGAAAAGGAAATGAAAAATGTTTTTAAATAAGATTTATTCTGATAAGTCTAACATATAATTAACCAAACATTATTATTCAACCAGTTACAGAGACAGAGATTGGTTCACTAAAAGAGAAATATGTATATTGCCATATTGGTTTACACCTGTCACAATACTCTCTCGTCAAACTCTAGAAACTTTGCAACAAAATCTTGGTACAATTCTCATGTGAATGTTACCTCAAGTTTCTTTTTTCAGCCCTCTGATCAACTTGCAACAAAATCTGATATTTATGTCATAAAAACGTTGGTGACACTAACATTCATATGTGTAACTATTTAATTACAAAACACTAAAAAAAATCATCATTTTATGATTGTAGTTGAAATATAAAAAAAAATATATTACGCTATTTCATTACTTATACTATTTGTTTTCTGAAATCTTCCAATATAAATTTACCAATCGGAACAAAAGTTATTTGACCATCATCAGAAAAAGAAAAAAAAGGTACAATTTGGTGATTAGTTAAGTACTAATTCTTTTGTTTAAGTAGTTCTTTACATATATCAAGTGTGTTTTTTTATATAATTCAGGTTACTGATGCAAAATGCATATTCCAACCAAATCTTTCAGATTGCTTACTTATGAATTAATTTTATTTTATTTTACCCAAGCATTTTCTATAAGTAGTCCTATAATGATCATGCCCAAGCTTAAAACCAGGCTCAGCTCTACGCCCAAAATTTGGTTCAATCGAATTGCCAAGTCCAAGATAAAATAAATCTTCCGAATTTGAGGTAAACTGTACAACTTTTAGTAATTTACCCCCAAAAATTATAGCTTTTTTCTTCTTTTTTTCTTTTAATTACACCCAGAAAAAAGGTTGTTTATAGGTAAATGCCCTGACGCAAGTGATTATGCCTTCGTAGCGGATAAGTTGTGAAAGCAATTCTTTATTTTAGCAGAAACAACAACAAAAACAACTTTTCTTCGTTATATATATCGAAGAAATGAATTATATTCTAAACAATTATATAAATTCGAGTCGAATTTTCATTCAGGCAAAAATCTCGAAATGTTTGATTTTCTTTCATGTTATTTGATGTTATTATCATTTATCAATAATGTGTATTACTTATAACAATTGTTTTAGAAGAAGAAAAAAAGATTGACCCCAAAAAAAAAAAACAAAAAACTAATTTAAGTTTAAAAAAAAAAAAAAAGAGAAAGTCCTAATGCTTATGAGCAGAAGTGCAAGGAGATGGGATATAAATATGATCAGACGGTCTAAACCTAAGCTCACAGCTAAGGTTACACTCGAACTTGACGGATCCTAATGGTCCTACTCGCCACCGAGTCTTTGATCCACCTTTAAGCTCGAACGTAATCACATCTTGTTTAACCGCAAAGTCTATAGCTTGCATCATTGTTGGACTCAATGGTATTGGATATGATTGAACCAAGTAATGATTATAAATTGATCTCTCTTTATCAACTTCAAACCGATCCGCTTTTAAAATCGCGATCGGTTTACCTTCATAGCTTAGCTTAAACTCGTTTTCATCAAACAATGCATTAGCCTTAGCATTATCATTTTCAGCTCGAATCACAATCGTTAACTGCGTTTGCATAACTCCAACTATATCATACCTAGTCAATAAAAAACCGAGGAAAAAAATCGATTGTTAATGGTCAAGAATTCAAGAACAACAAAGAGGAAGAGTTGCATTAAACCGTACTTTAAGAGGTCGAGGTGAGCATCCGCGACACTAAGTATGGGAACTCGTGGATGAATGACCATGTAACCAACAAAGACTACAATGCCACCAAATATTACAACAATAGAGATTAAGGCACAAATGATGGCTGCACACCAGATGAAAGGACTGGTACCGTGACGAGAAGCCAATCTTGGCATTATTATGAGGCTCACGGGCTTGGGGTTTGGTTCGGAAGCGATGAGACAGCATCCAGGCTCTGGGACCAAAGTTCTTGGCTTTTTGATGGGTTTGTGGTTGAGGATAATGGATTTTGAAGGATTGGGTACGAAACCTCAATCGGTGGGGAAAATCTTCGTATCTTTGTTTCTTTCCCTTGGTGTAAAGGCAAATTGGTTTCGCAAGTAACATACATAATTGTATAAAGTTGTATACTTACCTAAAGTTTAAGGAATCTTCTTGTTATAAAAAAAAAAATTCTTAACTTGGAAGTGTTACTAACGTAGCTTATTATATATTAAATATCAAAGCATATGAAGTATATATATTTAATGATTTGCATATACCAAAAAGGTTCGTTTTACTTATTGTTTTCTTTACATGGAGAAGAAACATTTTCTCCTGAAGGCTAAACTCATCAGACTGAAAAAAAAAAAAGGAACATGAACTTGCTAATATGATATGCCTACATGAGATACGGTAGCCATAAAACTGTTTTTTGACCCGAGAAACTTAATTCAAAAACAGCGTTAAGAGATGCACGAGTGACTAATAAAATAAAGCCTTCTCAGGAAGTTAGAAACTTAGAAATGTGTGTTTCTGCCTCGGCCTCTCCCACCAGAGTAGTAACCATAAGGTCCATAACCCGAGTTTGCGTAATAGTTGTTGTTATTATGGTATCCGCCTCTGTAATTGGTTTGTGCAGCGAGATAGGCACCCTGACCTGGTTGTAGTTGAGGTGGTCTTTGAAAATTATTACCATATGCCTGAAAATAAAAAGATAAAGAGAGCCAAAGAGGTCCATAAGCAAAAACTATTACTATTGAAGAAGAAAAGTTTCAGAACTTCGGGATGAAACAAACCTCGGGAAACTGGGTGTGCTGTTGTCCGCCTCTTGCCACACGGTCAAGTGGATTGACCGAGATTGTATCAAAAAAGTCATCCTTGTTATACGCAGGCTGCAATAGGCACAAACAAATGTTAATCGCTGCTTGAAATATCATATTAACTAGATCATGTTGAGTACTTGAACTTAGATCTCTCTTAGATTTAATCAAATTTAGAAAATACCTTTGTCTTCCCTTCTGCATTTGGCTCAACTGCAGTTTCTTCCTCGTAATCATTTTGATTCCTCTGGTTACTTTTTCCGAGATAACCCCATAGTTCACTCTTCTTGAACTTCTCATTCATTGCCTCAAAATCAAATTCTTCAGTGAACTCAATGCTAGAACTAGGGATCCGAGACTGCAACAAATTTAGAACCAATGAAAAAAAAAATAAGAAATTCATGAATTGTGATATTTACAGAACATCAGAAGAAGAGCTAAAAAGGAAGAGACCTGATGAGCTGAAACTGGAAGAGGCAGCAATGGTGCATGATTTCTTGTAGCAAGACTTTGTAATGGCACATTCATTGATACCGGGTTAGTTGCAGCAAACATCTCTTGACCCCTATTTACCATCTGCTGCCTAGATTGCAGTAATGGATCCATACCGAAGAATGACTCAGGCGAGTTTGACAATGGACCATGAATCACAGGAGGTGAGTTAGCCACAGCCGGAAACTCATAAGGCATATGTCGATTAGGATGATTAAACTGAGAGCCATAGACAACATTACCAACAGCCTGGGGTACACTAAGGTAACTGTTCTGCATATTTGGACCAGAAAGCTGTGCTTCAGAAAGTGAAGAAAGGTTCGATGGTGCTGAAGTAAGGCCAGGTGGAGTATGGAGTTGTGCTTGACCAAGGGGAGAAGGGTTAGAAGAGTATGGTCGATTAGAAGCAACATCAGGTGAACGAGTAAAAACCTGTGATGTATCATCCACTAATCCCATGATTGGTGAAGAAAATAAATCTAGAATTTTCGGATCATTGGGGGTTGTTGAAGGGGATGAAACTGGCTGCTGCATCATACCAAGAGGGACACCAGTGGAAGCTAATTTGTTACCTTGCACAAAAGAGGGCATGTGCATAGACGAAACAGCATTACTTTGAGTTGAATCAATCCTACTCACTGGTGGTTCTGTCAAACTTCCAGCATTAGCTGAAGGAGACTGGAAGCTTAAAGGAACTGATGAATGTTGTATGGCAGAAACCGGTTTACTACTCAAAGCAGGTGTATTGACCCATTGTGCTCCTCTACCCAAACCATAACCGCTATCATAGCCAGAAGGCGGAGGGCTCATCACTGGCCTAGAATGAGAGGACTGTAAACAAGGAAGGGGGAATAAGACAATAAAAATCATGCTAATTTAACGTATACTCTCATTTTTAATGTTCTAAATGAATATCTTCACCTGATTGATGTCTTGTTTACTTTGAATCTCCTGTATTGACTGTGTAGATGGAGAAGGGTTAACTTGCAGATCCTGAAAACGCCAAAATCTTCATCATAAATCATCAAAAGCAATCATCAAAACGCCAACTTAGAAAGTACCAGCTACGAAATACATCAAACACAAAATGTCAAATAAGGTAAAAGTATAACCACTAACCTTAATGTCACTTCCACGGAAAATAATGTAATTGAAAACTTTATCACCTGGTGGAATCTGCGGCCCATCTTTCTTCCTCCCTTCAGTTCCACAAGATCTTACTGCACACAACCATTCAATAGATAACATAAGAGCAGCATCATCATTCAACACAAGAACGCTACATTTGGATAGCACAAACATTAATTTTTGCTTCCTAACTTCACCTCTCATTGTTCAGTTACATACAAGTTTCCGAAATTTTGGTCAAGAGTTACCAAATTTTAAAACTCTCCACTAAATGTCAACACAAATTTGAAACGAGACTACTTATAAACGAATCTTTAAACTTCTTTTACATCTTCTTGCGTCTAGACCAAATCCAGAAAGCATAATCAACCACAAGAACGAAATCAGAATCAAAATTTCCAGTTCCAAACGCAAACAAAAGCGATAACGATATATTCTCGATGTTCCGGTTACAAATACACAAAGCATAAACATGTAAATAACGAAAATAGCAAAAATCCAAAATCGCATAAGGTTTTCGAATCCGTACCGTTTTGTAGACCTAGCGTCGAGTCCTGAACATTGAGATGGTAAAGAATGCCTTCGTAACGGATCTCAGACTTAGAAATTAGACTGATGAAACTTCCTATAAACGTATCGCCGACATTGTTTCCCAGCGAAGGAGAAGGTAAAGATGACGGAGGTCGAGATGACGACGGCGAGGAAGATTGCGAACTCTCACTCGCCATTTTTAGAGATTATCAGAAGGAAAAAAGTAAAAGGAATCAGAGTATGTAATCGACTAGGGTTCTTGCTCTCTTTCGCCTGTTGCAATGTTGATTTTTTAAAAATCTTTCTCTCTCGGAACCGTCATGGCTCGAGTTCGTCTCCGTCGTGGTTTTAAAGGCGGGGAGATCTGTGTGCCGTTGGTCCATCTTTGAGAATATTTGGGCCTTTATTAGGCCCATTTTATTTTTGAGTCAGAACTGGGCCCATGTTCTAAAATTCACAAATATAAACCATTAAAAGTTTATGGGCTTCTAAACCACTGAAAAGTTTGGATTTAACCATTTATGAGGGGTGTTTCGGTTATTTAGTTGAATTTGGACACTACAATTTAACTAAGGCGTTTATTAGATTATGGATTTGGGAAGAGATTAATCTTTCTCTAAAATCCATCCTTATTAGATGTAGAATTCTTAAATATCACCAATTGTATAATCTTATGTTATTAGATAGTTACATATATGATTCTTCTTAACTAATTCAAAATCATTTACAATCCACCATTGTTTTTTTTGGGTCAAAATCCACCTTTGTTAAATTGATAAATTATCGAATTCATAAAGAAAATCTTGAATTATTGGATTATTTCCAATTTTAAAACAAAATGTATATGAAATTTTTTTAAAGAAATGTAATTACAAGTTTATTGTTATATAAATAAATAAATAAAAATCTATCTAGAAAGATGAAATTTCTAGAGATTTAAAACACAGTCTCGAGATCTCTACATTGAGAAAGCTTCGAGTTTTGAACAATAGTTTGACAAATTCTATTTCAAGAACACAAGAAATGGCCAAATCCAAGACAATCCTCATGAAGAAAAATTCGATCACCAATTTCAAAGAAAGGGATAAAGTTTTTTTTCTTTTTTTTTATGAAAAGAGAGAGGGATTAAGTTGCAACTACAATTTTAAAATTTTCACAAATTTAATGGTGATATCGTGGTGGAAAATCAAATTATTTTCCACATCCAGAAAATAAGATCTTACTTGCGATTTCAAACATGTTTTGATTACCACTAGATTTGTTGCATATTGTGGGATTTGGATTTATAACTTCCTTTTCATCATCATCAGTCATTAGAGTTTTGTTTAAACACACTGTTTTCGAACCTTTAGTGAGTGTTCTTTTTGTTTATATACCATGGTAATATACATATTAGACAAAATAATACTGAAATTTTTCTTTAAAAGTCTTCCCAAATATAAACATTAGAAATTTCAGTATCTCTTAAGATATTTAAATTCATATACAATCTTTAAACCGTTAATATTAAAATAAAAATAAAAATAAATGTAGTGAAAATGCATTTCTAAACAAATATTTAATAGATTTATCTCTAGTTAGGTGGTTACAAAAAGTCAGATCTTTAATCAAGAGTGCACAAAATCTTAGAAGCTTAAAGTATTTAAGAACCGTTGCTTTATTTATTGAATGCTTGTCAACAAATCAATGACTCTTAATTTCACATATTAGATGACTGCCTACTAAATCTGTCATATGAAAAACTCACCACTCAACGTCTGAGTTAGAAATGAGGTCATGCGTATTCTTCTTTCCATAATGTGGAAAACATTGCAAATGGCATAGCAAACTCATCAGTTGATGGATCTAATGTCGAATCGGTGTCGCTGTAGAGAGCCAAGCACGTTCTTAAACAGACTGAAAAAAAAACTATGTACGTAAAAAGTAGTTTTAGAAAAACCATGAGAGTTCTACTCACGTACACTTTTGATCACTAAAAAATAAAGCCTTGTCCTAACGAATAATGAAAAAAGACAAGACAGAGGATCAGATTTGTGATCCCAAAAGGAGACAAGATCGAATATAACTTCTCATCCTCGTGGTTTTAAATGTCAAAACCAAAGTCACACTCGTTAGAAACTTGCACGAAAGGTTGATGTAAAAAAAAATTTGATTCACAAATTTTCCATCGTATTTTTTTCTAAATCAACTGATTTACGAAATTTCTCTATATTCAAGTTCATCACTTGGTTTAGTGGCAATTTTGCTAATATTTTTACAAGCTCTTTTTTTTCCGGTAGATTTCATGCAACAAATATTACCACTATAAACATAGTTGATTGTTGCAAGTCGTTTTCATTAATTAATTAATTAATTAATTAATAACCACATACAAACCAAGTCACTTCCTTACTATGCTTATGACGATAACGTGAAGGATTGTATTTGTGATAATTTCAAAAGTAATTGAAACTTTAACGGAAACTAAACTTATACTATATAATATGCTTCATATCAACAGTAAAGAATTAATTAATACCTCTCAAATTAAGTAGAAAAGCTTATTTTTCTTCTTTTTTTGCATGAAACATATTTCTTTAACAAACATAACCCAAGTTATTTCGTGTTTTCATTCGTCCTTCGCTAATCACTTTAATTTATTTTACTGATCGTTATAAACCGTGGATTACAGCCAACTAATCAATCAATATCTTAATGTACAGTACTCACTTCTGCACTTTGACAGACTGTTTATTCTTCACAATCAATAAAACCACAAAATTTAATAACTTGTATAGTGCAACTATCTACCTAACACTTGTAGTAAAGACTTTAGCAAAAAATAGAAAAGAAAATAATATGCTTGGAATAATTAGGATACTTTTCTTACCTAATAAAGAAATTTCTACATATGTATATACTTTGAAAAGAAAAAGAATAAAATAAATATAATTTTTACAAGTCAAGCACATAGTAACATTTTATCAAAAAAAAAGGCACATAGTAACATTAAAACCAACCAAGAACATAGATTTTTCTCTGGTATGGAGTTATTTGCTCGAGTCAAAAAGTACAATATTTATTTGGCCAATGCTTTTTTTATTTTATTTTTTTTGAAATTTATTTTGGCCAATGTTCGTACCCTAATAGTATGACGGCAATAATATACTAGTGTTAAAAATTTTGTTTTTAGTTTTATTTTAGCAGGAAAAAAAACAGAATAAATATATAATGGTTAAATAAAGCTGATTATGAAAGAAATCAATAAAACTACAGCTGTGGTTTTTCAAATAAAATTTTAATCAATAACTATGATAATAGTCATATAACGAGCATATCAGCAGCAGTATACATGCAAAATACAGATAACCAACATTTAATCACATTGACAGATGCGCACATAATTCACGACTAATGGTCAACGTCCTCCGTAAAAAAGCTTAGCACGGAATCGGCTTTTAGCAATATTCTATAGTTATTCTATACTAACAAATAGTTTCAGATTTGATTCACTCCGAGTGTCTTAATTTGATTTAATATTAACTTTTCACGAAAGGCATTGAATTCTCCTGACCAGGTTTTAATAATTTATAATCTAAATTAAAAAGTGTTAATGTGTTACATAAATAAGTAACCAAGTGCATGGTAAAGTATTACTAGGTTAGTTGCGAGGGAAATATTTACTCAAACTGAATTTTAAGAAATTTTAATTTGATGGATTTTTTTTTCATTTTATATAACTTTTGTACTTAATACTAATTTAGCCATTTGTCATAACTAAGATATTTTTGTATAATATAGCATTATTTGTCCTAATTTAACAAAATTTTGTTATTTTTGTCGGGGAGAAATAATTTATGGAACTGAAAATATATTTTATTTTTAATTGTCATATTTTTAATTTTGAAAATTCTCGTTTCTCTCATGTTATATTTGTCTCATCATGTTTTCATTCTGAATTTTAAAAATTATCGAATATATAGATTGTAAAGTGTACTAAAAACACTATTGCATATATATATATATATATATATATATCATTTGGTATTGTTTTATATTCATTAAGTTTTAAAACATAGTATGAAATGTATTGTAGATTTTAATTAAATCTTAATTCGGTTCAACTAAATATTTTCTGTATTATAAGTGAATGAAAAATTTTAATTTATTATAAATGGATGAAAAAGTACTTATATTTTTTAAATCTCCGCTTTGAATTTCTTCGGTATAAGCAAAAAGTAGGTGTGCTACATAATTTTGTTTCAAAATTATAATAGAATATAATTATGTTTTGAGTATATTTAAATTTATTATAATTCTATATGATTGTACTAAAAATAAATTATTAACAGAAATAGAAAATAATTATTATAAGAAACGTTTTTATATAAAAATAACAAACGTTTAACAAACATACTTACACAAAAGATATCAATATATTTTGCGTTAATTAAATTTCAAAACAACTAATCTAATAATCGTTTTTGTAATATGAGAACCGGAAGAGAAATTAGAAAGAGAAAAGCCACACCACCTTACAGTTATTTCACTCATGGATCTAAATTGCAGAAGAAATTAGGAACTTAAGACATGGATCAAAACTCATAAATCTCAATAATGACAATGAAAAGAAAGCAAATTAGTTTTGATGAGCTTACATAGTTATTGTAGCATAAAATCGAGAGGAAACTACAATTGAAGTTTGAAGTAAGTGTAAACACTAAAAAACAGTTGCCATGGAGTAAAAATATTGTCAACACTCCAAATATTTGGTGAAAAGATCAAAACAGTGATTCTTCATCAAAAGAAGATACTTAACGTAAAATATACTATAACGAAAAATATTATTTAAATTGTATCATAATGTATAATATATATTAGACACTTATTATATATATGTTTTTAGTATTTTGTTTGAAAGCAAATTAAACTAAAAGAAAAATAAGTATAATGAGTTGGAAATGTACAACTTGTTAAAATAAATAGTTATATAACACTAAAGAATTAATAAAATTCATAATTTACATAGTTTTATTATAAAAATACAATTCATGTCCATTTTAAAAAATTCAAATCATAACATATATGAGAAAAAAATCTACATGATTTTATTATAAGAAAATGTGATTATTTATTTACTTACAAAGCTTATGATCAAATAAAAATAAGGGTGGGGAAAAATATTAACAAATAATTATATAATTTAATTGAAAACTAATCTAAAACTAATCTAAGTATCATTGCGGTGATAACACATTAGTAGTAACATATCCGTAAATCACACACTACTACAAAATCATTCTTAAAAGTGTGTCTCTCTAATAATATATAAAATATTAGACTATGTTCTATATTAAATTTTAATATACGTTTTTCTATAGTACAAATTATTAAAGGTAATTACATGCTCCACAACCAAAATTTGTGTGTCATCGACCTAAAAACCTGTCGTCAAAAAAAAGAAATGGAAAACGTGAACATGATTTTAGTACTATTGGTGCAGTAAAAAAAAAGCTAATACATTTGATTAAGTTGTTATTTCAATCCTCCAATTTTTGTGCTTCCAATTATTGGCAACAGATTAGTATTATATTTTGTTGCAAGTGTGATCAAATAAGTTAATATGATTAGTTAATCATTGATTTACCGACCACTGTGAATTCCGTTTTAAGCTAGATTTTCAGTTTGAAATTCAAAAAAAAGTATCATTCGGTTACTTTAATTGGTTAATATTTAAAACGGTGATTAGTTCTGGAAAATCTCTTTGAGCATTCTATAAATCGTACTCATTACATTGGTAACAAAAGAATTTACAATTTGAGGATAATAACAACGAACAAAAAATCAGATAAAGAGGAACGAACCACTTTACATACACATGAACATTTAAATCCCTTTTTCTCCCAAAATTTAATCCTCTATATTTTTAATTTTTAAAAAACTAAATAGATAACTGACATTTATATACACTTGGGGGGTCCCATTTTGGGATTTTCCCTTTCTACTCCATTTTCATTTCTGTTTTTTTTGTCTTTTTAGCCAAGAAAATAAAAGAGAATTAGCTTTTTTTCTCTTAAATAGAAAAGAATTCTCCACTTTCTAATTTTAGAAAGATAAAAAAGGTTATTCTCGTAGTTTCTACTTCGTTTTTCGTTCCAAAGCAATAGGCAATCCATTCTGAGGTAGAGCGAACGGCCCATACTGAATGCCATCGCTAGGTCCCACTATTGACCATCTGGAAATTACAAAAATACCCCTTATCAGAAACACATCCCAAAAGAAGAGCTTATCCGACGCCGTTTTACGTCAACTTCAAAAGGACCACTATCATTTTTGAAGTGTACCAACCTGTACTTAGTGGTAAGATGATGGATTAGAACAGAGATTTCAAGTTTAGCTAACTCATTGCCTGGACAAGAATGGATTCCACTTCCAAATGGCATGAATGTGTTCGGTTTCGGCGCAACTTCGAATCTCGATGGATCGAATTTTCCAGGCTCAGAAAATATATCTGCATTATGATGAATATTTCTGAATAGTGGCAATACTTTCCATCCCTTTGGTATCAAATATCCTGTAAAAAAAATAAGATTAAAACTTTAGTATATATTTCATATGTAGTAGTAACATATTGATATAAATTTTTATATGGATATTTGGTAACATACCTTCATATTCAACATCTTCAACAGCTTCTCTAAATGTAAAAGATAAGATTGTAGCAGCTCTTAATGTCTCTTGGATTACTCTATAAGTCAATGGCATCTTCTTTGTATCTTCCCAAGTTAGACTCTCTCCTTGTTTTTTATCTTTTCTTATTGCCATTTGCTCTTCCTGTTATACCCAATTAAAACCCATTAATTTACGAAACTGCCACTCCTTTTTGAGATTGTGTTTCTATCGAAAAGTGTTATTTTACTTACAGTGACAGCTTCTAGAACAGTTGGATTATCAGCTAAGTACTTGAGGATCCACGTCATCACACTCGCCGTTGTGTCTCTAGCGGCGAAGATTATTCCGATTATGTTATCGGCGATTTGTTCGTCGGTTAATCCTTCTTTGTTTTCCATGAATGATCCGAGAAGATCTGTGTGTGAAGATGAGTTTTGTCTTCTTTTTGATAAGATGTTAGCTAGGATTTGAGCTAGCTCCTTGCGAGCTTTCATGGCTTTGTGAAATAGTGTTCCGGGAAGATTAATCGGCATCGAATTGTAACCTTTCTCTAGAATGTAGTAGCACCTTTTTAGATCTTCTCGGTAATAAACTTCATCTTTTCCAAGTATTGAGATTAACGCCACATTGAAAGTGTACTGATGAAACAAAAATTAAACAAAATTGAGTAAGAACAGAGTTTTTAAGTGTCAGTTACAAAACAGAGGATGCTCTGTTTTTGAGACTGAGGAAAAGAAAACAGGGGACACTCTGTTTTGAAGAGGCTTACTGTTTTCATTTCTTGGTAAGTGTTGAGATTAGTTCCATCCCAAGAATTGAGTGATTCTTGAGCGATTGATTCAATGTTAGGGACCATGTTTCTGATTGAGTCCGGCATGAAAGCTCTTAAAACGAGCTTTCTAAGTTTAGAATGATAATCTCCTTGATGAAAGAAGATGGCTTGTTTTCCAAGCATCCTCTCTTTACTCGCCGGAAAAGTTGGTTTAAACAAATGAGACTTTGTAACCAATACGAATTTCGCAGCTTCTGGGCTTGAGATCATCACACATGGACATCCCAATACATGAGTCTTGAACACCGATCCGTATCTGTTTTATCAAGAAAAAGGTAAAAAAGGTCAATACTTTTCCTGTTTTAGACAACAAATTTTGAATCTTGTTGATTTTCAAGAAGACTCTGTTTTTTCTTGTGGCAAAATCAGACCTTTTCTGTTTTGATGCGAAGAACACATTTGGGTCTTGTGAGTAAAGTTGGAAGGTTTCGCCGACGTAAGGATAGCCCATTGTTCCCGGAGGAAGTGGCAGTTTCGCGGAGGAGCTACGGCGGATGCCGGCGATAAATCGAAGTAAACAAAGAAACAGAGCCGCCGCAAAGAGAGTGATGAACAAACCGGAGAAATCCATAATATTTGTTTTTGATCAAAACCCAATTCTTCTTTTAACAGTGGGGATTTGAAGTATGTGTATAAGTTCTCTGTAATGAAGGTATTGTGTTGTTTGAGATGAAAAATCAAGTGGGAGAGACGACATGGTTTTATAGGCAGTGGAGGAAAGAAATAAACAATTTGGAGGAGTGAGTTTCCTAAAAGGAACCTTTTTTGAGCCAGCTCATTTCAGAGAGTGACGAGAGCACGTGTCAAAGAGCATGCAAAAAAAAAAAAAAAAAAAAAAAAAAAAGCGTGTGAGATTTTGACCAATACTAGCTATCGTTAATGAATTATGTCTCTTTTTAAATATGAATTTAAGTCAAGGTAAGGGGCAATTTTGGCCCTTAAGACCATCTCCAATGGTAAGAACCCCATAAGGGGTTCTTACCATTATTTGTAATATAAATATTACAAAAGTGAAAGTTAAGAAACTTAGTTAAGAACCTTATAAATTTTTCATTCAATGGTGGAACCTCACTTGGGGTTCTTAAAAAAACATTTTGGTTTTTACAACTTATTCAACAAGAAAACAAAACAAGTGGTGTTCTATGCTAATATCAAAAAGTTTTGAAGAGCCAAGATCAAACCTGGAGTGAAATAAGCACCAAAGTGAATAAACCACCATGTTATATAGGAAGTAAAATAACACTGCACAAAAAAATTGAGACAATAAACTATCAACACAAAGTTTAAAATCTGTGACAAGTTCATCAAATGCCAAAAATCTCAACTCTTACTTACCAGCATGTCATGAACTTCTTTGACGCCCAACCCCTAATGAACAAGCTTAAAGTCTGCAGAAAACGTAGGTATAACATCAAACATGAATGAGCATAACACAAAGGATTGACGGATCCAAACAAAACCAGTTAGAAATGCAAATTCATACTCTACTTAATGAGAAAGAGAATACGCACAATGCATAAGCTGATTTATCGTCATATGCCATCAATTTGTTAAGACCTGGACATGAGTCAGACCAAGACATCTAGTATTAAAACATTCAATAAGATAACTCCATGAGGCTACTCACTCACACCACTTAGCAGCTGCCTAGAAGAACTAAGAACAGGAGTTGATCCAACCCAACTAGACAACTTTCAAGGACATCAAAATTAATAATTGACAAGCACAACATCAAGAAAGGAATAAAGAGACAAAACTTACATGTATGGCCCTGAAACAGAGACATGTATCCTCCACTAGCACTGGTACATTCACCTTCTCATTTACAATCAAACACACATTACATCAGTTTTCAATATTCTTTAGTCGCTAACTTACTACTATTACTAGTCCTCGCTAACTTACTACTATTACTAGTCCACATTCAGCAGAAGCAAGCAAAAATATAAAACAGAACACATGGTGATTTCCCGTCACCGGCCGTGGTACAACCACTGCTGCTCTCGCCGCCGCCATTTTGTGTTCTCTCAGATACCGGAAGCAAATTCTCGAGCCAATTCATCAATACAATTAGGAGAATCTCGAACAAGTTTAAACCCTAGAAATCAGAAAGGGAATTATACGGAGAAGGATGAACGATACGAAAAAAAGACAGAGAAGAAGAAACGAAAAAGACATGGATTGATTTTTTTTTGTTTTGTTTTTTTCTCAACCAATCAGAAACTGACACATATGGGGTTCTTAATAATTCTTAAAACTCTTAGTTTAGAACCGACTCTTAACTTAATAAATGATTTTGATTTAATTTAAATTGTTTTTTCTTAAGATCTCTCTTAAGAACCTCTTAAGAGACACCGTTGGAGGTGCTCTAAGTAGAGACAAAGGAGGTAACGAGTGGTTTTAATTAAATGTTTGCAATGTTAATTGTTGGCTTACACTTAATGGAGTATATTAGTTCTTTAATTATGTACCCTACTAAGTACTACTAGTAACCGCTCTAGTGTTTATCTCTGTTTAAGATTTTTTTTTAAATATCAATTGGAAATTACGGAAAGAAAAAATAAATAATGATTGTTGATACATGTATGTATGATTTTGCGTCCACTACTTAAGTTTTGGTAACTAAGGATTTTAAGAACATAGTAGTTCGATTTCTTCAAAATGCCTTGATGAAAATAATTTCAACTAAAAATATATTTTTGAAAAAATTATAAATATGAATTTATTTCTATTGACATTTTTTTTTTTGCTAAAATAATGTCAAGTATTAGATATTGCATCATATTTATTGATATTATTTTCCTAACTAAAAAGCCAAAAAAAAACATAAGCAATTCAATATATGGTTACGTGATTTTATTAATGAAGATTTGAATCTTATAATTACGGTAACGGAAAAACCACGTGGTCATTGAAAATGAAAACAAAAGACATGCAATACAAATTTTCAGGATTAGTTACACATGATTATATAAATATGTCACTAATGGTTAAGCCCACTTGCTACTAACTTAATTATTCATAGATATTAATTTCCCTCCCACGTTCACCGTGCATTACAGCCATATATTATTACTTTATTTAGTAGCTTATACGAATTAATCAAAACCTATATGGTTGACGAAAAAGCTTAATCAAAACCTATATATTGGATTGAAACTAAATCAGACTACATATAAAAATAAAACTTGACTTTTATTTTTCAAACCATACAAGTAGGTTTAAATTACAAATACAATCAACTTCAGTAAATATTTTAGTTTTTGAGAAATGTTTTAATATCCATTGACTTGTGTTTTGTATCTATTTAATATCGATTGACTTTGTCCCTGTAAAATAAAAACATAAATATTTTCTTGTGGAATCTATATATCGCCAAAGACTTGAGTATTTATTTGCCTGTATCCTTCTTAATTTCGAAAAGTAGAGAAGTCTAACTATCACCGATCACCAAACATCTTGTAAAATTAATACATATAGCCATAACTACATAAGTAGTAGTATTAAAATCAACAACTGTTGTAGCTAAACTATTTTATAATCATACTAGTTACAATATATATGCCCCCACCATATAGATAAAAATATAAATAACGAACTAATTAATGTGGATAACAGTTTGATATCCATGGATTGTGTAAATCTGGAGTTTTTTTTTGTTTTTAACATTTTTGTCAGTTAGAAAATTCTAAATTTTATATATAATTTCTATAAATCTAAAACTAATATGCGATCATATTGGATCCAAAATTTAGTGATAACTTTTAATTCGTTTCATTTAAAAAGAAGCACCAAACGAACACTATACACCTATACACTTTGACCCAAAAATGTTGAATTTGAGACAGTCAAATTGGTCAGAGATCGACAAAGTTATGATCAAAACATAATTTAGTGACATTTGTCTTATCAAGGTCGTGCCCTCATAATCTTTTAGAAGATAAGAATATGTGACTTTTCATATTGAAGCAACGTCCACATCTCCGCATATCTTAAATTAGTAAAAACAAAAATCATAAATTTTGAAAGTAGAATAGTGACTATATAGTTGGGGAAATTAATCATAGAACAATTCCAAATTTAATGTTTTTTCAACCAGAAACATACATACGCGGTCGAATAAATATGTAAGTTGCATCGTTACGCGGCTTAGGAAGTAAGATCTCGTCTTTTGCTGCTCATTTGTACGTAGTATAGCCGTGGTACGACTTCTTCAAATTAATGTATATTATTGTGTATAGATAATTATATTATATGATTGTCAAACGGAATTTATTTATAAAACATGGCGTGCAAATGTGCAATCATGATGGTGTTATTATATATATCGTAATATAGAAAATATTCAAAGTGACAATTTAGTTGATATATTATACATTTCACTAATTAATATAAGTTGTTTACGGTACATTACAATACAAGTACATGCTTTAAGCCAAATGTGTGGTCGAGCAGCAGCATCGAGTGACAATTTTATTTCTAGGTTTAGGTCAAGAATAAAATCTTCAATATTAACTTTTGTTTTATTTTCCGTTCTATAATTTATCCTGATATAAAAATATTTATATTATGTATGTTATATATATATACTAGATTAGGACCATCCCATAATAAAAATCTAAATTTATAATTTCATGTAAAAATTGTGATTCTGTAATTTATTGAATTTTATGCAATTAATTTATTATTATTTTATATAATGATAAGTTATTATAAATAAATAAATTTATTTGTTCATGGATCAACCTATTTAACTATATGATCAGTAAAATTAATTAGATTTATGTGTTAATTTGATCATTAAATTTTATAGATTTATCTGTGAATTTTATAGAAAATTTTAAATTTTATTGAAAAGTAAATAATCAGACTTAACATATATTAGGAAAAATAGAAAATAAAAAGTAAATATTGTTGACAAAAAAAGAAAAAGTAAAAAATATATATATTTTATCATTTTTGTTGGTTTTACTTCTTGATTAAGGAGGAAGAATAACATAATTTTTTTTACACATATCACAATCTAATCGATCAACCGATACGTATCGTGATCTTGTTAATTATGATTTTGACACGTTAAAAATAGTAATCATTATTTTCTTAATTTGTGTAAAAGTTTCTAAACATCAATCATTTAGGAACATATGGAGTAAGATTTAATACGTATTAGAAATAAATATAATGTAAAAAGTACCTGTTTTATTAGTTTTCCATCTCGATTAAGGAACAATAATAACATACTACTTTTTTTTACTCGTGTCAAAATCTAAACGATCGATTGATACGTGTCGTGATCTTATTAGCTATAATTTTTACATGTGTGAAGTTATCATGAGAGGAATCAAAATTTATTTAGGAAAAAAAAATAGAAAGTAAGAAGTATATATTTTATCAATTATCTTTTTTTGTTAGGTTTCCTTTTTAATTAATGAAAAAATAAATTTTTTATATATGTCAGAATCTGAATGATCGACCGACACGTATTATGATCCTGTTAAATATAATTTTGACACGTGTCGAACTTTTGTGAAAACAACTAAGATTTATATAATAAGATACTAGATTATGACATGTCCGATGGACAGATTTTTAAATGTTAAAATAAATTAAATTTAAGAAAAAAAAAAACTAAAATTTGTTATAGGTGATGTATCTTAATATCTATTTTTATGTCTGTCTTGAACTCTATACATAAAAATGTTTGATTTTTACGGCTTCCTTTATTCTCTGTTGATTGACGTTGATACTCATTCTTTCACTTAACCAATTAGTATAATAATTTTGGTTTGATTATACTCAATCAATTTTTCTCCATTTAATTAATTAGAAACTTGTGAAAATATATATTAGATTCTAAATAATATGAAAATCTAAATTTCTAAATTTGAAAAAGAAAGTTCAAATTTTATTGAAAACTAAATAATAAAACTTAACATATATATATATATATATTAGAAAAAGAAGTGAAAATACATATTTTATCATTTTTTTCTTTTTAATTAAGTAAAGATAATAACACAATTGTTTTTATACCTATTAGAATCTAATCGATCAACTGACACATGTCATAATCATAATCTTGTTATTTATGATATTTATCGATTATTGAATTTTTTTTTTCTGATAATAAAATAAATTTTTACTTTTATTGCGCAAAGTATATGAAGACAAAAAAAGTAAACATGGAGTTTTTATGTTCCTGCGTTTTGAGTTTTGAGGTTTTTTTTTTTTAATTAACATATTTATTTATTTAAAAGATTTTCTTTTAAAGTGTTGGGTAATTGTTACAAGATAATGAAATTACAGAGATCAAAACTACTTTTAAGCAAATTTAAGCTAACCAACAAACCAAAAAGATAGAAAAAAGATACAACAAAAAGATATGTGGAATTAATGGAAGCACTAGGCCCAACCATAGATTGGAGAAACAACAGCTCCATAGGTGAGCGGTGTGTCACGGCCCAATTTCAGCCCAAGTCCAAAATATAAGGAGCCTTCCTCTTGAAGCTAGTGGGACATCCTAGAATCTTGTAGAGTCTTGTAAATAGTGTAGAGAAGTATGGAGAATTCTAGAGGATTAATCTCCACCGTTAGATCAAATTAATCTCTACCGTTGATTTGTAGAGCCAACTTGTATAAATAGGAGTGGAAACCTCATTTGTAATCATCCAAGCATTTTATAAGCAATACAAGTTCTTCTCTAACACTTTCTCTCTCTAAGTTCGTTGAGTTTCTCTCTCTAAGGACTAAGGTCCAAGTTCAGAGCTAGGCTGACTTAGCATCTACAAGGGGTAGAAAGAGATAAGGCCGCACGGTTTGGATTCAAGGGGAATCAGCCCGTGACAAGTGGTATCAGAGCGAGTTTCGACCAAGGGATTAAGGGAAGAACGATTGAGGGATTATGGCTTCAAACGAGAATGGAAGTGTTGCCCACATTCAAGAGGGTTCAGAACGTGGTAGGGAGCCCACAAACGTCCAGGGTTCCAAGAAAACCCGTGACAAGAGCATGCTCGGGAAACCTTGGGTCGTATTGTGGGTAACCTTGGTGAACAACTTGAGTCATTGGCTGGAACTTCCAAGGTCCTTGAGGACCACGTGATGGGAGAGTTGGATTCAGTAAAAGAGTCCATCTCCAACGTTAAAACAACACGTTGGAAGAGCAAATGACAGCCTTGCGTGAAGAGATCATGACAAGGTTGGCTGGTTTAGAGGCGGATATGGCACTATGCAGGAGGGCTGCTGCCAATGGGGGACAAGGTGCTCCGCTTGGGGGAGAGCGTCGAGTGGAAGTCCCAAAACCGTCCAAGTTCAATGGGGCTCGTGATGCCAAGGAAGTCGAGAACTTCTTGTGGCAGTGCGAGCAATACTTCGGTAATCTTAACCTTATGGATGAGATGGCGAAGGTCAAGGCTGCCGCGTCCTACTTGTCCGATGCGGCGATGCTTTGGTGGCATAGGAAACATGCCGACATTGAAAGGGGAGCTGTTCGGGTTGAGACTTGGGATGACTTCAAGAGGGAGCTTAAGCAGCAGTTCTATCCAGAGAATATCGTGTACGAGGCCCAAAAAAAGTTAAGGGAACTTCGCCAGAAAGGTACCATTCGGGACTATGTTAAAGAATTCACTAACATTATGCTGCAGATTCCTAACATGACCGATGAGGACTTGGTGTTCTATTTCACCGATGGTCTGCAAAACTGGGCCAAGCAAGAGTTACAACGAAGGAATGTTCAGACCATCGATGAGGCCATTGCGGTAGCTGAGTCCTTGAATAATTATCGCAAGGATGGTCCCTCGGATTCTTCAAGGAGGAAGGATAAGGAGAGGGTCGGTACTAAAGGTGGGGGAGAGAGGCGTGACTATGACCGATCTCCACGTCCAGAACGGTTCGAAAAGTCCTCAAAACGAGAAGATTATGAAGCAAAAAAGAAGGCTTATGCGCCGAAGGGTAGTTGTTTTGTGTGCAAAGGGCCACACACCATGAGGGACTGCCCAAAGTTGGGATCGCTCTCGGCGATCGTTGAGCAACATGAGGCCGAGACTCATGAGGAAGATTCGGCCAAGATGGGATCCTTGCAGCTCTTGAACGCGTTGAAGGCTAGCCAAGGAGTTAAGACCACGAGCAAGGGGCTTATGTACGTTGAAGCTCAAGTTAATGGGAAAATGACCCGAGTAATGGTGGATACGGGAGCCACCCACAACTTCATGGCTGAAGATGAAGCTAAAAAACTCGGGATAAAGTGGGATAAGCTGGAAGGTTGGATGAAGACGGTGAACGCCAAGGCTCAACTAGTTGCGGGTGCCACTGATGGAATACAGATGAAGATAGGAGATTGGATTGGTCCGGTCAACTTTTCGGTAGTTCCCATGAACGATTTTAAGATAGTCCTTGGGCTAGACTTCATGAGGAAAGTCATGGCCATACCAATGCCAGCTCTTAGTTCGGTTTGCATCATGGAAACGGGATCCCCTTGCATGATCTCAACTGTCGAGGAAAGGAAGGATAGTCCTAAGCAGTTATCGGCGATGCAGCTGTCCAAGGGTGTAAAAAGGGGTGAGCCTACCTTTTTGGCTGTGATGAAGGTAGAAGGCGAAGGTGGAGACACTACGTCCATTCCACCAGCAATCCAGGCGGTGTTTGAGGAAAATGAGGACGTGATGCCCGCATAGTTGTCCGAGAAGTTACCACGTAGGAGGGAGGTGGATCACAAAATAGAATTGGAGCCTGGGGCAAAACCACCAGCGATGGTGCCCTACCGGTTGGCACCTTCCGAGCTTGAAGAACTCAGAAAGTAGCTCGATGAACTGTTGGCGATGGAGAAGCTTAGACCGTCCAAAGCTCCTTATGGTACACCGGTCTTTTTCTAGAAGAAGCACGATGGTTCGTTGAGAATGTGCATGGATTACCGGGCGTTGAACAAGGTAACCATCAAGAACCATTACCCGATTCCTTTGATCGCTGATCTCTTTGATAGGCTTGGCGGAGCTAAGGTCTATACAAAGATGGACCTCCATAAGGGTTATTATCAGGTCCGGATTGCTGAAGGAGATGAGCTAAAGACTGCATGCATAACTCGGTATGGGTCGTTCGAGTGGCTTGTGATGCCTTTTGGCCTCATGAACACCCCAGCCACGTTTTGCACCCCGATGAACCAGATCCTTCAGCCCTACCTGGATCGATTCGTGGTGGCTTACTTGGATGACATCGTCATCTATAGTAATTCGATGGAGGAATACGTTGAACACTTGCGGACAGTCTTCAAGGTCCTTCGAGAAAATGAGCTGTTCGTGAAAAGGGAAAAGTGCACGTTTGCCACAGAAGAAGTCCAATTCTTGGGGCACGTCATTGGGCATGGTCGGTTAAAGATGGATGATGCCAAGATCAAAGCGATCACGGAGAGGGAGGCTCCAACAAAGGTGACGGAATTGAGATCGTTTCTTGGGTTAGCGAACTATTACCGCCGGATCATCAAGGGATATTCGAAGAAAGCTGCTCCCTTGACAGAGTTATTGAAGAAGGCGAGACCTTGGGAGTGGTCTCCACATTGCCAACAAGCATTTGAGGAATTGAAGGCCGCGGTAAGTCAAGAACCCGTTTTTGTTTTACCCAATTTTAAGTTGCCGTTCGAGTTACACATGGATGCCTCGGATTTTGCCATTGGGGGAGTCTTAATGCAGGAAGGTCATCCCATCGCCTTTGAGAGTCAGAAACTGAATGAGACCGAGAGAAGATACACGGTCCAAGAAAAGAAGATGACTGCGGTGGTCCATTGCCTAAGGGTATGGAGGCATTACTTATTGGGGTCACACTTTGTGATCAAGACCGACAATGTGGCCACGAGCTATTTCCAAACACAGAAGAAGTTATCTCCCAAGCAGGCTCGTTGGCAAGACTTCCTCGCTGAGTTCGATTACACCTTGGAGTATAAGCCTGGGAAGGCGAATGTGGTTGTTGATGCACTAAGTCGAAAGGCCGAGCTGGCGGCAATGAACATGGCTGAAGGAAATATCTTGGGGCGGATCAAAGATGGGTTGGGACGTGATCCTATTGCCCAAGAATTAATGAAATTAGCTGGAGAAGGCAAAACTCACCGATTTTGGGTAGAGGATGAGTTGCTCTTCACCAAGGGTCGAAGGCTCTATATTCCGAAGTGGGAAAGCCTTCGTCGAGATGTGGTTCGGGAGTGCCATGATACTCGGTGGGCTGGGCATGCAGGTCAGAAACGTACCTTAGCCTTAGTGGAAGCGACTTACTTTTGGCCTCGGATGCGAGATACCGTAGAGCTATACGTGAAAACCTGCTTGGTTTGCCAGCAGAACAAGACGGAGAATAAGCGGTCGGTGGGTTTGCTGGAGCCTTTGCCGATTCCAGAGAAACCCTGGGAATCTGTTTCTCTTGACTTCATCAGCGCCTTACCTAAGTCCGAAGGGTTTGGGTCCATTATGGTGATCGTGGACCGGTTCTCTAAGTACAGAACATTTGTGGCTTGTACTCGGGATGCCATGGCCGAAGAAGCGGCAAGGGCATTCTTCAAGAACGTGGTGAAATATTGGGGATTACCAAGGAACATTGTGAGCGATCGAGATCTTCGATTTACCGGGCACTTGTGGTCAGAGTTGTTCAAGCTGCTCGGAACCGAGTTGAGTTTCTCCACGAGCTTTCACCCTCAATCAGATGGGCAGATGGAATGGGTGAACGCTTTGTTGGAGTTTTACCTTAGACACTTCATGAGTGCAAATCAGACGGACTGGCCCAAGTTGCTGGACATTGCCCAGTTCTCATATAATTTACAACGGAGTGAGTCGACTGGACGAAGTCCCTTTGAGCTTGCAACGGGGCGAAGTGCTCGGGAAAAAGAAAGTGCGGAAGAGGGGTGTACCGCGCCAGACCCATTTTCTGATCAAGTGGGAGGACTTACCGGAGTCTGAAGCAACTTGGGAGCCTGAGGCGGATTTGTGGCAGTTCTGGGAGAAGCTGGTAGAGTACATGACGACGAGGATGTCTCTTAATTAAGTGGGGGAGGATGTCACGGCCCAATTTCAGCCCAAGTCCAAAATACAAGGAGCCTTCCTCTTGAAGCTTGTGGGACATTCTAGAATCTTGTAGAGTCTTGTAAATAGTGTAGAGAAGTATGGAGAATTCTAGAGGATTAATCTCCACCGTTAGATCGAATTAATCTCTACCGTTGATTTGTGGAGCCAACTTATATAAATAGGAGTGAAAACCTCATTTGTAATCATCCAAGCATTTTATAAGCAATACAAGTTCTTCTCTAACACTTTCTCTCTCTAAGTTCGTTGAGTTTCTCTCTCTAAAGACTAAGGTCCAAGTTCAGAACTAGGCTGACTTAGCATCTACAAGGGGTAGAAAGAGTTAAGACCGCACGGTTTGGATTCAAGGGGAATCAGCCCGTGACAGGTGGCTATGAATTGGCAAGGTAAAGACATGTAATTATTCAGAGAGTCGAAGGTCATCTAGCCGAGAACAACCTACTAAACTCAAACATAACAGAGTCCCAAAAACTTAACAATCCTCGCAAAACCACTAGAGCTCCCACACACCAACTATAACCAAGGAACAGAGCTTGTCCGTGAGGGTACCAAAACCACAAAACCCTAGTCTTGTCTTTAAATCAGTAGCTAGCAACCATCCACAACTATGATATGGCACAGTCAATAATAGTGAAACAGGGAGGAGAGGAACCAAACCTTGACATGATAATGAAGAGATCAAGTAAAGCAAAAGAGTCATCACCTAAGTTTGAGAGAGGTGGTAAGAGGCTCAGCCCAAGAGGACAACACCCATAACCACTTATTTCATCCCTCCAGAACTGAAGACAAGGAGCTCTCTTAACCTGCTTTGAACCATCTGCATCTCAAAGCTAGAGGAGCCACAGGACCGAACCCACATATAACCATTGAATGCACTTTTTTTTTTGGCAGGAGCGAGTTATGATAGAATTCGGCTTGTTTATCTTGATGAAATGGGTGGAATGGCTATCGCGATTCCAAAAATATTTACAATGTTTACTATCTTATCGATGGCTTCCCTTGCATTGCCAGGCATGAGTGGTTTTGTTGCAGAATTAATCGGTTTTTTTTTGCATAATTACCAGCCAAAAATATTTCTTAATTTCAAAAATTTCAATTACTTTTGTAATGACAATTGGAATGATATTAACTCCTATATATTTATTATCTATGTCACGCCAAATGTTCTATGGATACAAGTTAATTAATGTCAAAAAATTTTCTTTTTTTTATTCTGGACCCCGCGAGTTATTTCTTTCAATCTCCATTCTTCTACCCATAATTGGTATTGGGATTTATCCTGATTTTGTGCTCTCATTAGCAAGTGATAAGATCGAATCCATTTTATCTAATTACTTTTATGAATAGTTTTCAAGAGATAAAAAAAAAGGATTAAATTGAATTGTAATCAGAAGTCTCTGGTCTTTGTATTGTGAGAACCTTTTGAAATAAAATTCTAGTCTAAACCAAAACCGTATCCAGACAACTTAAACAGAGGCACCAAAATCCTAAATTGAAGAGGTAACGAACTCGAATATGTATGTATAATTTCCATACAATTTTTTTTCTTCTATATAGCTTATTATGCACTAGTATATTGCTTTGTTCGTTTCATCTGTTTCATATTTATATAATAATAAATGTAACAATTAAAAAAAAAAAAACCAGTAGGCCACTTGAGATTGGACTTGGAGTGTGTACTGTTGTGTATATTCACAAGTTTTACACGAATTAAACACTCATATATGAAAATATTCACAAATATCAGGAACACAGGAACGTCACAAGTTTGATGATTGTTGTATTAGACCGACGATATCTTTTTCGTAACATGCAAACATGTCTTTATTTGCGTGCGTGACAGAAGCTTACTTTACTTGGATTTACGTGGGCTACTTCCCAGTGAGGAAATCTCGATTTATTTATTTAAAATCTTTTGCAATATCTATCTATATATATATATATTGTGTTAATTCACTGTAATACTATAAATGTTGCAGTTTTTGTCTCTATTTGTTTGTTTCCGCACTGGAATCCTTCTATGCCTTCTTGGTTCTAGCCCCGAATCTAGGAATTAGTTAATTAATTAGTGTATAAATGGTATCGTTATGCATATATGTTCTAGTTACAAAATGTCTATATTACTGTTTAACATAACCACATTCCGATACATACAACTTTTGTCTTGCATCTTTAAAAATGATGATAACCACATTCCGATAAATACAACTTTTGTCTTGCATCTTTAAAAGTGATGAACTTAACTAAAAATTCAAATGCAATATTCATAAATAGATGCCTGAAAAATCTTGGTCTAACGTATACATACATCAGACATGCATGATATACATTGTACATATATACATGCATAAATACGTTTTCACGTCATGTATTGTATATGTATGTATAATTGAAGAAAATTGTGGAAAAAAAGGTTCAATAAGGGAGGCTAAAGCCTAACCGTAGCCGGCGATCATTTGATCATTTCAGAGTCATAGAATGATAATTTTAGTTTCGTAAAACGTGTCCTTTAACTTACACGTGTCTACAAATCCCAGTGGACACGACTTTTAGGGTTTCCGTATTCCAAACCGATTCTTACTTTTTTTGGACATTATCAAATCGTTTGAATTTCTCTGTAACACTGTATGTCTAGTTTTTACATATGTATGTTATGTATATATAGAACAAGAGAATTTTCCCATGATTTGAGCTTGTATATATATATACACACATTAATTGCCCATGCGAAATTTATATCTCTTTGATTTTTTTAAATACTTTTGAATTTGTTAAGTCATAATTGTGAACTTTACAAGTCAAAGAAACATAATTAAAAAAAGCTATACTACAAAAAAAAATTATTTTTTTTGCATCGCTTATTTTCTATATTTGTATTACTTATAAGTAATACAAAAATATTTTACATTATTTAATTAAATGATTTTGATTATGATGATGCAGATAATTTACATCGTTTTGTTAACAATTGATGCAATTGTACATTATATTTGCGTCAGTTATTGTAACTAATGTTAATTTGTGTCAATTGCGAAAAATGATGTTATATTTTATATCATTTTATATAAGTGATTTTAATAGTTGTATCATTTATAATAACCGATTTAATAATTATATTATTTACAATAACTGATTTAAAATATTATAAATACTTTTACATAATTGATGTTATATTTATGTCAGTTTTATAAATGATTCTAAAATATTAAACTGGTTTTTAGCATATTTTATTTAATTTAAATATTTGCGTCAGTTTCTATACCGATTTGTTATAAAACTTGGGTCCAATAATTCGAATAGACCTTAGTAGTTTTAATTTTAATGGATAATTAGTAGTAAAACATGCAATATTTATAACTGCAATTGTCAAGAATTCCTTCCCTCATCTTTTGATATGATACATTAGAAGTTTTGTCATGTTTTTAGTTTTGTATTATTTTAGAAGTGATGCTACCAAAATTAATAGATACATCAATTAGATAATTGATGTAAATATATATTTTACATCAGTTTTGTTAAAGTGATACAAACTAATAAAAATTGAATCACTTTTACTGAATTGATGTCAAATTAGTTAATTACAACACCAATTAATATAATCGATGTTAACTCATAAATATTTGTATCATTTATAAATAAATAGTTTAAAAATATATTACTTAGTTTTGTGATACAATTTTAAGTGATACAATCCATCACTTTTTTTGTAGTGCTAGCAAAAGCTAAGAAAAACTTTTGAACTTTTTAAATATACATATAATATGTATATATATATATATCCAATAAAGAGGTGTTTTGGTTAATATTGAAATCGCATGTACTTTTTTCAAAATTGTTTAATAAATAATTTTAACACACTATAAAATGTATATGTTACATCAATTAAATACAACTGATTCTAATTTATCTTAATTTGCATTATTTAAAAAGAAAAACAAAAAAAATGAAATTAAAATCAAATGTTTAAATGATAGAAAATTTATATCATTTGAGAAATGATGCAATTTATTTTCTTACATTTATTCCACATCGATAAAACAAGTTGAGGGTAAATGTTTTCCTCCATAAATAAACTCATCATAAGTTTAGTAAAAGTTAAATAAAAAAAATTGTCAACACCAAATAACTATTTTAACATATTTATTAAGTTAAATACTAAATAATATATGAGATCTTGTCAATAATTTTATATATTACCATCACTGTCCAACTAAAGCCTAGCGAATTTTGAATATGATTTGTAACTGATGTATATTAACACCAATCACAAAAAGATGCAATATTTATCTCAACCAATACAAAATATTTTGCATTATTGTTTTTATATTTGCATCATTTTTCTAAATTACCTACATAAATAATATAAAACTGTTTTGCAACAATCAAATATATAAAATAAATGATGAAACAAATATTTTTAAGCTATGGTACTTTTAAAATAGTCGTTTTTGAGAGTTAGACTATTGTTTTAATGTTAGAGTAGCATTCAGGATTGTAATCTTACTCTTAAAAAAAAAATTAAGCTCAAAGACACGTGTGCCTAAAAGGATAAAAAGTACAATTGAAGGAAGTGCATAGAAATCATACAATCTAGTAGATGGCATTACCTAAAAGGATAAAAAAGTATAAGCGAAGTGAGACTGAATCAAGTACCCATGAGACTTCGCAAAAATCCCCATATGTCTTACATATATCAAATAAAAAATATTACATACATCGTAGTTTGTGTTTATAAAATTTCAAACTTTACAGTTCGATTTTTTTTTTTCAAAAAATTGTTAGAAATCTTATAAGTAGATGCAAATTATTGAATTTGGACTTAACATCTCCTCGAATCATGACATAAAAAAGGCTTTCTTTTTGTGTGTGAAAAAGTCCTCTTTCAAAATATATAATGGTTTTAGATGTTTCGTAAGTTATTTAATTTAGTTCAATAGGTTAATTATTTCATGGATTTTTTATTGTAAATATAAATTTGAGGTCATCTTGTATATTAGAGGTGTTTAATATATACTATTATTATTTATTTTAGAGTTTGTAGTTACAAAAAAAAGTGAGCTAAACATTTGTGAGTGAGTATCCAAATATTACGGTAACCGGACAAGCACTGTTGTCAATTAACCACACGACAACAGAGGTCATTGTCCACGTCATCACCAACGTATATTATCGGATTATCCAATGTTATCATTATTTTGGAACTGCATGAGATCTTTTTCCCACAAATATCCAATTAATTATTTTTAAATATGAAAATATTTAAATATTTCATCCGCTAGGTATAAATTAATAAAGTGTTTTCGGTGTCGTATTGCACCAATATAAAATCATAAATTAGTAATTATATACATTTGTAAATACATAACTAAGAGATGTTAGTAAAATACAATTCTATTGTTCTTTTTAAAAAATATATATATTACCATTTTGTTGGAGATCATTTCTTACTTTTTATTGTATCCAAAAAATTTACTGTACTATTTTCAAATTACAATAAAATTGTAAAAAATCTAGATATGGTAATTGCTTTTTAACATGTAATTGTTAGGTTTATGCATTCAGGAATCCATCTTGGTTTGAATCAATTATTTTAGGTTTTGGATATTTCAGTTCTAAAGGTTAATCAATTCATATATATTAGAATTTTGGTTCGTGTTTGATTTGATTTCATCCGGGTTTAGGTATTTCAAATATCAAAAAAAAAAGTTGATAAAATATTTATAAATATAACTAAAAAAGTTTGGATAATTTGATTGTTTTGGGTATTTCGATTATTATGGTCTAAAATTAACTGATATTTTGGGTTTATAATTATAATTTTGAACAATTAAATTATATCAAATCTAAATATAATTAATATTTTGAGTATATAATTGTACTTCAAATATTTTGGATATCAATTGAAATATAATTAATATTTTTAGATTTATAATTATATTTTGGATTTGGTTCGAATTCAGTTTTAGTTATTCAGATCTAGAAATCTTGGATCCATTCATGTATTTGTACCGACAAATCATTTTAAATAAATAAAAATAATATATATATATATATAATGATTAGTAAATATGTAAGTAACTTACATAATTTATTTTTATATATATTTTTTAGGTTTTTTAAAATATTTTTGTTTAACATACTACTGTAATTTTTATGTTTACCGTTATTTTGTACGGTCTCTACTTACATAACCATTTTTTTTACTGCTACTTACATAAGTCTGGATCACTAGGCCGGATTTGATCATTTTTTTTGTAACGTGTGGCCGTGGTTTCCCTTTCAGTCAACATCACGCATGACGCATTTTAATATTCTCGCTTCATTAGAGAAACAAAAGCAAAACAAGTTTCACTTTCGAAAAGAAATATCAAGTAGTACTAAAAAAATAATATTAAATGTTACGACAAGTTGCGGGAATTAGAGAAATCTTAAATACTAGTAATTTCTTATGTTGGTACCTTTAATAAAGACATTAAAAAGTTATTGTCTTGTTTGTTTCTGTATATGCCCCCACACGGTATCAAGTTACAGTAATCTAAAGTAGAAAATAAAAATCTGATGTGACACTGATGAGTTAGATTGCCTGCACCAAACCTGCAACTTGCAAACTGTAATGAGATATTGTTGATAGAGAGTTCTTCATTTGTTCAACAAAAAATTTCTTAATATTTATCCAAAGGAATGGTAAAACGAATAAAATATTTAAATTTGTAACTTTTTTATTCTATTACTTGATGAGACCCTGTGCCGGTGGAGATGAATTCGTTAGCTAATATTAGTTGATCATATCCTAATTTCGAGTTCTATTAGTAATGAGAAGAACCTGCTTTACCCTATTCTTGTTATTGACCCTAATATTTAGGACACCCAAAAAAAAGAGAGATTGAAGATGAACATGGTCCTAAAAGTTTTTTTTTTTTTTTGGTGAGATGCATGTTGAAAACTCTTTTGAGTAGTTAATTTATAATTATATATATAGTGTAATTTATATAGGAAGTGTTCAAAATCAACTAGTCATGATGATCTGATTATTTTTGTTCCACTTTATTTGGAGCCAAAATTAGTAGATGCATTTGAAAACTAGAGTAGTTAATTTAGTGTAGTATATACTATATATTTTTAATATTATAATTTATATAGGAAGTGTTAAAAATAAATTAGTCATGATTATTTATGTTCCACGTATTTGGAGCCTAAATTAGTTTTAGAATGGAATCGTCAATTTACTTCCGTAAACAATTGATGTCCATTTGTATATATACTTTGTTAAAATTAAGGCTCTGATTGGTAACAATGTATAATTATTTAATATTATAACTGCATAATAAAAAATTATAGAATAAAAAATTGTAGAATGAAAATTTTGTGCGATTAGATAAATTTTACAGAATGGCGGAATGTAATTTTAAATTATAAATATACATATATATTTATTAAATTAATAATTTATTACATAAATTTTAATATATTTTAGCTATTTTTATATTATGAAATAGTATTTTATTGTAAACCATTTTTTCAGTTGTTACTTTTTAGCATGGGATCAAAAAAATTGTTTCAATATTTATTTTTAAAATAACATAAATTTGTAACATATACTAAAAAAATATTTGAAAGATAAAGATTGTAAATAATTGTAACTTTAATTTATTTTTAATATTTAATTTTCAGCATATGAAATACTTATGCATATATATATTGAAATAAACTATATAGCTTTTTGCCTAAAAAATATAAGTAAAAATTCATTATGCAAATAAACATGCTTTTAGTAGTTTATTTGCATAATGTACTTTTACTTGTATTTTTGTAGGTAAAAAGTAAATCTTGCGTTTTTGTCTAATTGGGTATTATTATATAATTTTTTATAATTGATAAAATATTTGCATAATGATATTAGAAAAAAAAAAATTCGCCATTATGCAAGTTACCAATCCACATTACATTGACCACTATTTTAAACTAATTCCAAAATATTGTAATTTAAGTCCAATTATGGCTAGTGAAAACTGAAAAGGTTTTGGGGAGACGTATTCAAATATATATATGTCACGATACCCTCCAAAGCAACGACATAGCAAACGAACCAGATAGTTGGAGGTATTAATTAAGTAATTTCCATGTATATACTCATAAAAGTAATGAAATTAGCTAAACCCTCATGTTAAATTTTATATTTGCAAAAAGGCTGATCTTCAAGTGTTTTTTGTTTTGTTTTTGTTTTTGATAAATAAAGATCTTCTAGTGGATCACCAGTAATAACTTAATCCTCTAGATACATTTGTATGATTGTATCCTAGTCATAATTTTTAGTCAAGATTAAGACGGAGATATTGTGATAAATATCCTCAGGAAATTGATAAAACTTTGTAAAAAATATCTAAAATTACAATATTTTCATGGCTGTAAATTGAGAACCAGATTATCAAGCAGTCACCGAGGATAAACAAAAAAAAAGAAATCTACTTTAAATAGGGTCACGTACCAGAAAATATTGAATAGTGCCTTCGAGAAAAAAACAGAAGAAAATAAGAAAATAAATAATTGACCGAATCATATATACTACATAAAAATAGTGAGGACAAAGTTCATAAAAGTTATGTCGGTCAACTTTAATGTGAATACCCCCACAGTCTTGAGCTGGGTTCTAAAAGTCAACTCCTGGATTGATTTTTCCATAAACGTTAATATTATTGACAGGTTTTTATTTTTGATAAATTGAAATCACAAATTTTATAGAAGTAATTAAGGCTTCGGTTTTCACGGCAAACGAAAGTAAAATTTGAAAAGATTCGAATGGTTTACCCATCAAATGCTTATTTTCTGGAAATCTAACTAGCAAAACCGAATAAAAGCCCCCCCCCCCCCCCAAAAAAAACACATTTGCTCGAGCTTACACGAATCTTGATAAGTAATAATGGATCGGTACTTTGCTAGTGACAAGCCAATTAACTAGAGACCAAGTCCTGTCTCTAAAAGACATCTTAACTTCAAATTTACTATTTAGGAAAAATCCCTACAAATAACTGAATAAGAAGAAACGGAGAATTTCTATAACTAAGATTCTTATAAAAACATGTGTGTCACAATAAAATATTTTAATGTAAAATTATGTGTAGAACATAAATATCCTGATAAACAATCACGGAAATAGTTTGTTAGAAAATAATTTTAGTATATTTAAAATTTTAAAAGGGAGTAAGAACTAAGAAGTCAAGAAATAAATAGATAAAGAGAGATAACGATGTTCGACCTAACTAATAAAACAAAAATCTTGACAATATGTAAAAGAAATCTTGACAAATATCATTAATACACGACAATTAACAAAAATTGTAGTAATAAACAAAAATAACAAGAAGACAAAAAAACAGAAATAACAAAATAATTATATATATATATATATGTATGTGTTAGTTTTTTTTGGTCAAAATAATTGTTCAATAAATTGAAGTAGACGTAAGGATGTGGGGAAAATAATTAATTAAAGAAAGAAAAAAAGAACAATGGGCTTGTCAAAGCGGTTTTGATAGAAACCAGGAACACTTCATCAGTAATCGTGGCTCGTAAGACTCCAGTTGTCACACCAAATTATTTTTAGTACATTTCGGGAAAAGTATACTATTTTAAATATATCGCATATTAATATTCATATGCTCATACGCTATTTTTAGTCAATGTCTGGTTGTTGTCGAGTTTTAACTTTTAATAAACAATTTGCATTGGGACGCATACTTCAGATAAGATAAAGGATGCAAATGTAAATAGCCTTTTACATTTTTGCCATTTTAAGAGGACTTTTTCTATTTATGTATAAAACCATCTAAAAGATATTCTTTTCAAAACAACAACGAGAATTGTTTTTAATTTGGTGGTTTCGTTCTTTTTTCTTTTTTGTCAAATGGTTTCGTTCTTTTAGACGAATATGAAATATTTGACTTATCGTGATACATGTGTGAAGGATTAATTAAATGGTTACTAATCGATGACTAATGTTTGACATAAATATTAATTCTTTGCACATATATAAATAATATATTTGAGTTAGTATGCATACTTGAGTTATGATCCAAAAAAAAAAAGGTTAGAAGAGTTTTACACAATGAGCAATAACAATCTTATTCAATCATTTGATCCAATTCGGGATTAGAATCTTGTATATTAAAGCCATTTATGATCTAACACAGTTGAGTTCGGTATAAATATAATTGATTAAGAAAAAAATTAATCTATGCCTTTATGGTACTTCAATTTCGATATCCTCGTGAAAGATAAAAATATATATTTGAATAGTGAGTGCTGACGCAGCAAATCAGGTCTAAGTAGATATCCAGCTTTGCCAAACACATGTGAATGGCTGATTCATATTACAAACACGATTAAAACTTTAATCATTGATTGATTGATAGATCAATCTAGTTTAGTTTAAATTAATTCCCAACCACTATTATATCTTATCTCTTAAAATAATTGGTATTCTTGGAACTGCTCATTTTTTACAATCTAACATTTCATTCTATTGAATGGGCGGAATATTACTTATATACAGTAAATTTCTATAAATTAATACTGTCAAAATTATGATACTGTATTTTATTAATAAATAAGTATATTGATTTAGAAAATTAGTTATTGGTAGGAAAATCAATTTGAAACTGTAATTTTAATTGATTTATCGATGTATTAATTTATAAAAATTTTACTTTGTATAAAATAGACAGAACATATCTAAAACGTAATTGTTAATAGTCATTCATTGTTCAGCTAAAATTTTGTTTTTCCGTGTGTGTTCAAACATTTTTGAGATTACGAATTTTGCAAATTGATTGTATAGTATTTCCAAAATATTTTCATTTTCGAAATATGTGATGCATATAAATGGGATGATTATCCCTGAGATTAAAGTAACAATCATTTAAGTAACTCTATAATTAAACATATTTGAATTAAGACTATCTAAAAAATGTTTAATATTGTGTAGTTGAAGATAAACACGGAAAAATTCATATTGTGATATGTGATTAACAAAATTTCCAAATTTCCAAAATAGAACATTGGCTGATGAACAAAGATAAAATTCATAAATTAAGAATGAGAATAAACATATATATATATATATATAGTGATGGTTGAGATGTTATATATAATTTTTTGTTGCACATTTTCATAAGCTCGCATATCTATTATCAAACAAAAAAGTTGTTTAAAGTTTACTAAAAGATCAATAATATATAAAAATATACATAATTATTTAAGGAGTATATTCCTCATAAAATAACTAAGCCATGTTTTATCTCAATTTCTTATAAATTTCATTTCTAAATTTGAACCATATGTATCATTTATTGTACTATGATATAAAAGATGAAAATATAATTAACAATGTTTAGCATGTGCTCTTTCTTGAACTATTGTACATATGAACCATTGGAACAAATCATACATATATTGTTTTGTTATAACGAGATAATGAATTGTCAAATCAAAATCATACTATTTTCTGGGAAAATCACACATAATATTAACAAAAAAAAACAATCACACACAATTGTAAAATACAAAAAAATAGTTTTTTTTTATGTCAACGGATTAGTTTATTTAGAACACATTTTGTTATCTTGATGATGTGATTCATATTTTGACTTTGGAACGAAAAAAATATTAAATACAAAACAAAAATGGAAGACATCTTGTTTCTAGGCCTTAATATGATAATGCAAAAAAGTATGTCATACGTACAACGAAAGGACGAATAAAAATAACAAAGCCAACTCATTTGACGAAAGGCGACAAATTAATAAAAAAAATTTGATAAAAACAAAATTAATAAAATTTGTAATCAAATAATTAATTTTGTATTAATTATAATTTATAACAGACACTTCCGCTTAGCTTTTCCGAAAGTCACTTTTTGGTAATTTTGTTTTCTAATGTAATTTCTTTTACGCATGTCATTGGAAATATAAAAAATCCAACGATTTATCTAGATTTTGTTTTTTGGATAATCTTTTTTATTTTAACTTCTAATAATACTTTCAAGTTTAAGTATGGAGATTATTATAAAGGGGGCTCCAAACATTCCAAAAAGAGCTCAAAGCTGTAGCTCCAAATTTTTTTCTATAAGGCTCTCTCACCTTCAAAGAAACCTTGAAGCCAAGAAAGATGACCCAAAACAACATAAGATCAAAAGCCTTGAGTACGAGGAGGCACTTTGAGCAATGAGAGAGGTTCAAAACCGATTTAAAACTTTGATCAGGTTGGGACAATGTAGAAATAAATATTTCTTTTTGAAATATTTATCTAAACAACTGTTATTTGTGGTTGGTTTGGTTCGATTAAGCTTGGCTCGTGGTGCAATCTCTTTTCAGATAGCTTGTGGTGAGAGCAAAATAATGAGTTTTAATTATGTTCCATTCCACAAGAAGAATAAGGCAATCGACTTAACAGATTGTAATGATACTGACGACTGAGATATCAAAAACTAATATAAATCATAATTAATGATGACTTCTAATAAGCATTTTTTTTTACAAACCTTCTAATAAGAAGTAAGCAATGTAAAAACCAGTACATACCATCATACATATATAAATCTCATCAACCATACACAGAAACCAGAATCTGTCAGTATAAAGCCATAGATAGCTTCACAGTACACAAATCGATTTTATACTTATTAAGTTTCAATTATTCCAACTCGAATCAGCGATCTCTAATTAAGAGAAGATTCACAAAAGTTTTTTTTAATAAGATCACTTCCACTTCTTAAACTTACCTCCTCCAAACATCCCATGCTTCCCATGTTTAAACTTGCCTCCATGATGCTTGAACTTACCATGACCATAGCCATAGCCATGACCATGGCCAAATCCGTGACCATATGCAGCATGTCCGTAAGGACCGTGAGAGCTATGAGCTATGTGTTGAGCTCCATAGGCAGCTGCAGCACCTGCAATCATGCCACCAATTCCTCCTACGTGTCCTGAAACAAGTAAAGGTAATTTGCATAAAGAAAGAAGTCAAAGTGGTAAACAATAGAGCATAATAAAATCTGCGAAGTTGTCTTTATGATGCTCAAATCGATTTTGAATGGTGCTATATAAGAGCACTTCCAAAGGTTTGATCTTTGGACAACTAATATTAACTAAACTGCGGTAGAATCATGGACAGAGAAGTCAATGATCTTTTCCCAATTAGAATGCAAACTCTTGCATAACTATAACAATCAGTGACTATGGATTATTGTTAGCTACCAGCTAAAGTCTCGTTTTTTTTTTGGCAACAATAGAATATCAGAAAATCCTCTGTTACAACTTCTTTCAAAAAGTGACTACATTTAAAACCAAATATGATATAAAATCTCAGTTTTTTTGCAACGAAAATAGTAGTATGTAAGTATTGAACTATCATAACTCTATTCGAATGGAGCTGTATGAGAAAGCTTTAAAGAATACAAACTCATGCATAACAATAACAGTCCATGACTACAAATTCCTGTTAACTACCAACTAAAGTTTCGTTTTTTTTTTTTTGGCAAAAATTCAGCAAATCCTCTGTTACACAACTTCTTTCGAAAAGGTGAAAGCATTTAAAACCAAATATGATATGAAATCTCGGTTTTTTGCAACGAAAATATAGACAACTTCTTCGTTTCAAGAACTTGCTAAAGCGACATTCACCAAATTTACGATACTGCCAAACTACAGGGGAGGAAAAAGCATTACCTGAGTGATGAGGAGGATAGCCAGCAGGAGGATAACCACCATGACCAGGTGCAGGAGGATAACCACCATAACCAGGAGCTGGAGGATAACCACCATAACCAGGTGCAGGTGGGTATGCACCCGGAGGATAACCACCCGGTGCAGGTGGGTACCCACCAGGTGAAGGATAACCTTGAGGTGGGTATCCAGCAGGTGGATAAGCCCCAGGACCTGGCGGGTATCCAGCAGGTGGATACCCATGAAACCCTTTGTCTTTATCATCTCCCATGTTTTCTCAATCAGCTACAATAACTTACAAAAGTAAATCATAAAAAACCATTGATTTAGGACCAAAAGATCAATAGAATCCAAATCAAATTGGAGAAACCAAGCATGAGCTTCATACATGCAGACACATCATAGTCAATTTATGTAATTATTCACTGATTTGGTCAGAGAATGATATTGCAAAAATCAAACATTTACTCCAAAACTTTAATCAGGGGACCAAGTAGAGACACCAGAGTCAAGTAATGAGATAAAGCAGAGATTTTTATTAATCGTTGATTAGGTTAGAGATCAATATAACTAAATCCCAATCAAATAGCACAAACCAAGCTTTCTTAAGGATATCAAGCAGACAACCAAGGGTCAAGTAATGAGATAAATCAGCAAATCAAATACATGCAAAGGCCAATAAATACATAAAATCTCGAATCTAAGATCATACGCATATGTAGATTCTATAGTTCATTACTCGAAGAAGATGCACCAAAACCCAATTCGCTAAATGAAACCTCAACTCGTAATTTCTTTGTCGTCACATTCATACATATAAAATTATAAATCTTTCGGTTTACAGCAACAAATAAATGCGATTTTTCAATCATACGAACGAATCAAGAGAGATGACGATGTTAGAAGAACAAAAATTGGATAAGCGAAGTTCAGATTAGATAGCAGAAACGTAAAATAACCAATAAACATAAAGATCTGAAGGAAAAAGATGAGAGCTTTTTACCCAAAAGACGAATCGGGAAAAATGTCGAAACGGAATTAGAAGAGAAAGATAAGAGACATTGGAGATATATATGTATTTCCTTACGCGGCACGGTTTCCAAAAAGGCATATTTTCACCTTAGTCCTCGTATTTTAGTTTAAAACACAATTGATCCTTATGTCTTTATAAATAACAATGATGTCCAAAGATCCAAATTTTCAATTCCAAGAACGACACATGTATAGCAATGGTTTTCTTTTTTTCTTATAGATTTGAAAGATAGTTTACTTTAGATCTTTCAATTTGGAACGATTTTTAACTTCTTGTGGGGCGTTCAAGAAATATAATAATGTCACAGGTGAGAAAGATAAGAATATTTTCTAACGTAAATATTTAGCGTTACGAGAACGCGCAATGGACGCGTGATTCTATTAACATACCCATACGTAGGAACTCAATTAATTTCCACTTTTGTGGATAAATGCCAAAAGAATCGAATCTACACAAAATTCTAATCATCATAAGGTGATAATGCCCCATATTTATAACATATATTCTTATTTTTTGTGATCAAATTAAGCCATATTACATTCTTTATTTAGGTATTCAAAAAATACATTATTACAATTTTAAAAATAGATATGATTAAAGAAAAATATCCTAAAACTAAACATTTGTCTAGTTATGTTCATGTTTATCTATAAAATCAAATAGTAATTATCAAGAATTTTCATTTCAATTTTTTTCATTTAATACATCGGTATTATAATTGATATTTAGTTTTTAGAAAATTGCAATAAACTTTTTTCCGAACCAGTTCTAACCAAGAAAAATTTGCATTATGGTTCAAATGAACAAGATAACAATAGCTAAAAGAATTGAAGAGTAAATCAATATCCGGTAATTGGTACGAAATTACTAATTACCAATAGGATTTACTGGAAAAGTTGGAATTTAATATTACTACATGTAAAACACTTTTTTTAGGACAATAGAGTAAATAACAGACAAAGATAAGCATAAGTTACAAAGCTAAAAAAGACTACTAAAACAAGAGCTACTTTTGATTCATTGAACAAGAGTTACTGTAAGAACACAGGTGATAGAGTAGACCTTATGAAATTGGATGAAAAGGCTGAGAATTTTGATCAGCAGAACCTCAAGGTACGTTCCAAATCCTGCTCATCTTCGCAATTGTATCCAAGTTCAAAAGCTCGTGCTGCGATGAAAAGAAGGCGCAAAAACCGTTGGAGATGAGAGAATAAACGAAAAACAAGGTGAGAGAGATTAATAAATACATACCAAATCGGCCTTTATCTGACAATATTTCAGCTTCTTCCTCAATATCATCAACATCTGCGTCTGGATCAGTTTGTATAAGCAAAGCATCAGAACAAAGTCCTGAGATAGTACAAACCATAAGGTCACCCTCTGGACACAATATTACTTCCTTGCAGCTATCATCACATACTGTAAGAAAGACAATACAAAATATGAAAGTTTCGAATAAACACAAGCAACAAATTTACATTTATACAACAGTTCATTTTATACCATGAACATTTCCTGTCTCTTTGCATATGAACACGTCGTCAATCTGATGGTATGAACATTTGGTTCCCAAACAAATATGGCCAGTGACAACCTTATCAGTAAGTCCTTTGCTTTTCTTCCATAGAGATACTTGTTCAAGTACAGTTTTGTCAAGAATTATCCGGTCATCCACCATCTATAAACGTTGCAAACAAGAACATGAGTGAATTCGTCAACTGATGATTCGTGCCAAAACATAAACTTGACAGTAAAAAATAGTTACCTGGGACGGAAGAGGTGCTTGGCTTCTCTTTGCTGCTTGCATTTGAATGTAATACTCTTTAAAATCCGACGGACAGGTTCTGACAAGTTCAATCATGTCCTGCTCGTCTCGCTAAAATTCGGCAAAAGAAAGGAATCACTTAAAGGGAAAAATATATGAATTTGCCCTCTATCAGCAACATTAAAACAAACAAGTTTATACGAAAAAACAAAGTGAGAAACTCACATCAATATAAAGCTTCTTCCAAGCACATTCGCGTAACTTTCTAGTCGGAGGAGTTACACCCCACCGAATACAATATCTTCAAAACAAAATCAATCGTGTATTGCATCGCTTATGAGTACAAAGTATTAATTTTGAAAACATAACTGTCCACAACAAAAGGGAATATGATAAGAGACTTACAGGCGGCGCCATAAGGATTCATCAGACGCAGCAAAATTGAGAAATTTACACACCAAAGAACATGATACAAGATCCTGTAATCACATTCAAACAATTTCAATTAAAAGGAATTCTAAAGATTGTGCTATACTGGAAAATATTTAGGTTGAGAAACAAATGAACAATACCTCAGAGGATAAGAATTTGAGGATATGACGAAACAGCTCTGTAGGAACATTTCTGAAAACTCCACTCTCTATTCTATTTGCAACATTTCTATCTTTGTTACCAGATTCTTCCTTTTGATCTTCTTCATCCTTGTCTACTACAGCTTTTGTTTCATCTTTCTGAATACGTTGCCGTTTTGCTTGAGGTTCTTTCGTTGCTTCTTCTTCCTCTACCTACAAACAAAACACCAAAGCATCAACGAAAATTTCAACCTTTCACAGAAAAACATGAACAAGAGCTAATTTTTACAATTCAAAATGGACATAAATCGAGGAACATGAATCAGAAGTATCTGATTTTCAAAAATTTCATATAAATATAAGATCGACCAAACCTAAAATTCAATGAATTTTATAACCTAATTACAGATCAAGGATGTTTAGTCGTCAAAAATCACAAAAAATGATATTTTTTTTTTACGGAAACAGGAAAATACAGATCGGATTTCAGATTCAAAATAAAAACCAAATGATTGTGGGAAAAAAAAAAAAACTAAACCCTGATGAAATTAAAAAAAAAAAGGGAGAAAAGAAATACCAATGAGACTTCTGATTCGAGGAACCGAGCGAAACCCTCGTCTTCATCATCGGAAAGAGACATATCTTTCGGTAGGTAATCGGAGCTCCGGCGACGGCGGTTATCTTTATGCGGCCAAGGAAGGGATAGAGAGAGAGAGAGACAAGAGGATTGGGGATTGGAACCGGTGGCGTGAGATTGGAGACGACCTCGGGCCGAATAATTATAGTTAATGGGCCTTATCACCTAAATGGGCTTTATATCGTAATAGCCATAGTCATTATATTAATTAATCCAAATTATCGTTCTGCAAAACGTGATTAAACAACGACATTTATTAAATAAATTTTTTTTTTTCCTACCGACATTTATAAACAGAACCTTTGTTATTCGGATCAAGAGTTACATGACACCCTTAAAATAAGTAAAACTCTTATAATGCATGTAGTTACTTAGAAAAAACAGCAAAATTATACTATTTTAGATGTTTGACACCCCTTAACCACAACTCGATTATTCTTATGACCTTTTTTTATTGGTTTTGTTTAACATTTTTGACATTTTCTACTTATTCTCTTGAAATTCACATTTTTTCTTACACCAAATATATAAATTGTTAATATTTTCTTTTTATTTTCTATTTGTTTAGTATTTGTATGATATTATTGCACAATAAATTGTATGATATATTTAAAAAAAAAATCTTTGTGTTATATGACTCCGGTAAAAATATTTTATGACCGTCAGGATATCATTTTAAAAAAGGTATTTCAAGGAAAAATCATATTTACTATTAAGATTATATTACCAGATCATAAGGGAATAAAATTAAACATTTTAAGAAAATATCATATTAGTACTAGATCCACTTATCTAAATTTTCATAATGACATTCTATTTTTTTGTGTGGAAATATATCAGAAATTTCCTTGTTAGATAGAGAGTAGGATATTTAAATATATTTTTTAAAAATGTGATAATTTGATGTGTTTTGTTAATCTGGCTAGAATGACTAAACATTTTTTTTTTTTGTCTTTTAACTTTTTTTTTGTTTTGTTTTAAAAACAATTGTTTCGTCGATAATTTAAGACCAAACCGAACAAACCAACGACTACAAGAATTGCAAAGAACAGAATTTGGAATCACAAGCAAATCAAGAAACGCAATTTCCTAGTCAACAGGTCTTTTTCCTCTTCTTCGATTCAGAGGTTAAAGAGAGAAGTAAAAATGGCAGCTCCGGCGATCCTAAACGGCGGCGATGCGACGGAGAGAGAAACTCGAATGGCTCACTCTGCAATGACGTTTGTTCAGCTCATTAATGGCGGTTACCATGTGATTACAAAAGTAGCTCTTAACGTTGGTGTAAATCAACTCGTCTTTTGTGTCTTTCGTGATCTTCTTGCTCTCTCCATTCTCGCACCTCTCGCTTTTTTCCGTGAAAGGTTTGATTTTTTTTTCTTTCCAACATCTTTCTCGTTTTGGTTGAATTGTTCTGAATCTTTTGGTCAATGAAATTTCTGATTTATTATATGCAGCAAAATCAATGGATCTTAATAATAGCTCGATCTTTCTGGAATTGAAATTAGTTTTTTTTCTTTTCTTTTTTCCTCTCTGTTTGATGAATGGATTAAAATTGTCTGGGTTTGGCTTGGATTTTACTTACTTTTGGATCTATTTTGTACTTGTCACATACTGTTTAAGTATTGTCCTGTGAGTCTAAATATTACTCCTTTTAGTAATCGTGAAACTCCAAAATATGTTTGATGATAATTGTAAATGACAGATTCTGTTTTTATGATAAAATCAATAATCATGGTTCTTGTTCTTTTTTTTTTTTAACTCTTGTAGAAGGATCAGACCTCCTATGAATAGAAGTATCCTCTTATCACTCTTCTTTCTTGGTTTAGCAGGGTAAGTAATCATTATCAGCTTAATTCTCATTATCTTTAAAATCATGTTAATGAAAAGATTCTAATACTATTCTATCTCAAATCTTGATAGGATATTTGGGAACCAATTACTATTTCTTCTCGGTTTATCGTATACGAATCCAACTTATGCTGCTGCTATACAACCATCAATCCCAGTCTTTACCTTTCTCTTGGCTGTGATGATGGGGTAAGTATGATATTCCTCGACATTATCGGTAGTCTTTACCGATATATTCAATTTTTGAAGGTCCTGTTTTCTTTGAATGCAGTACGGAAAACGTAAACTTGTTTAAAATCGAGGGCCAAACTAAAGTTGGAGGTACCCTAGTTTGTGTTTCGGGTGCTATAGTGATGGCTTTGTTTCGTGGTCCAGCTTTGTTTGGAGGTAAAGATGAAGACTTTACAGTAAAAAGCTTAATAATTGATAGAAATCAACAAGAGCCTCATGGATGGTTAGTCTCTGGTTTTCTTGGTCTTGGGTTCGACCTATGGCACATTGGAGGTTTTTGCTTGGTTGGAAACTGTATCTGTATGGCTGCTTTTCTCGCTGTTCAAGCACCGGTTTTGAAGAAGTATCCTGCTTACCTTTCGGTTGCTGCATATTCATACTTCTTCGGTGCATCGATAATGATCACAACAGCTATCTTTTTTGTTAAAGATCCTAAAGATTGGAGCTTGACACAATCTGAGGTTCTTGCTGTTATATTCGCAGTATGTTTTCACAACCGATATAACATGTTTATTTCAATGTGTTTGATACAAAAGATCTGAGTATTTTCTTTTTCTTTTTTTTTTGGTTATTGTTCCTCAGGGAGTGTTTGCATCAGCTCTAAACTATGGACTCTTGACTTGGTCCAATAAAATTCTTGGAGCTGCTTTGGTTTCTCTATACAATCCTCTTCAGCCAGCAACATCCGCCTTTTTATCTGCAATTTTCCTCGGCAGCCCGATCTACCTTGGAAGGTTTCTTTAAATTTGATACTCTTACTTGCATCTTTGATGTATACCATCCACACACATAATCTTTCTCTCTTCTTCTTGTGTTAAAATCTTTTTAACCTCAATTTTTCTATCTCTGTACAGCGTTTTGGGCGGAATCCTCATCATTTGTGGGCTTTATATGGTTACTTGGGCATCTTATAGAGAACAACAAGAAACAACAGTTACTGGAAATGAAGCTTTGATTTACAGAGATGAGACTGATAATAAATAGGATCAGGTAAAGCATTAGTTGTTTTTAACGTCAGACAAGAACTTGACAACGTGAACAAATCATACAATTTTTACGGGTTAAAAATTTATTCTATGAGAAAGAAACAAATCAAAATAATCTTCTTCTTGTTCTTTTTTTGGTAGGGCAAGTTCATCTATGGATGAAAAAAACTCTTACTTATTTTAGGACTCTCGGAGTTACGATTTTAAGAATTGGGTTTACATCATCAAAACGAGTTTCTAGGTGAAAAGCGTTCAGTCTTTTGATACCTAATTAATTGTGATTAGCCAAAGGATAGAAATATAAATGATGACTGAATGAATTCATTAGATGAATGTGTTACAGTATTTATACAGAGATTAGGAGACACTAGGGATTAACTAATTACACTTATAACCTTAATCTATACATATCATTTACACACCCCCTCAAGATGGAAGGACTTCAGTTACTCCAATCTTGGAATTGAGCACGAGAAATCGTGTGGTAGTGGTTTTGTGAGAGTGTCAGCGAGTTGCTCTTTGCTGGAGACATGAAAGACACGAAGAGCACCATTTTGAATATGTCCTCACACAAAGTGGTAGTCAAGTGCTATGTGTTTCATCTTTGAGTGGAAAACAGGGTTTGCACATAGATAAGTCGCACCCACATTATCACAATATACAACCGGTGTATATGGGAGAGTAATTCCAAGTTCGGACAAGAGAGAGCATACCCATTGGAGTTCAGAAGCTGTGTTAGCCACCCACGATATTCAGCTTCCGTAGAAGACCGAGCAATTCCCCGTTGCTTTTTTGATGACCAAGATATTGGGTTGCCACCTAGATAAACAAGATATCCGTTTGTGGATACATAATCATCAGTATTACCTGCCCAATCTTCATCGGGGAAGGCGTGAAGTGTAAGAGGAGTGGTGGCACGAAGAAAAATACCATGTGAGGCTGTTCCGGCAAGATAGCGAAGAACACACTTGGGCACTTTCCAATGTATATCAGTTAGTCAATGGTTGAACAGGGATAGGCAATTAACCGCGAAGGCGATGTCCGGTTTGGTGAAAGAGAGGTATTGGAGGCTGCTGGAACTATACGTTACTCCTTAGCATCATCCAATGCACGACCAGAAATGAGTAATAACTTAGGAGTTGGCGACTTCAGTGTTGACATAGTTTGGCATCTAGCATATTTGTCTTGGTGAGGAGATCAATTAAGTGAAGTCTCACTGAAGTACATGTTGCTTCGATGCCCCAAAAATAGCTTAACTCGCCCATATCTTTTAACGAAAACAGTGTCGCAATGCTAAAGATAATCTGTGAGATTAGACCGGAGTTCCCGTGACAAATATATCATCCACGTAGACGAGGAGATATGCAAACTGGTGGTTCTGTTTGTAGATGAAGAGGGATGTGTTAGCTAAAGAGTTGGTAAATCCGAAACTGAGGAGGTAGGTGTGGAGTTCCTGGTACCACGCATGCGGTGCTTGTTTGAGCCCATAGAAGGCCTTCTGGAGACGACACATATGGTGAGGGTTATCCTAATCAACAAACCCTTGAGGTTGAGCAACATATACTTCTTCAGTGAGGGTACCTTGAAGAAAAGCATTGTTGATGTCGAGTTGGCGTGTATTCCAGCCACACTTAACGATAACTTCAAAGACTAAACGAGTCGTAGTCGGTTTGATCACGGGACTAAAAATCTCAGCATAGTCTAGTCCATACTCTTGCATGAACCCCTTGGCGACTAGACGGGCTTTGTACATATGTATAGAACCATTAGGAAGAGTTTTTAGTGTCAAAACCCATTTAGTATCAATAATACGCTGATGTAGTGCTGGAGGGACCAAATCCCAAGTATGATTGCGGAGTTGAGCGCCAAACTCATCGCCCATTGCACGTGTCTAATTTGAATCTCGCAACGCTTGGTTCACGGTTGTGGGTTTGATGGTTCGTGTGGGAGTTTCAATGGCAACAAGGTTTAGTTTGGTTTTTCGTTTGGTGATCTGATTTTTGGCCCGAGTTTGCATTGGATGTAAGTTTTTGTTTGGCGGAGGATTATGTTGGGGATCCAGTTGTGATTCTAGTGGAATTGGATTCGGTGGTAAAGGAGGTGGTGTGGGATTAGAATTTGGCTGTGGCGGTTAGTTTGTTGTGGTGATGTGAGGTGGGTTATAGGATTTGTGTGTTCTGGCGTAGTGTCGCCACGGGGAGAGACTGGGTTACAGTGTGGTTGTGAAGCTGATTGTGGTTGTATATCGTCACGTGACACTAGCGGAGTCGGTGGATCTCTTGGAAGTACTATCGAGTGAGTACCAGAGTTCGGGGGCATAACGGCAGGTAAAGATGGAGCTAATACGAGTAGCCGAGTCGGTAGGGTTAAAGTGGAAGTGGCGTGGTTTGGTTCATAGTCCAACTGTTGGATATGAGATGTTGGAACAAACGGTTGTGTTCGACAAATTGAACATGCCGAGATGTATCTATGCGGCCTGAGGTTTTGTACAAGCACAAGTATGCACTTTGTGTGAGGGAGTAGCCAATGAAGACACACGATATTAAGCGAGACTCCAGCTTGTGCGATGTGTATGGCCGAATCCATGGGAAGCAAAGACACCCAAAGACTCGAAGTTTATGATAGTTTGGTGTTTGGTCAAATAATTTTGCATAAGAAGAGACATCATGTAGGACTGGTGTAGGCATCCGGTTGATGAGATAAACCACGGTGGAGAATGCATATGACCAATATGACTTGGGTACGGAGGCACGACTGAGAAGTGTAAACCCGGTTTCAACAATGTGGCGATGTTTTCTCTCCGAGATCCCTTTAGTTCTAGAGTATGTGGTGGTGTGGTGAAATAAAAGATGTCGTGTGTGGTTAAAAACTCTCAGAGAGCAATGAACTCACCACCATTGTTGGAGTATAAGGTTTCAATCTTGTGTTGAAATCGGTTTTCCACCAAGGCTTTAAACGCTACAAAGGTTGCTTGGACTTGGGATTTTTGTTTGAGTGGGTATAGCCAGGTAAAGCGATCGACAATAGCAAGGTAATATTTGAAATTATTGGTGGAGATGATGGGTGATATCCATACGTCGATATAAAGGTATTCGAGTGGTTATTTGGACGAGATTGTGTTTATAGAAAAGGAAGCTTATGGTTTTTATTGATAAGACAATATGAACAATGAAGTTGTTTTGTGAAGAATGAGAAACTGGTAATGAAAATTGAGAAACAATAGATTTTAAAAGCGATAAAGATGGGTGGCCAAGTCAGGAGTGCCAAGAGGTGAGGTCGGTTTTCGGTGTAGGTGAGGCAGAGAAGATGGACGGTGTAGGGTTGACTGGCCAGTCGTATAACTCGTTCTTAGTTCTGCCTTGGAGTAACTGAGCCCCCGTGTTGAGATCTTTCACCTGAAAGTGAGCAGGAAAGAATTCCACAGAGAGTCCATTAGTGTTACACATACGATATACGGATATCAAGTTAGGAACACATAAGACATCATTTAGTTTTAAAGAACGAGAGGGTGTAGGTAGTGAAGTGGAACCAGTGTGCGAGATGGAAATGTTCGAGCCGTCGGCGATGGTGACTTCTTCTCCACCCGTGTAGGGCTGATGGAGTAATAAGTTGTTTAGGTCCGATGTGAGGTGATGAGTAGTCCCACAGTCAAGCAGCCACTTGGCTTGGGATATGTGTCGGAGAGGATTGTCCAGATCTATAGATATCATTTACAAGAAAAAGAGGTCATATAAGAAAATTTTGTTCAATTTTGAGCTAATGTGTGTGTGACTGTGACCACAATTTGTTGGTTGAAAACAAAATTCTAGTTTTCTTCTTTACATTTAAAAAACATCAATTATAAATTCAAACAAAATTCTAGTTTATCTACTTTTCTAAACATTAGTTAAACATTAATAGAAGATATTACAAACTTTATTTAATCGTTTGATACCTGGTTTTACTATTTACTGAAAATTAAATAAAGTTTTCTTATCTGATCTTTTCTCTTTCTCCTCTCGTAAGTACCAAAAACTCTAAGAAAATTTGAAATTGCCAATTTCTAAATACCAAAAAGTTATGGGGTAATTTTGTAAATAGCAAACATTATGGGGAAATTTTCATAAATATCAAATAATTTGGGGCGAATTCAAACTAAATCAAAAATTTTAAATACAAAAAAACACACACGAATGTATGCTTTATCTTCATCTATTGGCACTTGGCACCTTATAGATTTTTATTTTGAAGAGGTTTTGTTTTTTTTTGTTTTTCAAATTTTATTTGAAATCACCACTCAATTTTTTAGAAAACTGGTTTTCCTAGGAAAACTTTGTTGTTATATATCTATGTATTGGTTTAAATATTTAGGGAATCTACATGTAATGACTATAAACGACCAATTAATTAATTGACACAAAGTGACATTGTTCCTAACAGTACTGTATATGGTATTTTGACAATTTTAACCATATTTTCGAAAAGGTAGCGGTTGGGGGATTGTAGGGGGTTATTAATTTGTTAGAATAGGATATCAAAGATAACTGCCATGTTCGGGAGTTAGTCGCTGAGCGACCAAAAATACTGCATTTTTAAGTTACTTAAAGTTCAAGTTTGTGGGGAGTAAATTGCAGCGACGACTGATGTTAGTTATGGCGACCATTTCTAGCTATCGCTATTTTTTCCAGCGACTCCATTTTTTTTTAATAATTGTAGTTGCAGCGACATAAACGATTAAAAACAAGACTAAATTTTGGTCGCTCAGCAACTTACTCTCGAATAGAGGTAACTTACTGCGCTAAGAGTTATTGTTGACTAACAACGTTAACAATGTTATACAGATAATTACAACGTACGTACGTATGATCCCGTTGTTAAGTAATAACTAGTCTTTACCTGACCATAGACTCGTATACTATCATATACGTAAATACAATTGAAATTGTACGCAATGTTGAAGTTACCGGTGCATATCAGTTACTGAGATTATTTATTGTTTACCCTGATAAATAATCTGAACTAGTTTTTTGAGACAAAAAATTCAACCTAATTACTGTATAACTAGAATTGTAGGTAATGTTAAAGTTACTAGTGTATATATGTTGTTGACGTTACTTTAACTTACCGCATTAAAAGCCATCAAAGTTAACAATGTTATTTGGATAATCAGGTAAATCTAATTTTTCTCTTATGATCTTTAATATATTTTTCTTCATTTAATGCTACGTATCTTAAGTAGTTCACCTCGACTTTGAAAAAAATAAGGGTAAAAGTGTCATGCGTTTATGACGACAATAAATAAATTAAATTAAAAAAAATTGGATGCTTGTTTATTAATTAAAGTATCATATATGTATATTGAGCTGCTTCACCCAAATATTTACAAGGCATGAAAAGGTTAAGGCTTGAATGTTTTATAGATTTTGAAGAGTTTTTGGTTTTTATTTTTCAAAATCTCATTAAATCTCTACTAAAATTTCTAGATAATTGATTTTCCTATAATTTAGGAATTGTTTTTGGTTATAATCTGTCATTCAAGCTTTTAGATTTTTAGTTTTCCTACACATTAGGAATCTAGTTTTTATTTCATCTTCGTTAGTCTTTTCGAAAGCAAAAATCCTTCTTCTTCTTCTTTTTTTATAACAAAATTTAATAGTAAAGTCGGTTAGGGGCATAATCTCGTTTATTAAGAATCCAGTTCAAGAACTTCATTTGTTATCTGGTCTGGTTTTGGTTAACTGAAGAATTCAATAGTCTTTTTACTTTGGTTACACAATGGAGGAGGAAATGAAGAAATATTAAGTTTTTCTGAGTTCTCATAATCTCTGCAACTCTGATTTCATGATAACTTCAGCATATGTGTATTTTATTACATTTATTCAAGTGGTTGACATAAATTTAAACAAGGGCTAGTAACATGAAAGTCAATCTCCAAAACAAGTATTTTCTCATGATTTATTATATGCAAAACTTATAAAAATAATTGAAACTTAAATAATACAAGCATGATTAAAAAATGAAAAAAAAACAGGCCCATGAACTGGGACCAGAATCGATTGTTCCAGACTTCTAGTAGTTCCTCCGATGCCTCCCTGATTCACGGGCCACCGATGTTACATTTTCTAATAGAAAAAACTTATATATGCTCAGCCTTAATATGATTTTGTTTTGCCGATCATGTAAATGTGTTAGGAACTCTCACGAGAGATAGGATTTATACACAAGTATCAATATGATATTTTAAATCATTGTCAGCTATTCCAAAGTTTTATACTATAACTCTATGAGATATTCACGGTTTTACTAGTATTTTTGAACCGATCTATGTTTTAAAAATATAAACAAAAATAGCAAGTACATACGAAAGTTGTTATAACTTATAAGTTTCTTACGATTACTTAGATCACTGATGACATCACAGATCTAGTGGAAGCCATTAAATAGCAAATAAACAAAAATCATTGACTTATTGAAGTACGGAATTATTGACTTTCTCCCACTTCATCATCAATAATGTTAAAACATTTCTAGATATTTTCATTTCTGATCATTTGTGTGGATAAACATCTTATTCTTGGGAATGGTTAATCAAAAAACAAAGATTCAATTTCTTTTTATAAGTTTAGAAGATTCCTTTTTAATAATTCAAGAATCTTTTTCTAATTGAAGATTCTTTCCATTAGTTTATACAAGAGCGAAGAATCTTTCAACTTTCACTCCCTACAAATTACGGGAGAAAATTCACTTTTCCATTAATAACATTAAGTAAGAAAAAGAAGGAAGAAGAAGGAGAAGAAGAATGGCCACTTGTCCTCCTTTCGATTACTCGGCCAAATATTACGACGGTGACGGCGGCGGCTGCGAGAGGCGGAGCAGCTACTTCGGAGCCACGACGGTGCTTGATCAAGGCGTTGGCTACGCCGTTATTCTTGGTTTTGGTGCTTTCTTTGCCATCTTCACATCTTTTCTGGTTAGTTTCCGTTTCCGAATTTCAAAATATTTTCTTATGAAAACAAAAAAACTTCTCCCGACCACAAAAAGAGTAGATATTTTCGATGATTTCGACTACCAAATAAAACAAAGAATACTAATTTTCAATGACTACAAATACTTAGACTAGACGACAGACGTTATTATTATTATTATTATTTTTTCCTTTTTGTTTCAAAATTTATTACAAAAATTGATTAACCGGATTATCTATATATAATGTTTTGAAAAAAAATTTGGCCGATTCAGTGTATATGAAAATTATGGCGACCGTATGCAATTTTGTGTGGCCAAATTGTACTAAAATGCACTCTTATTTGTTATCTCTTTTGACTGTATTGAAAAATTTGGATAATCAGAAATTATGAAACAAAACAAATACTAAAGTTTTTGACGAAAAAAAAAGAGAGAGATAAAGCAATTATAATCTAATACGCATCTGAACTAGAGCAAAACATATAGTCCATATACTTAAAAAACTAAACACAATTAGTCAATCTGGTTGAGTGCAATTAATACATATATAGTTCACTATAGGAGTCTTAATTTCGGGTTATCATATCTTTTTCTGTTCGGACTATTCAGTTTGTTTTTTTTTTTTGAATTTTTGGTTATATATATAATGTAGTTGATATTATAAAATATGAATATTTTCCAAAGTCCACGATGATAATTTTCTTGACTAAATGAATGAAGGTATGGTTAGAAAAACGATATGTGGGAGCTCGTCATACCTCGGAATGGTTCAATACAGCCGGAAGAAACGTTAAGACAGGACTCATTGCAAGTGTCATTGTGTCACAGGTAAAACTACGATTTATAATTCTAATAAGTCTTATTGATTATTTAAAGTAATATATTACCCGTTTTTGTAAGTACCCGATGATAAATTTATGTATAATTTAACTATAAATTTTGGTTAAAAAATTATTGATTTATTGATGATATGAAGTAGTATACTACCCGTTTTTGTAAGTACTCGATTATAAATTTATGTACAATTTAACTGTAGATTTTGGTTAAAATTATTGATTTATCTTTTGTTGGTGGATGAGTAAAAAGTGGACATGGGCTGCGACCATACTGCAAAGTTCGAACGTAGCATGGCAGTATGGGGTTAGTGGACCGTTTTGGTATGCTAGTGGAGCCACCATACAGGTTAATTCCAAAAACAAAAACTATATAATATAATTTTTTGTATCTATATGCATAATTTGAATCTAGTGAATAATCGATGATGATTGATAAACAAAATAGGTGCTCTTGTTCGGTGTGATGGCGATTGAGATAAAAAGAAAGGCTCCTAATGCTCACACGGTTTGCGAAATCGTGAAGGCTCGGTACGTAAAGTCTCAATTAGTAATTGATTTTTTTTTTCAATAAAATGACATTTTAATCTAACCGGATTCTGGATATATAGAACCGAATCAAAATTTTTTGAATAGCCGATCGGTTCTAGAATATTTCAAATTGAAACCGAACTAACTCAAACAAACAATTATTTTATTAAAATAGTTAGTAAATTAAAATAAAACATTAATTTTATCAGAATGACTTTAATTTAAAATTTATTTATTTTGCTGAGATAAACCGACTCAATCAAATAAAATATTTTAAATATGTTAATTTATTTAGTTTTGGTTTGTATATTTTTGATAAAATTAGGTGGGGAACCGCAACACATATAGTGTTCTTGATGTTTTGTTTGGCGACAAACATCATAGTGACAGCGATGCTCTTGCTCGGAGGCTCGGCGGTGGTGAATGCACTCACCGGAGTGAATTTATACGCCGCAAGCTTTCTCATTCCTCTCGGCGTCGTTGTCTATACTTTGGCCGGAGGACTTAAAGCTACATTCCTCGCAAGCTACGTCCACTCAGTTATAGGTAAATGACATTTTAATTATATATCTTAAAAATGTAATATTAATTTATATTAGGAATATAATTTTATTTATTTATTTTTTTGTATAAAGGTTGGCCAAAATTTTAAAAAGAAAATTATAAAGACGAAGGATATACATTGTCATAATCTTTTAGTATGCATGTGAAAATTTAGTCATGCAAAAAGCAAAAAGCAATACATATTATATATACAATAATACAAATATTTGTTAGATTTGATATATTGTGTTTTGATCGAAGTAGTAGCCTATTACAATGAATAAATATTGACTATCTTTGTGTAATGCGTTTATCTTTCAGTTCACGTGGTTCTAGTCGTCTTTGTGTTTCTGGTCTACACTTCGAGTAGTGAGCTTGGGAGTCCGTCCGTGGTCTATGACCGGCTAAGAGATATGGCCGCTAAGTCAAGGATATGCACTGAGCCACTTTCACACCACGACCAAGCTTGCGGTCCGGTTAATGGTAACTACAGAGGCTCCTATCTCACCATGTTGAGCTCTGGCGGCGCTGTCTTCGGTCTCATCAACATTGTCGGAAACTTTGGCACTGTCTTCGTAGACAATGTGAGATTTCTTTTCAATGAAGCATTTTAGTTTAGTGTTGATAAAAAAAAAGAAATATTTTAGTTTAGCTTTTGGTTTCGATTTTAGTTTTAGTTTTTGCCGTAAGATTTTAATTTCTGAAACCCATATTTTTGAGTTGTTAAGTTAATCAAATTTCTATAAGTATGTTTGTTTAGTAATATAACACCCATTCAAGATCATATATTCTGATTAGCAACGCTATGAAATGTTGAAGTCGTAAATCATCAAAAATACCACTCCGCCATTATCTTATTTAATGTTATTGTTTTTTTTTTTTTGGTAGGGTTATTGGGTGAGTGCAATAGCTGCTCGACCTTCATCAACCCACAAAGGGTATTTGCTTGGTGGACTCGTGTGGTTCGCTGTGCCTTTCTCTCTAGCCACCTCGTTAGGCCTCGGTGCACTAGCCCTTGACTTGCCTATAACTGCGGATGAGGCTAACCGAGGTCTTGTCCCACCTGCCACCGCCATTGCTCTCATGGGTAAATCAGGATCCTTGCTTCTTCTCACTATGCTTTTCATGTAAGTACACACTCGCTCTAGTTCATATCTATAAACAAGTTTTGGTATATCGATGATATTTCCATTTTTATAAGTTGTCCGGTTTCTTCTTACACAAGGAACCTATCTCACATACAAAGATATAAACGTACGTATTCCAAATCATGAGTTTAATTTGCGGTCTTTGTTTGTTTATCCTCAGGGCTGTAACATCGGCTGGTTCATCCGAGCTAATTGCGGTCTCATCGCTTTTCACCTACGACATCTACCGAACATACATAAACCCTAGAGCGACCGGTAAACAAATCTTGAGAATCTCAAGATCCGCGGTTCTCGGATTCGGATGTTTCATGGGGATTCTTGCAGTGATCTTGAACAAAGCTGGGGTTTCACTTGGATGGATGTATCTCGCGATGGGAGTGCTCATTGGCTCTGCGGTCATGCCCATTGCTTTCATGCTCTTGTGGAGTAAAGCCAATGCCTTTGGTGCGATTCTTGGATCGACCTCAGGTTGTGTTCTTGGGATCATTACTTGGTTATCAACCGCAAAGATAGAATACGGACGCGTTGATCTTACTACTACTGGGAGAAATGCTCCCATGTTAGCTGGTAACCTCGTCGCGATTCTCACAGGTGAGATTTCTACTAGTTCGGTTTGGATTTGATAATTAGTAGAGACGAAAAATAACTAAATAGAGATGAAAATAAAAATAATGATCCAAGTTTTGGCTATCTCATCAAGATAATATTTAAATTTAACTGGGAGTCTATTTTCATTATGATATTCTATAACTAAAATTAAATACTCCTTTTGTTTCAAAATAGATGACATTTTCCGGATTTCAATGCAATTTTTTATATTTTTTTTTTAATTTAAAAAGTGCATAGTCAATTTTTTTTAATAATCTTGTTGTCAATTACAAGATAACATTTTAAATAAAAGTCAACACCTTCGACATTTTTTTGATTAATTATTATTTCCATACATGATGCTTTTTATTTTTTAAACATCATATATTTTGAAACAGATGAAATATATGATTTTTTATTTGGTTTTGGTCATCTAGCTGAACTCCTATAATACATATATAAATATAAAGTTTAATTGTGAAACATTTTTATTTATATCAAACCTAATACTGATTTGTAATTGCAAACATATAGGAGGGTTTATCCATGCGGTGTGTAGTCTAGTCCAGCCACAGAATTATGATTGGTCAACGACAAGAGAGATCAAAGTGGTGGAAGCTGGGGCTCCAGGGGACGACGATACTGATGTCCCTGCGGAAGAGCTAAGAGAGGAGAAGCTGAGAAGAGCCAAGGCTTGGATTGTGAAATGGGGTGTTGTCTTTACTATACTCATTGTTGTCATTTGGCCAATTCTTTCTCTCCCTGCACGTAAGTCTTACCATATAAATGAACATAAAGCTTTATTCTTATATATGTATTAGAATTTTTGAAATTTTTGCAGGTGTGTTTAGCAGAGGATATTTCTGGTTTTGGGCAATTGTGTCTGTGGCTTGGGGAACTATAGGATCACTTGTGATTATTGGTTTGCCTTTAATCGAAAGTTGGGACACGATCAAGAACGTTTGTATGGGAATGTTCACGAACGATATTTTAATGAACAAGCTTGATGACTTGAGCCATAGGCTTCGAGCTCTAACCATGGCTGTCCCTGAAGCCGAAAGGATTTATTTGCTTGAAGTTGAGAAGACCAAGAAAACCGATGAAGAAATGTGAAGAAATATCAAAATGAGTACATGAAAGATGGTTTCCTTATTTTGTTTATATGCTTTAATTTGTTTGCTCATATTTCGTGTTTGGGTGAAATCATATCACATTAAAGTGGTCTTTTTCTCCTTTTTTTTTTTTTGGAGTCGAAATCAAAGACTCAAAGTTGTCTTGTTTTGCACAACGTGTTCAATATATTTGATAAGTGTATGTATATAAACATACATTAAAAGAATGATTAATTAGATTTGATCAAATTTGAGTGTGGTTAATTACGGTACAGCTTGGATCCAAATCGAATTTGGTTGCGGTTCTGATGGAATAAAGATTTGGTTTGGCAGTGTCATTTGCATGACTAGTTGAGTTTATTAGAGCACATATGGCATAAGGGCATAAGCCCAATATAATGCACATCAAACCCAAATGGCCATGTATCTAATTAGGGTTTTTAGCAAGACAAATATTCATATTTATAGTTTTGTAGTGAACATCAATAAAGCTAACCTTCTTCTTATCCTTTATACATTAGAACTTTTATAAATTAATAACCTCTCTAAATTAATAAATTTTTTCGGTTTCAAATTGGGTCAATGTAATATTTAACATAATTCGATAAAATAATAAGATAATAATTTTTTTTAAAATCCTATGTAATTAAATAGTCTCATCAATATCATAAATTAATAATTATATAAAACTATAAAATATAACTAAGATAATTTAGTGAAATATAATTCTAGTGTTATTTGTTTATTTATAAATTTATATTTTTGTGTAAGTCATCGATAAATTTGTCATACTACATAAAAACATATAGTATTATCTTTTCAAATTACATCAAAAAATTATTAAAAATTGCATATACGATAATTATTTCCTAATATGTAACTGCCGCTAAAAATATTAAAGTATGATTTTTAATTTCGTACTTTAAATATGAATTATATTTTAAAATTATGCAAATCTCTCTATAAATTAATAATTATTATTTTATTAATAAATTAATAATTATTAATTTATCAATAAATTAATATCCTCTCTAAATTAATAAAATCTTCTAGTTCTAATATTATTAATTTATAGAAATTTTACTGTAATATCAATCAAAGAATCTTTTATATTAAAAAAAAGAAACATTCATTTATATTTTGGTGTTGTAAATAATCCTCTTTTTTTTTCTTTTTCTTTTCACTAAATAAAGCTCTAAGAACATCTCCAACCCCATTTTATTTTCTTCTCTAAATTCTATTATAGAGTAAAACCTTCTCCAACCTCACTCTATATTAAAGAAAAATAACATTAGTTAAACTTAGCACAACAAAAACATGTAATACATGACATAATGACTACATGAGGGATTTTACATAATATGATAATCGAACATGATGAGCGTGATAGATATACCAATTGAAGTTGCAAGAAAAACTCCACCTCTAGAGGTCAAAATAAAAGGAGATGATAATATTCGATTTCAAGAAATTTTTGGTCAATATAGGAACATCAAGGATAAAATAGCTTATTTTAAAATTTGAAATGCTTTAATTGATCATTTGTTGGAGAAATATTCTATCGAAGATGGTTAAATTTTTTATTATCTTTTGTTGTTTTTGTTTCTTATGTTGTGTAATGTAATTTTAGTTATGTAATATTTTTTTAATTTTAATAAATTGTCATTTCATTAAATTTTTGGTTTAAAATAAAACATGTGGGTTAAATTTATAATTTTGATAAATAATAGATATTTTTAGAAAATTAATAATTAAGTAGAGATAGAATATAGTTGGAATAATTTTTTTAGAGCAAAAAAATAGAAAAATAGGTTGGAGTAAAACCTATCTCTATTTTAAAATTACTCTATTTTAGAATAAAAAATAGAGGAATGAGTTGGAGATGCTCTAAGGAGCTATTTCATTTCTATCTTATTAATTTAAACTCATTTGAGTTTGAACCTATCTTATGAATTTAGTTACCGAGTTCAGTGTTACACAAATTGGTTATTTAGGTGGCCAAAAACTATATATCCGTCACACACAAAAAAAAACATGATGAATGTATTTGTAACTTTTTAGTTAAAAAATATATGACATTATATTTTCAATTTAGAGATTTAATAAATATTTAAAATAATACTACATAAATCAAATTTCTGATTAAATCTCCCGATCAATTCACTTGGTAGTATGCTCTTCTCCGGCGTTCGATTTAACGTCTTACGAATTTTTTGAACATTGGTTGGAAATAGTACTTGAATTGAATTGGTTTGTTTTGGTACAAATATTTCTGATTCGAATTTTTGTTGGATACAATTTATATGTTTTGGTTTGGTATGCGTTTCAATTCGGTTTGGCTCGCATACCAAATGGGCCACGGCCTAACAAACCATTATTTGGATAAAAATAGACCAATTTAGAGTAATAACCCGACCCGGAATTGTAACCGGGTTCTTTAATCGGGTGCCCATTTCTTTCTTCTTCTGAAGTTTTTATCAAATCCACACTTTCCTCAAATCTCTGTCTCAACTCTTCTTCTTCGCTTCAGCCATGGGAACCCTATCTCTCTCATCTTCTCTCAAACCTTCACTCGTTTCATCAAGACTCAATTCATCTTCCTCTGCATCTTCTTCTTCATTTCCAAAACCAAACAATCTCTACCTCAAATCCACCAAACTCATTTCACCACCTCTCAGAACAACTTCACCGTCGCCATTAAGATTCGCTAATGCTTCAATCGAAATGTCACAGACACAAGAATCAGCTATTCGCGGCGCTGAATCTGACGTCATGGGTCTTCTTCTTAGGGAACGAATCGTCTTTCTTGGTAGCAGTATTGACGATTTCGTCGCTGATGCTATCATGAGTCAATTGCTTCTTTTAGATGCTAAAGATCCTAAGAAAGATATCAAACTCTTTATCAATTCTCCTGGTGGTTCTCTCAGGTTAAATCCCGATTTCGTTTGTTTGTTTTCTCATTTGGGTTTATGCGTTAATGGCGAAAAGTTCAGTCCTTTGCAAACTTAGGTCAGAATTTAGGGTTTTAGTTAGCATTGCAAAAGTAATTCAATTTTGTGGAAGTTTAATTTTAATCTGCAATTGAAGTGTCTCCTCAGCTAATTTGCTAAGAACTATCTGATAAATTTGTTTTCTCATTTGGGTTTATGCGTTAATGACGAAAAGTTCATTCCTTTGCAACTTAGGCCAGATTTAAGGGGTTTTGTTGGCATTGCAAAGTAATTCAATTTTGTTAAAGTTTATTAATCTGCAACTGAAGTGTCTCAGCTAATTTACTAAGAACTATCTGATAAATTTGCTATGCGAAAGCTAATTTTGAGTAATCTTGTTGACTTGTTTTATTGGGTTTTGATTCTGCTTCAGATTATCTAAATTAACGTTCTTTGTGTTCTGTTAGTGCAACGATGGCTATATATGATGTGGTTCAACTTGTGAGAGCTGATGTATCGACGATTGCTCTTGGTATTGCTGCATCAACCGCTTCGATAATTCTTGGTGCGGGTACTAAAGGCAAGCGCTTTGCTATGCCCAACACAAGGATAATGATTCATCAACCTCTTGGAGGTGCGAGTGGTCAAGCTATAGATGTTGAGATCCAAGCTAAAGAAGTTATGCATAACAAGAACAATGTCACCAGTATTATTGCTGGATGTACTAGTCGATCGTTTGAGCAGGTTTTGAAAGATATTGATAGAGATCGGTACATGTCTCCTATTGAAGCGGTTGAGTATGGTTTGATTGATGGAGTTATCGATGGAGATAGCATTATTCCTCTCGAACCTGTTCCTGATAGAGTGAAATCAAGAGTCAACTACGAGGAGATTAGCAAGGATCCGATGAAATTCTTGACTCCCGAGATACCTGATGACGAGATTTACTAAAGCCAAGCTCGTCTAGATCCAGGTGATTGATCCATTGACTATAACACGGCGGAAATTGAATAATGTTTCATTATCTAGAACCAATTAGATTATTGTGATTCAGAGAGTAACTCGAAATTTCTCTCGTTGCTCTCCAGGGATCTTCGAATGTGACTGAGACTGGCGGTTTAGAGGAAAAAGCTCGATAACTTCTGCGGTTACTGGTGATTGGCTTTGCGAAACTGAAGCGGGTAGTGCTTGCCTTTGTAATCCTCATATTTCACTTATCCAGAAAATAATTGTTCTTTAAATCACTCTATTTTGAGCATAATGACTTCAGTTGTAGATTTCATTTATGACAATCTCTCCTCAACTGTTATATGGATTCAAGAAGTATCAGTCTAGTCTTTTTTTAGTATTCATATTTAAGACCCATGAATTTTTACAACAAATAAACAAGCATTCAGAAGATGATAATATATATCAATATTAATGAATTACGTATGTTGGTAAAATACTACTCCCTAGTCTCCCTTAAAACATTTCTTCCTTGATACCAATGGCAAAGTTGTCATTTTCTTAAATGATAATATTACTAGGATTGTGCTAAGCATTTGTAGTCTCGTAGTAAGCTCAAGGCTGAATAACGAATTAGGGTTTAAAGAGACTTTTTGGGATATGAATCTCATATTCATATCATGTTACGTATCTCAGCTACATATCCTACATACATTATATCGTCTACACCCAATCAACAATAGAATCATTTCATTGGGGCATGTGGTGGCCCGTTTGAGGCAGCGCTATTGCGGGATGGTCCTGAATCATCTCTCGCCAGTTTTGATATGTCGGTTTGTTTTGCTTATCTTTCTGTTACAGTGCTGGACTAGCTCAGTGGATTCAGGATAACATCCATGTGTCTGAGAATGAAGAGGATAAGAAAGAAGAAGAGGAAGGTAATGAAGAACCTGAAGAGGGAAGCCAAAGCGAAAAAGAATCAAACAACGGTGAGAAACTACATCTCTCATTTAAATGTCCATGTCATTCCCTCTAGAGCATGTCATGAAGTTTGTATCTTGATGACCAAGTTTGAGAAATTTAAGTCGGGATCCTTTTTTTTTTTTTTTTTTTTTTTTAGGGATTTGAGCATAATTTAAGAGAGAAAAATCTCATCCTGTTGTCATGTTGGATAAAAATGTTTTCTTTTTGAGATAGATGACATATTTTTTTATTTTGGCCATGAATGTTTTGAGAGTTTTTAAGTGGTTTTTAGTCTTTGGATTTTGGCTTTTGGTTTTTGGTTTTTGATTTTTAGGTTTTTGATCTGTGGTGTAGATTTTAGTTTTTCAAAAACTTGAAAGATAATGTTTTTAGTTTTTAGTTTTAATATATAATTTTTTTTTTACTTTTTTAATGTTTTCTACTTTGATTTTTAATTTTGGTTATATGTGTTGAAAAATTAGTAAAACAATGATATTAAATTTTAATAATCAAATAAAAATTTACAAAATTTCATAACACCAAAAAGTACTGAAAAATATACATAGGTTTAGTTTACTCTTTTATAGAAAAAAAGAAATAGTATTTAGATAATTAGATTTCTTGATTAATAAAATAAAAATAAAATAGTTACAGCAAATCTTGTGAAAATGTTTTAGTTTTAATGAATTAGTAATCAACAGTTTTCAAAAAAAAAAAACTGACGTTACTAAAAATAATTTTAGGGGAAAAAAGAAAAAACAAATATATCACAACAAAATCTCTTAAAAACTAGTAAAAGTAAGGTTTTTATTTTCTGAATCAAATATGAGAAGCTGTTTATCATTTATTAAAACAAAACAGAATATACAAAATTGCAAACCGTTAATCATTTGACAAAGAAAACCTATCAATTGACCAAAGTTCAACAATATGTCGAACCACTTGAAGATGTTTGAGTGGTTCAACACAAATTAATACTTTTCTTTGTAATCGGAAAATAATAAGATACTAATTAATAGCGTAATATCGCATGTTAATTTAATGCATAAGTTGGCCAGAAGTCTCCAAAATAAAATATATAACATTAACCACATAAGGATACCAGTAGAAGTGGAACCTATGGATCAAAACATGAATGTTATACAAAAATGAAATGACACATGAAAAAATGAGATGACCATTTATCATGACTTCAGTGACATTTTTTTTTGCATTATACATAACTAATATGGATTTGAATTCGAAAGAAAATGCAACGATAACATTAACATAAATTAGACTATATGCATATATCTTTTAATCAAATGATATAATATGTCATATTATATTTTCTTTTATGAAGAAAGTTATTTTATGGTTTTGTTTCGGTTTACATAATAGGTTGTATAGTTAATATTTCAATTTAATATATATATATGTATATATATATATATATATGAAAATGAAAAATAAGAGATTTTCTTTAATACCACTAAAAAAACTTTTCCTTTTAGAGTAGTGGTATTTAAGATGTTATTTTCATATTAATAATATTTTCATATAAATCTTTATAACAAAACATACATTCTCTAATCAAATAAAAAATTATAAATCCACGCATAGCACGAGCACCAGTCTAGTCATAATAAATTTGTACATGTACATTAGAAATCTGCATAACATTACTCGAAAATTCGCATACAATTAGCAAATTAAATTCAAATTTAGAATTAATGAAGAATGGTTGTTAATTGTAATTTTTATAAAGTACAACAAAAAAAAATTCGTGAGCCACTAAGTATTCCACGTCAGCAGTTCAAAAATGAAGCTTGCTCGATAAGCTTATAATAATTCCGGTATTATTTTATGACCGAAGAGATTTTTTCCACAATACTTTACTTAATTACTCATCAATTTGGCATTATTTCATCCTTTTAGTCCTCTGATTCTCATTTTATTACAGTTTATTCATATAAATCATAATACATTTGTTCATGTACATTAGAAATCTGCATAACATTACTCGAAAATTCGCATACAATTAGGAAATTGGATTCAAATTTAGGATTAATGAAGAGTGGGGCTTATTTGTAATTCTTATAAAATACAAGACCCGAATATGTTAATAGTCCAAAAACACACGAAAACGTTTTAGTTTTCCCTCTCAAAAGCTCCCACTTTACCACTTAGGGTTCAATCATTAAAAATCCCTAATTCAATTTCTCATCCTCCCTCTCTGGTTTTCTGCAAAAACTCAATTCGATTGCATTCCAAAATCCTCTTTCGTCTTCCCGATTTCTGGAGTAAACCCATTTCTCATTTCTACAGTGCGAAACGATGGAGGTGAATTTGACGGCGGGAGCGATAACGAAGATGATGAATGGAGAAATAGCGAGTGAGAAAGAGATGACGCCAGTGCTACAAGTGACGGAATTGAAATTGATTCAGACCAAGATTCAAAAACCACAGCAAAATCAAGAATCAAACAAAGATAGGTATAAGCTTTTGTTATCAGATGGGGTTCTATTGCAACAAGGAATGCTTAATACTTCTTTGAACATTCTGGTGGAAGAAGGGAATATTCAATTGGGTTCGATTATAAAACTCACTCAATACGTCTGTAGTCTCATCCAGACGCGAAGGTAATATCGAATTATCTTAACCCTAGATTAGTAATTGGTATAGATGATATAAAAAACCAATCTTTGTTTTAATGTTTCTGTGATGATAGGTTTGTTATTGTTATGAAATTGGAGATTATTGCGGAGAAATGCGAGATAATTAGAATTCCTGGAAAAGTTGGGAAGTCTAATGAGCCTGGTCAAAGCTCTATTGATCAACAACATGGTGGAGCTGGTTATGTAAATACTCAAAGCATTGGTGATTTTGAGCAGCAAGAAGCTAGAAGAAGTGAAATGACTGGTGGGAGATTTGGTGTATCTGCTAATTCACCTCAGCCTCAAGTTCCTGACGCTGGGAGATATGGTGTAACTGCTAGTTCACCTCAACCTCAAGTTGGTCAAAGATTTGGTGTCGGTTCTGGTATTCCAGAAACATCACCTTCCACTAGACCTTATGTGAGTTCGAATGCAGGTTATGGAGGTTCTAGGCAAGAGCAACCTCGGGTTCCTGTAACAACTGGTTATTCCCGTCCTGTGCAGTCAGGTTATCAGCCACAACAACCACCTATGTATGTTAACAGGGGTTCTGTGGCTAGGAATGAAGCTCCTCCGAGGATAATTCCAATTGCTGCGCTTAATCCTTACCAGGGTCGGTGGACCATCAAGGTCAGGGTTACGAGTAAGGGAGAGCTAAGGCGTTTTAGTAATCCGCGTGGGGAAGGGAAGGTGTTCAGTTTTGATCTCCTTGATGCTGATGGCGGAGAGATACGTGTGACTTGTTTTAATGATGTGGTTGATCAATTCTTTGACCTGATTGTGGTTGGTAATGTTTATCTGATTTCAAGGGGAAGTTTGAAGCCTGCTCGGAAGGACTATAATCATCTTCCCAATGATTATGAAATACATTTAGACTCTGCATCAACGATACAACAGTGCTATGATGATGATGCTGCCATTCCGCGCAATCAATTCCATTTTCGTAACATAGGTGATATTGAAAACATGGAGAGCAACAGCGTCATTGATCTAATTGGTATTGTTTCGTCCATCAGTCCGACAGGAACAATTATGCGGAAAAATGGATCTGAGGTAGAGAAAAGGGCACTTCAGTTAAAGGATATGTCTGGCCGAAGTGTTGAGGTAACCATGTGGGGTGATTTTTGCAAGGCAGAAGGACAGAAATTGCAAGATCTTTGTGATTCTGGTGTACTCCCGGTTCTTGCTGTGAAGGCAGGCAGGATCGGTGAATTTAATGGGAAGCAAGTGAGCACCATTGGATCAAGTCAATTCTTCATAGAACCAGATTTCCCCGAAGCTAGACAACTGAGGAATTGGTATGAGAGAGAAGGAAGGAATGCTCCTTGTATCTCTATATCTAGAGAGTTTTCAGGCGTTGGTAGACAAGACGTTCGCAAGGTAATCACTCAGATCAAGGACGAGAAGCTAGGGACTTCAGAGAAACCAGACTGGATCACAGTCACTGCCACCATTTCATTCATGAAGGTTGACAATTTCTGCTACACGGCTTGTCCTATTATGAATGGAGATCGTCCTTGCAGCAAAAAAGTCACAAATAACGGAGATGGAACATGGCGTTGTGAGAAGTGTGACCGATGTGTGGATGAATGTGACTACAGGTATATATTGCAGATCCAGTTACAGGACCATACAGGCCTAACCTGGGCCACAGCCTTCCAGGAAGCTGGTGAGGAGATTATGGGAATGTCTGCGAAAGATTTGTACTATGTGAAGTATGAACATCATGATGATGAGAAATTTGAAGATATCATCCGCAGTGTCACTTTCACCACGTACACTTTTAAGCTGAAGATTAAAGAAGAAACTTACAGCGACGAGCAACGGGTTAAAGCAACAGTTGTGAAAGCTGAAAAACTGAACTATTCTTCAAATACAAGGTTCATGGTAGAGGCAATGGATAAACTCAGGAAAGGAGATGCAAGTTTTCTTCCTACTGTAAAACCAGAGAGTTCCAACTACAGGTCTGATGCATTTAACTCTGGTATTGGAACCTCAGGAGCTAGAGAGACCACGTCAGTTGACACACACACAGAATTCGGATTACCTGCAGCAAACCAAGGGAGTCAATATGGAAACCAGTACAGTAGCAATTCAAGGCCTCTTGGCGGTATTACTAGTTGTAACGCGTGTGGCAGCAATGGTCATGTTTCTGCAAACTGTCCAAGCGTTATGAGTGAGCCACAAGGACAATACATGAGTGGCACACCGGGAAGATACGCAGGAGGAGGCATGCCAAGGCAACATGTTGGCGGCTACTGAGAAACTCAAGTGACTATTTCACATCATCATCATCTTTCTATGTTTAGATACAAAGGTGCTAAGGTCAGAGGCTGTTTTGACCGTTTTAAGTTTACTTTTATTTTATCTAGCTTCATTAGGATGTTTCAGTTTCATCTTTTGTTGGTCTTTTATGGTTTTTTTGTTTGTTTTTGGCTTGTTTTTTTCATTGAACGAGCTCTGAAGATTGTGCTAGTGGATCTTTTTATGGGTCGTTTAGTGTTTTTGTTTCCTTTGTATAAGAATATCTCTCTTTATTATTAGATAATCTAAAGTTTAAAGTCAATATAAGAGGGTGCTGAGGAACTTATTAACCTTTTATTTAGACCCATTTAAAGGGATAAAACGACACACCATTGTTTTGGTTTACACAATTCACTGAATTACAAAAACCTTACCCAACACACAATCCAATCCTCATAGTAATTTGTACTTTTTGAAATCAATAAGAACATTCTCTCAGTAACAGAGTCCAGTTGATTTAGGAGATTCTCCAACATTTACATTGTAATAAACCTCCTTCACTCCCTCTCCTATACCACAATGTCCCCCAGAAAAGCCTGAGTCGCAAGGGCTCTGGTTGTATCCAGAATCCACAGTAACAGTAGCAGTTTTAGCAACCATTTGCTCAGCTACCGCTTTGAGACGGTAACGTTCAGCTCTTGACCCAATCACCTGTCCCAAGATCGAAGCTCCTATGGTCAAAGCCATGGCTGTTTTAGGCATCAGCACAGATTTCCTGAGCATTGCTATAAAAGGAACAGCAGCATGGACCGCCACAAACCAAGAAGGCGAAAACTTCTTTGTGTGTTCTCTCCATACACCAAGAGGCACGTTAGCAGCCATTCCCATGAGAGCGATTGCAAGCATCTTTTCAGGTAAAGGCTGAGGACGAAGACTTTTAACCAAAGCGGTCTTCGAAAGTGCAGCTCTTGCAGCTACTATAGGAGCTGGACATCTATATTTTATACCAGATGGTAGCTGTAATGCTTTCGTTACAAGAGGCATGACTTTGCTTGCAGCTCTAAAAGATTTGGCGATAGGACAGTTCCCGGTTTTTAACCATTCGTCTCCAACGGCCTCATGTTTCGATGAGTCCCCAGACTACAAAAAGCAAGCAAAGAAAAGACTTCTATCAGAAACACTAAATCCTTGTGAAATCTGAAGTCTTTTTACAAAACAATTATAATCTACCTGTTGTTGTTTGGAAGGTTTAGGTTTCTTCTGTTGTTTCTTCCATTTCTCTGAGAAAGGACCAAACCCAAAAGGTCCTCCAGGACCAAAAGCTGATAGGCTTATAGTAGCTACCTTACCAGCAAGAGGATTGAATTGCAGAGGAGCACAATCATCTCGGTAACTCGAATTCCCAGAAAGCGGCACAAGACCGTCTTTTCCATGGAAGAGCTTGAATGCTGAATCAAATCCAGGACCATCCTCAAAAATCGGACCTTTACCTCCTTGCACCTGTTCAACATAACATAAACTTCATCACCAGAGAATCAAATAGCATTAAAATTTCAGGCTTTTTAACGAAAGGTAAGAATTTGTTTGTTACCGGAATTGGAAAACTCATGGAGGAGAAGGACAAATTGGTAGGCTTGTTGATGTTTCTCAGGAAAGGGCATTTTTGGATTATGCTTTCAGCAACAAAAGGACATTGAGATGATTGATCCATTGAATAATCCTGAGAGATTGAAATTGAAACTAAAATTAATGATCAAACGAACAAAAAATTTAAATTTTTCTTAATAAGAAACAAACCCAGGATGTAATTAAAGAACAAAATCGAATCAGCTTTCGATAAAACCTAAAAACCCAAAACTAAAATTACCCTAAATTCGAATGGAAAATAGGAATCCTGCAAAGTGTTCGGATGAGAAATTCAACAGAAAATTTACATCGCACGATCTACTTTGTTACAGATCGAAAAAAAATGAATCATGAAACCTAGAGAAGAGATCTGATTCGAATACAGGAAAAAATCTAATGAAGAATCGATATGATAAATCAGAAAAACGAAGCTCGAGAATCACTTGAGAATTTTCGCCGGGAAGAATTTTGCAGAGTAGCTTTAGATTTCTGATAAAAACGTGTGGCGAACACAGACGTGTTTAGGAGTCTCCATTGAGAGTTACCGGTTAAGTCGGTAAAAACCGTGAAACTCTGGTAATAAGCAACCGGTGATAGCCGGTTAATGTGTAGCGTGGTTGACTCTTTATATGTATGAAGCACGTGGTTGTGTTCGGTGTGAAACCGAACCAAGAAGAATATTTGGTATATGAGATGGAGCTGATGCCGTTAATTGTTACGATTATTCTGATCTAACGGTAGAGAATTTAGTGGGGGTAGTAGCTTCAGTAGTTGTTGGAGACTTGTAGTGAAAATTAAATTTTTATTTTTATTAGGTTAATATATAAATTAATACATTATATTTTGTTGGAACTGAATTTTGCAAGTGGTCCGACTAATTATTTGGTAATTTTTCCAACGAGATTCATCATTGAAGTATCCGAGTTATGAGTGCGCTGGATTCTTCGCCATAACAAATATGCTCATACGTTTTTTTTACCAAAAAAGAAAAAGAAAAAAGTGGGATGCTTCAAAAGTTTAGAAAACTTGCAAAAAGATTATTATGTGTTAACATTAAAATAATAAAATATATGGGAGTAATTATTACAAGACTGAATAGTTTTGGAAAAACTGTGGTGTAATATTAAGATGATTATTGACTACTATACACAATTATGCAACTATGCCGGACTTGGGCTTAAATCTGGGTAAATGAATCTTTAGACCATCTCCCCAAAACACCATTTTAGTGTAATTTTTACACAAATAGAAGGCTAAAAATTATTTACTTTAGTGTGATGATATAGTGTTACACCAAATTTAGTGTGATACTATTCACAAAACCAAACAATATCCACTTATTTTATTAATAAAATAATGAATTAAATAAGAACTAATAATTTTTAAAAATAGATATAAAATGAGAAAAATATTCACCAAAAAAAAATGAGAAAATAAATATTTTAGTGTGATATGTTTTTAATGTAATATAATTATATAATAAACAAATATTAGTCAAACCGATTAAATAACAAAACTAATAATTATTTTAATAATAAAATAATATATAATATATTTTTAGTGTTGTGGTTGGAAATGTTGAAAATAGTGTAATTTCAACACCAAAATGATATACAATGTTAGATGCTCTTAGGCCTATAACGTATATATATATATATTTGGGTCAAACTGCCTATATTTTGTTTTGGTCGATTTTTGTCAACGTTTTGTCTAACAGAGATGATCGAGTCTCTCTTGGCCATGAACGTGACTGAGACCGATTGTCATACTATCATGCTTGTCCACTCGCCAACATTGTCCGCGAGCCTCTCTTGTGATCAAAACTGCTTTATAATTCTTTTTTAATATATATAATTTATCCCTTGGTGATGTTTGGGAAAGGATACACTCATACACATGCCCAAGTCTTGTAATTTCTTATCAAAGCTTGAAGTAAATAACTCATACATCTATGTTAGTTTCTTTGGCATATTGGTATGCTTGGTTGCCTTGTCCCTAAAGAAACTTCCTTCATGACTCTTATTAACTTATGGGTCTTGTAGAAATAAACTCGAGCAGCAACAACGAAACCATTCTTCCTCTCCTGCTATTTGCCCTAATCCGACCAGATTTCCCTGCATTACATGGTTCATGTTAGTATGAAAGATACATATGTTACTTTTTAAGACTATTTTGACTTGATTCTGTGAATTTTAAACTTGTGAGTATAGGCTCTAATTGATCTCATACTTATCATATACGTAATTTATTATGCACATCTCAAAGGACTACCCAAATAAGATAGAAAACCATGAAATTTATGCATGTTTCTTTTCCTAAAGATCAAATCTTACGTGCCAGAGGACATCGAGATTCTAATACAATGTTCTTGGAGGTTTTATAGTAGTTCATGAAGTGAAACCGATCATTCAGCAAGATCATAAACCAAAGACAACACCATCTTCCCCCTAGCTAAACAAGCCTTTTGCATTATTTTGTTCAAAGGATTGCATTCCATACCAAAATTTTACCAGAAACTCGCAGATGTAAAAGACAACCAAGAAAATGCAGGAAACTAGCACACATCTTTCATAAAGACTGATGGTATTTGACATGACAAATGAGGGACATGGAAAAAATGCCTGAAGAGTCTTCTACCAACCATCAATCATATATCCAGTGGATCAAAAACCAAAACCACCAACCCACAACATCAAGAATATGAGCCAGGACCCAATCAGTAAAAAACATCAACGCTGTTCTTGAAAGAGGAGATCTCAATCCTAGATCAGTAACTTATCTATAATTGTTATGCGATCTAATTCATAAGTAACCTATAAAACATCAGCCAAAGAATATGTTAGCAGCATTTCATCAACTCGAAATCTTCAGATTAAATTTATACTGCTCTGTACTATTTTCGCCTTAGCAAACCCGTTAGAGTGTGCCTTTGGCATTATTCTGTTCAATCATTACATTACATTCCATTCTAAAATCTGGCCAGACACTAGCAGAGGTAAAGGGAAGCCAAGAAACCACACAAAAATAGCACATACAGCTTTCATGAAAACAAGTAAAACAAAGTGACTCAGGACACTTTTAAAAATTATTAATCATATAACCATTCATGGATCAGAAAGCAAGCCACCTCAACATCAAGAACATGAGCCAGGAACCAAAGTAGGTTCACTAGAGTTTCTACGATTCCTGCTTCCTCTGGCTGTTCTCAAAAGATTTTAGGTTAACGTTATGCGACCTAATTCATAAGTAACCTATAAAACATCAGCTGAAGAATATCTTATCATCATTTCATTAACAAATATTATCATCATCATCCAAGTAACTCACAGTATTGAAGATATCACCAAGCCTAAAAAAGTTATACAGAAAAAAATGTCACCACTACAATGAAAGAAAGCTCTATTGCCTTCATGTTGTTTCATATTAAAGAGTAAAACTTTTCTCAATCAAAGACTCTGATTTATCAATTACCTCAATTGGATACTCCCTAGCTAATTAGCCTGAGTTTTCGAGCTCCTAAACCCTTTTTTAAGCTCAGTAACTCTCTTCATACAAGCTGCCTTAGTCTTCCCAGGTACTGCAGCTGCAATCTTCTCCCATCTCATAGCTGTCTCCTTTGGAAAAGCTTTTAAAGCATTAAGCAATGCAATGTCTTCTCCATTACTCCAAATCTCCTTATTAGCTTCATCATCTCCACCATTTCCGGAATTCTCAGCGTTTTCATCAACCAATCTTGGATCCGAAGCTTTCCTATTCTTAAGAAACTGAGCATAATCATCACTCTCGTAAATTTTCTTCTCTCCAATCTCTTTCGCCTTCTTAATCACATTCTCTGTTTTGTATCTTCCTCCAAACGCTGAAGCCACAGCTTCCCATCTTCCAGGCTTACCAGCTGGATGTTTTATCAATTGCTTCTTCAAAATCTCGATTTCTTCTTCACTCCAATCTCTGGTTTCATTCACAGATCCATTCTCTTTAGAATGCGGAATCACCACTTTTCTCGAAACTTCCGTCACCGGAGAAGGATTTTCCGGCGGATTATCGTTCTTCGTTGTTGTCCCTTTAGATCGTTTATTCACTGACTTTCTTCTCGATTCGCGTTCGTTATCCGTCGATTGCTCATCGTGGATCTGTTCTGGCTCCAAGATCTCACCATAACCGACGCGAATCTTACCTCCGGTGAGTGAAGAAGGAGCGAAAGGACCGACGAGGAAGGAGAGTGAAAGCCATAAGAGAAGTGATTTGGTAGGTTCGGAATCGAAGTAGAAGAAGGAGAGAGATAGTATGAGGATAGAGATTGAGACGGAGATTGAGATGAAGATCTTCTTAGGGATTTTAGAGTCTTCTTCTTCCTCCGTCGTGTGAGAAGAAGAAGGACGAGATTGGAAGACAAATCTAGGCCTGTCTTCGTCGAAAAACTCCATTGCTCCGTTTCTGTAGACGAAGAAGCTGAAACAAATTGAAATTTATGTTCATAGTAATTAAAAATAAAAACAAACAAATCTCAGAAATGGGCCTTCAAGTTTTATTTGGGCATATTCTAAAGCCCATATATGAAACTAACTAATTTATGGATTAGTTTAGATAATATAGAGCAAAAACGCTTAATTAATTAATTTTTGGTGGAATTGTAGATAGAGACAGGTCACAGAAGATTGTGCCACTAATTATGCTCTTAAGCCTTCACGCTGTTCCAACTACGCAGCAATTGCAGAGAATTTCACACGTTTGAGTAGTGCCTTTAATTTAACGTCAATTTATTATTGGTTTTATAAAAATGGAAATATTGTTGATATAAAAACTGGAAGGAGCTAGAAGAAAAATGGAAAATAAAATATTAATTATGAAAATAAATAAAACTTTTTGGAAAAGTCAAGAGAAGTATTTATCTTCTATAACAACTTGGAAACCAGGGAATGAATTAGGGAGAAGCTAGAGAGGCGGTCATATAAAGATCTAAAATAAACGATAAATCGTACGGTTCAAATTAGAGATGATGTCATTAACTAAAACATCAACGGTTTATATTTGAATAAGTACGGTAAGTTGTGATGCAGGAGATTATAGCCAACACTATAATATAATTCTTTTTTAGTTGAGATATTATAAAGTAGGGTTTATTTTTTGTTTTGTTATCACGAGAACCACACAAATAACACGGCAAAGAGAGAGAGAGAGCGGTGGAGTCGTATTAAGGAAGAAGTTCTGGATACAGTCTCTTCCCGTCGTCGGAGGCGGAGTTTATGCCTATTGGCTCTTGAGGTAACCGAGATTGCCGTATTTTTTTTTGTTTTTCGTGATTTGACTGTTTGCGATTCTTACTACTCTCTTCGTTCTATTGTTTTGCTTTCAATCGGATTGGTTTTAATGTGCCTTGAGTGCTGTTGTATGAGTAGAATCGCGTTTCTGAGATCTTATGGAGTCGGATTTTACGTATCCGGATTATATTCTAATCGAATTTTAGGGTTACGCTTTTGTGGGGGATTTTGTTATGTACTCGTTTTGAATTGTCAATTTCTTCGTTTATTCAGATCTGAGTTAAAATTGTGGCCGCTCAGAGTTAAGATTTCGTGTTTAAACATTGTGGAAATTTCTCAGAGATCATGAATTGGGGTCTAGTCTATACTTAATTGATTAGAGTTTAGTTTCTTAGGGTTTCATGTAGAGTTATAGCATTTTCTGGTACTGCTACTTTTGTGTATAAGATTGTGATTATTTCTTTTGTATTTTGCGTGTTTTTTCACTTCTGATAATGATTTTTGCTGCTGTTGTGTTCATTTTCAGGTTATATTAAGCTTTGTTGTTAGTGGATTTTCTTCTTTTGAGATATGGAACAAGATTACATCTGCTCAGGCTGCTACCAGTATCGTGTTTTTTCATTGCAAGAAGCACTCGATTGGCGGTTTCTTTCGCGTGCTGATTTCCTTATTGGCTCTTTCGTGAACTGCACCTAGTTGTCAGACCTTCTGCGATCTTTACTGAGGTGTGATGCAAATTTCTGAGTCAGGTATGTTTTTTTAGCTTACTCAAGGTGCTTTGCATATATGATTTTGACATATTTGTGAAAACCTAGATGTGTGGTGAAAGTAGAATTTATTGTCAGTATCTAAATAAGGAAAGTAGAGATTTATCAGATTTGTTTAATATTTTTTGGGGTAAGAATACAAGATATGGAAATTTAGAGAAAGGAAAAAACTGCCATCAAGAATTTAGGAAAACTCAAAAAGGAAAAATAGATGATAAGAGTTAAAAAAGCACGTCAAATGCTCCATACTTGTAAACAGCTTATATGACATGATTTTTCTTATACGTCAGATTTATTGGATATAGAACATGACTGTTTGATGGCATCTTTGTTTTCTGTAGGGCTGATGTTTGCAAGTAATCCTACCTTCTCATAGTCCTAGAGTGTCATCTAAATCTTGTCCCTTCAGTTAAACAATAGTTAGTCCCTCTTCCACATCCTGTTCTTATGAGAGCTGGTTGAAGAAGGATGTATCAGTTTCTTTTCAAGTTTTGACTTGTCATAGATGTGTCTTTTCCGCGAGTCTCTGAACCCCTTGAGTGAAATGTTGTGAGCATGAGTTTCCTTGTGTTACCGGGAACATTTACTTTCAGTTGGTTCACCGCGTCTTCCAGTTCTCAGTATGTTCTGTCTTTTTCTCTTTGCATCTTTCTTTTGCCTTGATGGTCAACCCATTGATGTTCAAAGTAAATAAGGGTCAGTCTACCCAGCTGGAGAATCTTTGATCTTGCTGCCATACAAACAACTGGAGGATTAAAGTTATAAACATATTACAGAAGTTCTCTACAGACTTAAACTAAAGAGGATACTTTGTTTTACCGTAGAGGTGATGGAGAGGTAGGTTTGATTTCTCTGAACTTTGGCTTCCGACTACTTAACTTATAGTTTGTGTTTGCTTCTCAATGTCTTGTGCAATTGTAGGTATACGTTTCTTAAAGAAGTTGGTGATGGAACTTTTGGGAATGTTTGGCGAGCTGTCCATAAGCAGACGGGTGAAGTTGTAAGTTCTTCACTGAGAGCTAAAGGCAATGTATAATGTTGTGTGCTTGATTTTTAGGGTACTGAAGCTTTCTATGGACAGGTGGCAATTAAAAGAATGAAAAAGAAGTATTACTCTTGGGAAGAATGTGTGAATCTGAGAGAAGTGAAGGTACTGTTACTACTGTATCTCCTTTACTGAAATGTTGTCAGTATTCTGACTCTTATGTTCGTTGATTCCTCTCTTTTCTCATTTTAGTCACTTAGCAGAATGAATCATCCAAACATCGTGAAGCTGAAGGAAGTCATCCGGGAAAATGATATCCTATACTTTGTGTTTGAGTACATGGTATACCTCTGACTGCTTTTAGTTTGATCTTACTGCCTACTTGTTTTGTTTCCATTACTCTAAATTTCTTTCCTTGCTTTCTTGATCAGGAATGCAATCTTTACCAGCTTATGAAGGATCGCCCTAAGCTTTTTGCAGAATCTGATATTCGAAATTGGTGTTTTCAAGTCTTTCAAGGCCTTTCTTACATGCATCAGCGTGGATACTTCCACCGTGATCTTAAGCCAGGTAATTGACAGTCTTGAGTTTCCAATTAACATTAGCACATGTGTGATGGAGATGGACTGTTTTGATTCAGTTGCCAGGTTTTGGACTGTTTTGATTCAGTTGCCAGGTTTTTCTACTGCAGTCATAGTTGAACAAATTTTCAAATGAAACATGTATATTTTTGCTGGTGCAGAAAATCTATTAGTCTCTAAAGATGTCATTAAGATTGCTGATCTTGGCCTGGCCCGGGAGATCAATTCGAGTCCACCTTACACTGAGTATGTCTCCACACGCTGGTAAGATTCATTCCCTTACGCTGTTGAAATGAGGCCTTCAGAAAATCAATATATATTTGTATGTAGTTCGTTGATCCATGTACTGATGTTGATTTTCACATCTGTTGATTTGTCCGATGTCTCTTCCTTACTCACCCTAAGTCTGTTCTAAACTTCCTACAGGTACAGGGCTCCTGAAGTACTGCTACAGTCATATGTATACACGTCAAAAGTTGGTTAGTTTTCCCAATATACCAATAACAGAAGGTTTTTTTCAATATGGTGTTGTCCAGTGCTTAACAATGGGGTAATTTTAATTCTGTTTCAGATATGTGGGCGATGGGTGCTATTATGGCAGAACTGTTGTCTCTACGCCCTCTTTTTCCCGGAGCTAGGTATTTGTCAATGGTTAATTTCATTTGTCCTGATTAAACAATGTTACAGATTGGAAAACTAACCAGTGACTGAAATGTCGCCTGTTTAATCCATGCAGTGAAGCAGATGAGATCTTCAAAATCTGCAGCATCATAGGCAGTCCAACTGAAGAAACATGGTTGGAGGGGCTTAACCTTGCTAGCGTTATCAATTATCAATTCCCTAAGGTATGTTTTATCTCAATCTTTAACATTTCTGGGCCACTGATTTTGTATCTTAGGTTACTAGTAATTATCCGTTTGTTATATTTTGCAGCTTCCCGGTGTACACCTTTCAAGCTTGATGCCATATGCTAGTGGAGATGCAATTAACCTTATTGAGCGCCTTTGCTCATGGGATCCCTGCAATAGACTGACTGCTGCAGAGGCTCTACAGCATCCGTTCTTTCAGAGTTGCTACTATGTTCCACCATCTCTCCGACCCAAGCTGTCTGTTGGACCGAGAGGGTCTCTTGAGCAGCAGCAGCAGCAACAGCAATCTGTCAAGCAGTTACCGGCGGCTCCAACCAATAATGTTAATAAGCCGTTCAACAGTTATATTACTCCAAAGACGAATGCTCCTTTTGGCAATGGTGTCAACAGTTATGGTACTCCAAAGACTAATGCTCCTTTCGACAATGGAGCGACCCAGCGGAAGCTGGATATGGCTAATAATAATTAGTACACGGCATGGAACAACAAACCTGTGAAAAGTAATTATGTCAAAGATGCAAAGTATAGACCACCGGGAAGGAAGAGTCCTCGTAAGTAAAATCACATCTCTTTTTTTCTTCTTTCACAAAGTTTGTTTATCATCTGAATGAATGAATGAATTCAAATGATGCTGTTGCAGCATCTATGGACAAAAACTGGGTATTTCCTCGTGGAGTGTCGGAGACTGCAAATAGACTAGCAAATGCAACAATCGGAGGAAGATGGACTCAAAGTCAAAAACAACAACCGGCTATGAAGGCAGGGTGGGCGGGAGAAAGTGGTGACATGTTCCTCAGACCTACACAGCCTCCAAATCCCTACTCTAGGAAAATCGCCGGTTAAAACCCAAAGACTCTTTTCTTATGACTCATATAAGTTACGAGCCACCATCATCATCACCATTGTCGTTTTGCTTTTGATTATCGCTATTATGTTCCCGAGATTCCAAGTTATCTGGAGACTACTATGTTAAAAGTTTCCCTCTTTTGTGTTTCGTTCTGAAGCTCTCTTCTGTCTTCATGAAGTGACTATCAAGTCTGTTATGTATGGATTATTACGTTTTCAGTTTGCAATAAAGCTCTTGACGTTGCAGTAAGTTTCCAATGTTCTAAAATCAGTTGATTGTATTGGTTTGGTGTCTTGTTTTCAAGTGGTGAAAGATTCCTCATTTCTTATTGGAAGAGTTTGGAGTGTTTACTTCCTTGCTTACGAAAAGGAAATGTATTTATGACTAACTGAGAAGGTTTACAATCTACAAAAGTATCGATGCGTTATGTTTGCGGGATTCAACGTGCGTTTGGGGTTTTGATTTCGCTACTGGGTATTCTTCTCACAACATTAGACTGTCTGTGTGGCAATGGCGGTGAAAAGCTTTCTTCTTTGCGGCTTCTTATAAGAGATGCTCTTCTTCTCACAGATTCTTAAGTTTTTGGTCAAGTGTTTAATCTGGACTCAACCAAAATGATCTTAAAGCAATCTCATAAATGTCATGACCCTTGTTGGAATATGAAAGATAAATCAGAAAATTCCATTATAAAGCATACAATATCATCATCTTGAGTTTTTGAGCAGAAAGGTAGAAGAAACATACACAATACAGAATTAACTTAGACACCTGAAAATGTTTAGTTATCACTTGCCTATAATGAGTTTGGCTCTGGTATCTCCTTCGTTGACCTGGAACTTATCTGTTAGTCCAAAATGAGCCATAACCAAATGAAGTTTATGAGCTCACCACCTCTTCTGAGTTGCTCCACGTGAGCCTCAGGGTCGCATTGAGAAGCTGCATAACAGAGAAGTTCCACCCACACTTTGCTCAATATCTCCCATTTGCTTTTGTTATACTTGTTCTCCAGCTGCATAAGGTCTTTGGCTAGCCTGCTAGCTTCAAACAACACAGACTTGCTTCGATCTCCTTTCACGTCCACTGGATCAATATCACTATTGACGTCCGAGATATTTATGGTGGCTATCTTCATGCTTCTTTTGTTATAGATTTGCCTCCTGTCAAAGAAATTTTCAGCTTCAGCCAATATGTCTCTGAATCTGATCTCCCCAATTCCAATAACCTTGGACGTGTAAGAATATTTCCATTATTGTGGCCGATGTATTAACGGTTCAATAATTAAAGTTCAAGTTCATATTAAAGTCTATAGTTCTAATACATTAAAGTCGATACCGTTATGGATCGGTCTCGGATACAGAGTGTTAGAATTGGGTATATTGATAACCCTCTCCCTTTACCCAATATGTGATAAAGTAAAGTTCTCATTAAGGTATACAACTTTATATATATGTATAATATAAAGTTATAATTAAAAGGTGTTATATTAATAACTCTTCATAACTCTTCATCAAGTATAAATACAAGTAGTTATTGATTAGAAAAGTGTGTAAAAAAAATATAAGAGAATTACAACAAGAAAAGACAGAGAATTGAAAGAGAAAAGACAGGATTCTCTCCATCAAAGAATCCATTCAAGGAAAGGGTTAACGGAAGAAGAAAACAAGAGATCAAAGATCATCTGCACAAGAGATTCATGTCTGCAGATAATGGTTAGAGGTTCATGTCTGATATAATTTACATTTGATATCAGAGCCAATCTAGATATGTTTGATTCACTATAAAGGATTGATTGGTGAAATTGGAATATAATTTTCGTTTTTGTTTTTGGTTACAACTTTTTATTAAGTTATAGGAATTCGTTGATTGCAATATCATTGTGTAGATGATCAGATTATCTTTTCAATGATATTTCAAATTTGAAATATGGCCTAGAATTCAGAAAGATACAGAATTTAGAATTTTCTGTAAAATTTTGACAGTTTTCGTCGATGAACAGTGACGATAAACAGTAATTTCGTCGATGAACAGTGATGATGACCATGAATTTCGTCGATGAACAGTGATGATGAACAGTGACGATGAACAGTACCGTTAAAAAAAACAAAAATTTCTAAAATATTTTCACTGCAAATATAAAATCAAAGGGCTATTGTATTATGCAATGTTAATACAATATAAATGTTAAAATACCTATTAAAGTTGAGAGTTTATATTAAGTATAATATGTTAATCACCAAAGTGGTCTTGTTACACTTTATGTAACATTAAAGTAAAAGATTCATAATTGATTATGATTAAAGTATGCTAAATGACATGAATAGATTTGATTGATCAATTGTTTGCTTGCTATATCCTGGGAGATCACCCAAAGTTGGATCATTGGATGTAGTTAGTAATACTTAAATGATTAATCTTTTCTACTACGGTTGATGGTGTGTATACCCAAAGGTAGCATTGCTATTAGCTTATATGTATGATTTGATTGATTGTTAAAAAAATATCTAAACAACATCATGTATAGTGTATGTATTTAAAGTATTGCCCAAAGGTTACTTGAATACATACTATTAAATTGTTTAGATTATATTGTTGATGAATCTATATTAAAGTCTCAAAGCACTAATAGGTAAGTATGTATAAAGTTTGCAGTTTCATCAAGGTATTAAACGTAGTGCATCTAATGAAAACTTAGCATTCTTGTGGCATAAAAGATTAGGTCACATATCCAAGGAAAGGATTATGCGGTTGGTAAAGAATGAGATTTTACATTCGTTGGATTATAGTGACTTTGATGTGTGTATAGAGTGTATTAAAGGAAAACAAACCAAACACATCACTAAGAACCCAGCCACTAGAAGTTTTCAACTTTTAGAGTTGATTCACACTGATATATGTGGTCCGTTTAATGCTCCATCTTGGAGTGGTGAAAGATATTTCATCACCTTTATTGATGACTTCTCACGATTTGGATATACTTATATATTGCATGAAAATGCCGAATCGGTGAATGTATTGAAAATATTCATCGATGAAGTGGAAAGGCAATTGGAAAAGAAAGTTAAAATCGTAAGGTCTGATAGAGGTGATGAGTTTTATGGAAAATTCACCGAAAGTGGACAATGTCCTGGTCTTTTTTGCGAAACTTCTAGAAAGTAAGGCATTTGTGCGCAATACACAATGCCGGAAACTCCTCAGCAGAATGGTGTAGCTGAAAGGCAGAACCGTACTTTAATGTAAATGGTTAGGAGTATGCTAAGTAATTGCAATTTAGCCATATCGCTGTGGATTTATGCATTAAAGACAGCAACCTATGTCTTAAACCGGGTTCCTAGTAAGCCAGTGCCTATGACTCCGTTTGAACTTTGGATGGGGAGAAAACCCAGTTTGAGACATTTACGAGTCTGGGGTTTCGATTTCGGTGGATTTGATTGTGTGTGGCTTTTTCTTTCTTCAATGGTATTAAAGATCTTTAGAGTGATTCGATTTTGCAATGCAACTGTTTAGGCTATGTCTGTGTGCTGTTTGCTTCCATGGTGGCTAAAAGCTTTCTTCTTGCAGATTCTTATACTCGTCTTCTCTGACAGATTCTTAAGTTTTGATCAGAATCTCCATTGGTTAAGGGTACAGTGAGATTTCATAGGTTTGAAGTGTTAAATCTGGACTCAAGCCAGAATGTTCTTAAAGCATCATCATACATGTCATATTTGGAATATTAAAGATAAATCAGAAAATTTTCATCAGAAAGCATACAATGTCATCATCTTGGGTTGATGGTTTTTGAGCAGAAAGGTAAAAAACACACACACAATGCTGAATGAATTTAGACATTGGGAAATGTTAAACTATCACTTGCCTATAATGAGTTTGGCTCTTGCATCTCCTTTGTTGATCTGGAACTGATCTGTTAATCCAAAGTGAGCCATTAGAAGCCAAACAAAGTTTATGAGCTCACCGCCTCTGCTTAGTTGCTCCACATGTGCCGTTGAGTCGCAATGACAAGCTGCATAACACAGAAGTTCCACCCACACTTTGCTCAGTATCTCCCATTTGTTTATCTTGTACTGTTCATCCAGCCGTAGAAGGTCTTTGGCTAGCCTGCTCGCGTCAAACAACACAGACTTGCTTCGATCTCCCTTCACCCCCATTGGATCAATTTCACTATTGACATCCAGAATATTTTCGGTGGCTGTCTTCACATTTCTCGTGTTCTCGATATGCCTCCTTTGGAAGAACTTGTCAGCTTCAGCCAATGTGTCTCTGAATCTGATCTTCCCAATTCCAGCAACCTCGGACATCAGACTGGGTTGCAAGATCAGGAGATACATCATATAGTCTGAGATGATCTTGCTAAACTCGCGGTAACTGTAATGATCTTTTTCATCATAACCCTCTGGGGCAGTCTCTTCTTGTTGGTAACATAGCTCAGTTGCGATGTGCCACATCAAAAGACTCTGATCATAATCCATCTTTGCGATATAACGCACCAGTTTTTCACGGTCTGCATTCTCTGGCAGGTTGTCTCGCAATGTCCATTCTCCCCGAGCCAAAGATATCCTTTTGGCATTTTCAGGATTGTCTCCAAACTTTGATTTGTATTTCAGCTCATTGAACATGAACGTCCATAATTCTTTCGTCATGGGCTCTCCATGTACATATAACGTCCTCTGGAAGTTATCAAGTGTATCCGAGATGTCGAAGAACTCACTGAGGTAATCCAACACATACTTGATGAAATGAGGGATGCGGGATAGGAACTCAAAATAGATAGGGTAAATAGTACGACGAGCCCAAGGATGCTTTCTTGATAACTCATTGACTTTGTGGCTGATCTTTCTGTGCACATCATTGATCAACTTGGCAATCCATCCACTATATGTCTGGATGATGAAGTTGAGTATTTTGAATGGGAAAGTTATGATCTTCCATGAGTTGCGGCGAAAGCTACCTCTGGCATCGTGGATCCTTGTTACCTCTGCTTTTGTAGCATACATTAGAAAGTTGAATACGTTGATGCTTCCACACCACCTCCGGAGGAAGAATGGCGTCGTGAGCACTTCATGCTCAAGCACCAATGAACACTTATCATCACCTTCCTTGATACATGGTTTCTTACCTTCTTTGGTACACTCATGCTGACACTCATCCTTCTTCCAACGCAGCTTTCTGAAACTAAGTAACCAGTTGAAAAGTCTCTCTTTCAATGTTGGATCCTCGTCGGGGTCGTCCTTCAAGCTACTTAGTGCAGCACATGTCCAGTCGGAAAACAGAAACAAAACGATGGATATGAAATCCAAAGCTATGCCAACTGCAAACAGCGTGTAGGTAAGTACAACATCAGCTCCGTTAAATAGTTTGTTTTTGTTGGGTTTCCTATCAAAGAGGATGAATGCAGCCACAAGGGTGCCAGAAGCAACGAACCGTGAAACAGTTCCAAAAAGGGTATGAAGAATCGCAATCTTGGTGAATAGAGAATCATAGAGGAAACCAAGCTCAATCTCAATGATCCTCAAAGCTTCCTCTGGTTCATTCAAATTCTCAAAGATCTCTAGGCTCTCGTCACGCTCTCTGAAGCTGAAGATAAGGTTGACTACAAGGCCCTTGAATGTGTTGAAGAACTTGTAAGCATACAGAGCAATCTCAAGATCGCTCAAACTATTTCTTTTTTTCGACACGAATGATCGATGCTCTAACTTCTTAGGCCTATGTGCCTTGTCAGGCTCATCAATCAGAACGATCTTGGTGGGTAGTCTTGCATCTTTCTTGGCCTTATACTCCTCCATGAGCTTTGCGTAGTTTGGTCCTGGATCTGGTGCTTGAATCATAGAGTCCCTAAACTTATCCAAACTCGCACTAAACAAAGCCGTGGTCCTCTCCAGATACTTGATACTCCCAGAAATGAACACTAAGAGTATAATCACCCAAAGGCTATTGGGAATAGACAGAAGAACGATATAGACACCAGCAATAGCCTGAAAGACAAGCCCAAAGAGATGTCTAAGCCAAAGAGCGTTATCTTCAAGCGCAAAAGCTGTGATTGTGTCAGGTCCACCAAGATGCAAGAGCAAGAATGGTGCCCATAAAGCCATGAGGTTTTTGTCCTGTGGAGGGTCACCAGGTTTGGGATCTTTACCTTGATTCTTGGAAATGAGACCAACAGCGAAATTAGCAGACCAATCTGCTAAGAGATAAGAGGACCAAACGAGCATGATCAAGAGCCTTCTTGGTGTGCGTTTCCTTAAAGGAGAAAAGCAAATGAGAATTGCTTGAAGGGTAAGACTTAGAATGATTGCTCCTCTTATGTTCCATCTATCCCAAACATCTTTGATGTGTTTTGGTATCACTTCCACCATTGTTACTCTCTCTTGAAGAAAAAAAAGATAAAGCTTCTTCCTTTTCTCTCTCTCTCTCTCTCTCAGATACACTTGAGAAATTTGGGGTTCTTTGTTTTTTTCTCTGTCTCTCTTCTGATTACTGAGATGTTTTCTCAGATTTGGGGTTTGTGGAATGTTTTTGGGAAGCCATTGATGTTCCTTTTTTTGTTTCTTTTTTTTTTCTTAATCAGAAGCTCACTGGGGAGAAAGAGAGAGACGACTCAGCAGCTCAGGTCTAGCTGTTTTTTTTGTTTTTTTCAAATGAATTTATTTTGCATTTTCGTCAATTATTCTTGCAAAATTGTTTATTAAAAACTTACTGTTGGTATATACACCGTAAAAATATTATTTTGTTTTTAATCAATCAATGCGTCAATTTTTTTTATTTTTTTTTCTGGGTGGGGACTGAGACTGAGAGACGACTTTACTTTTTTTTTTTGTTGGACGTCAAGAGACGACTTTAACTATTGGTCTTTTTTTTATTATTTTTGTTGTAATGAATATGTTATATACTAATATTTAAAGTAATTTAAAGTTCAAGTGTCATTTAGTTGAGCTCGCGTCGTTGTAAGTAAATATACATTGGTCCACTAGACTCAGATTATGTATTAAAAAATAATTCTTAAGGGTATGATTGTTATGGTTACTAAAACAGAAAAACTTCGTCCTGGTTATAATAATGTTGTTAGGTTTAACCATAGTTATAACTTATATTGTTTAAAGACTGTCCCGGGTTAGTCGTCTAAAATCGAGTATATTATTTAGTGACCAACTGTCCATTGACCAAAAATATAATAATGAAGATTAAAAAATACTTCTATTGTTGTCCATATATATATTTTTATCTGCAAAATAACTCAACAATTTTATTTTGTGGTTAACTTGCATGAAAACTGTAAAAAAAAGTTGTTATCTGAAAAAATATAATATTTGAGTTTTGAAACATTAACTGTTCGACCAAAACATTGAATTAGATCCGATTATAATTCCGATTAAAAAAAAACATTTACTGTATAACCTTTTAGCAAGAGTATTTTTAGAAGGAAAAATGAAAAGACTATTGTTCGGAAGTTTTTAATTGAAATTTCAGACTATTTAGTATTTAACTATTTATCATGGTTTTTTTTCACTGATTAATTTTTTTTTGGTCAAAACAAAAGAAATTAGTCAAGAACGGGCAAAAAAAAAACAAATCTAGGTCTTGAATTGAAAATTTGAAATTGAGATTGACAATCACAGAAGCCTCCGTTGAATTGAAGAGAGGGAAAGGATGATGGGATCTGGAAGGTAATCGGAAACGATTGATGGTCATGATCTGAGTTTTTTAGGTCGAATTTCATATGAATTTGGTGATTTTCAATAGGTTTCCTCTCATTTGATGATGTTCACGATTGCTTCGTTAATATTCATGTTCGATTTCTTCTAATTGGAATTTTGAAGGTCCTTGTGTTTACTGATCTTGTAGTACCTTTTGGAGATTTCTCTTTTGGTTCTACAGAGTATTACAGGAAAAAATCAAGCTCACACATTGACAGAAGATAAACAACAAGGACATGAGTTACAAAGCAGATGATTCAAGAAGATATAATTGCTGGTAATGGATATGAAAAAGCTGCAAACAGTTCAAGCAATCCTCTTTGAAACAAAAACAAACAAAAAAAACACAATGGAAGCAAATGTGGGAAACTAATGTTGGTGCTACTTTTGTTGCTTATTGGATGATCACTTCACTTGCCTATAATCAGTTTGGCTCTGGCATCTCCTTGGTTGATTTGGAATTGGTCTCCTAGTCCAAAATGAGCCATCAATAGCCAAACAAAGCTTATCAGTTCTCCTCCTTTGCTTAGCTGAGCTGCGTGTTCTATAGCCCCACAGTTTGTTGCTGCATAACAAAGCAACTCAACCCACACTTGGCTCACTATTTTCCACATCTTTCTGTCGTCTGTCTCGTTCTTGCTTATACCAGTAAGCTCTTTGGCCAGCATTGCCCCATCAAACAGGACGGATTTGCTTCGGTCTCCTTTCACGTCGATAGGCTCAGCTTTTGCTGGAGCTGCCACAGATAAAATTGCCTCGCTGGCTTCCTTTGCACTGCCGACCTTCTTTTTGGATCTGTCCGCGATATGCCTCCTATCGAAGAATCTCTTAGCCTCCTCGCACGTGTCTCTGAATCTTATCTTTCCAATACCCACAACAGCTGACATTAGAGTGGGTTGCATCATTAGGAGGTACATCATGTAGTCTGAAAGGATTTTACTGAACTCACGCTCGCTATGATTCTCTTTAGTGCCTTCTTTTGTTTGGTATAAGAGCTCGGTGGCAATATGCCACACAAGTAGACTCTGATCATAATCCATTCCCATCACGTAGCGTAGAAGTTTCTCACGCTTTTTTTCTGTTTCTGGGTCTTCACCTTGTATATCGCGCAGAGTCCAGTCACCTCTAGCTGAAGATACCCTCATGGCACTTTCAGCGTCTTCAGCGAAAAGGGACTTTTTATTTACCTCTGTGAATATGTGTTCCCACAGATTCAGGGTGAGACGATCACTTGATGTGAAAATCACTTCCTCTAGCTGAGCTTGGATACCAAAGAAGTCCATAAAAAGTTTTATTCCACGCCCAGGTAGACGAGGAATGTAAAATGTGCAGTAGAAGCACAACCTAATGTACTCTTCATTCATCCATTTACTATTCTTGCACCAATGACTTATCTGACCGTCAATCCACTTGAAGATCCAATGAATCTTCTGGTTTATGAATCTAAAACAGTATGCAATGACACTTCCAATAAATTTGATGACACGGCCAATGAAAAGGATCTTGATAAGTGTGGAAAAGGCGATGTGTATAGAACCCTTGGTATGGTGGATTCGCTCCGGCGTTATCCATAGGCAGTATTCGATCAGGTTATGTGCATGTACATACTCAGACCACCTGCGAAAAAGGAACATCGTGTCCAGCACTTGATGAGATTCAACCCCATGAATCTTGCAGCATTTGTACTTCTCCGTCTTCAACTCCCTGACCCCAATAATCCAGTCAAGAATACAGTTAAGTATATTGTCGAACATGGTGTCTTTGTCGTCCACCTCGTCCTTCATCTTCCTCAATCTGACAAATGTCCAGTCAGATGCACAGAACATGATAAGAGCAATGGTATCCAGAGCTATTCCTCCTATGAGCAATGCGTACGTAAGGCCAACTTCAAATCCACCATAACCATCCTTCTTCTTGTATTGAAACATGCGGAGAGCAGCTGCAAGGCATCCCAGGGCAATGAACCTGAAGATGAATCCTACCCAATTATGCAAGATCTCGGCTTTTGTGAATAGAGCTTCATAGATAAAGTTGAGCTCAACCTCTAAGATTCTTAGTGCTTCATCTGCTTTCAGCGAGCTAAAGAATCTCTTGCTTTCAGCTCGTTGTTGAAATGTAAAGATGAGATCAACCACAAGACCTTTGAAGATATTGAAGTACTTATAAGCGTACTGGAGAATATTGAGTGAAGTGAACTTGTCAGGCCTAACAGCAGCATCGGCTCTTGGATCTTTCTCAGGCTCTTCCATCTTGATAATCTGTGTAGGCACATTCATACCTTTCTTAGCCGCGTATTCCTCCATGAGCTTCGCGTAGTTTGGTCCAGGATCAGGTTGTTGAATCATGGAATCTTTAAACTTGTCAAGACTCGCCAGGTACAAAGCTAATGTCCTCTCGATATACTTGATCACTCCGGTGGCAAACACCAGCAAAGTGGGTTTCCAAAGAGCATTTGGTAATGATTGCAATAGCACGTAAGCGGTTGCAACTGATTGAAAGAAAAGACCCAACAAGTGCCTGAGCCATAACTCATTATCTTCAAGGGCAAGGGCAGTGATTGTATCTGGACCACCGAGATGCAAGAGCAAGAAAGGAACCCAGAAAGCTGCGAGCTTGCTATTCTCTTTCGGTTCTCCAGGCTTTGCATCATCTCCTTGACTATCTGAGATTTGTCCGGCTGCGAAATTGGCTGACCAATCCGCAAGAAGGTAAGCAGACCAAATGAGAGAGAGTAAAACTTTTCTTGATGAGCGTTTTCTTTGAGGTGCAAAGAAAATGAGAAATGTTTGAAGGCTGAGACTGAAGATTAAGGTACTTTGGATGCTCCATGCGTCCCAGATGTCTTTGATAGGCTTTGGAATTGGATTCCCCATCTTGGAACTGATTTGTTGGAATAAACAATAAGTGATGGTTTATTAGATCTAACACAGATACATCTAAACAGGTTTGACTTCTTTCTCTTTCTGGTTGACTATGGGGTTTTGCTTTTGAAGCTTTTTGTGTGTGTGTGTGAAGGTTTGAGTTATTCTGGTTGGGCAGCCATTGATGGCTTCTTGGAGACCTTGAGGTTAGTCAAACATGTTCTAAGTTTTTTTTTTTTTTTTATCTGAAGTTTTTATTTCTGTATAAATTTCTTTTGATAATTTTATCTGATTCTTCTCTGCTGTTAAATTATTACTTTGTTACCTCATTTTCAAAAAGTTAAAACAATTATTCAAAGATCCCACTGGCTCTTTGACAACGAAATGGGAGGAAGGGAATAAATGCTATATTTATCGTCTCATTTTTGCTATATAATTGATTTTTATGGAATTAAAAACACCTAAATGTCTCAGTCAGTAATTTATAGTTAAACCCTTATCTGAGAAAAAATCTCTCTTGTCTTTTTTCTTTCGTCTCCTTGTAATCACATGGTTAAAGAATCAGATGTGTTTAACTCAAGATATATACGAGGTTATCTTATCTCAAATGCATTAAAAATTGGAATGAGTGACAACAACCGACAAGGTTTGCACATGTTAATTCTTACTTCTCCAAGAAACCTGTTAAAGTAAAGTAAATTTCCTTCTTTTTTTCTAATTATTACTATACATTATCTCAAAACTGTTTATATTTATACTTTTTCCCTTTACTTTCTTTCTTTTTACAACTGGTTCGCTCGTATAGGACAGCACTTGACAAATTAATCAGACTTTTGCAACAAAAAAAAGGAATTTAATATTATCGAATAAACTGTTGACCCCACATCTCGCTTCATCCAATTTCTATTGAAAATCGTTGAACTTGGAACCTACTTGGTTCAACAAGTAGCAATTATACGCCAAAACAAAACAAAGAAAAGTAGCAATTATTATCACGTGACGTGCTCACAGTAACTCCAAATCCGAATAAGCTATAAAACCTTTGGGTCACTATTTCGTCATTATGTAGAAATATCTTTGGCCCCAAATGATAATCGCCCAGGTGTGAGACAATTTATATAATATATATATATATATATGCCATTATTGGAATCCTTCCGGTACATGTTGTGCATATCAATTTTCGAAGTTTTTATTTCCAAAAAAAAAATGAATTAGCTGACCAATTCAAATATTTTAGTTTTTTACTCACCAAAATAAAACTATTCCTTTTTATTAAAAAAAAAAAATTCCCACGTCTTGTCTCATGTGATTACATAATTTCCGGAATGCGAGTTGGCATACTATACAATATTACAGTTACAGCTGGACAGAAGCTTAAAAATATTACACTTGGGATGTGTGTATTAATTATTTTAAACTATGATGCAGTCGGACATGTTACAGTTGAAGTTTAAATAAATGTATGTACCGTCGACTTTTGTGTGTCAATAATATAACGAAGACTTTAGATGTGGGTCTTTTCTATTTTCCTAAAACCTTCATAATAGTTATGCATCTATCAACGTGAGAACAGTCCATCTTGTAGTTAATGTATTTTACTCATATTTGTTTTTATGTTGATCATTTGTGTCTATCCGTTGTTGAAAAGTAGCTCTTGCAATAATTAAACACGTCGTTGTTAAAAATAAAATAAAACTTTGGACAATTGATGCAATTTTTAAAAATAAATTAACTAGTTTGCCTATTTTTTTATTTTTTGTAATCAATGGGTGATCCTAACATTTAACATCCGACTAAATCTCCCATAATGTTTAGCCGTCGAGTAATTTAATATTTTGACCTAAAGCATAACATCACTTGGACTAATCAAATGTGCCTGATTTAAATAATGACGCGCTTGAGAATAATCGATCTAGACCAATAGGACATCTTCAAGTAAGAGCCACTAAACCACCGCAACTTAGTTAAACTTGCATATTTTCATATTAGCATCTTATATATATATATATTGGATTGGATGATATGTCTGATAAATAACTTAAATTACATAATACAAAAAAACATTGCAGTTCTTAATTTATATAACGCAGTTTTATAATTATTTATACTATGACATAACATAAATTCTAGGTTTTTCATATATTTATGTATTTCTTCTTTTGAAATATATTTTGTTAGACATTAGTCCGATGACTTTTTTGGATCAATTTTTTTGTTACTGATTCAATCAAAAGTGACTTTTGCTAGATAACAAATTTTCCATGTCCAAAATTACTTACTACATCAATGACTATGAGTTTTAATTAAAAAGTGTCCATTAGCTAATGTAATTCTCATCTCTCTCTTTCTCTCCTTTTTTTTTTCGCCTATCCTTTATATTTTTCTTTTCTTCTTCATCTTCTTTCCTGCAAATTTCTTCGTTTCTTTTAGCTCATAGCTTGACCATGCCTTCAGAAAATTCACAGCACGGAGGACCCAAAGTCAAAGGAGACTTCGCAACACGCTTCTTAGACAAATGTAAAGTATGGCTCGAAACAAATGATCTTTCTGGAGGAACCTCGAAGAAGAGGGGTGATAACGACAAAGAGGAACGTCTGAAAACCGATTCTAAAGTTCCAGACCATGAAATCTACGGTTTTAACAACGAGATCAAGTCATTGCAACTCTTCTTGTTGGATAAGAAGGTTTACAGGGAGTTCAAGAGTCTTGTGATAGTCGGAGAATATGGTGTTGGGAAGACAGCACTATGCCAGAAGATCTTCAATCATGAAGATGTGAAGAGTGTTTATGCTCCCAGGATTTGGGTGTCTATGTACAGCAATGAAACTACGGAGGGGCTTAATGGGAAGATATGTGTATTGAAGAAGATCTTGACAGGTCTTGGAGTTGAAGATACGATCCTCAAATCTATCTGTAAAGATGCAAAACAAGAAGCTAAGGACAATGAGGAAGCTGCTAGCAATCAGGAAGCTGGAGAAATTGATAGAGAGACTGCTACAGAGAAGGAGCTCTCTGCTCTGCTCTATGCACTTCACTTGAATCTGAGGTGGAAGAAGTATCTCATTGTGTTTGATGATGTGCGAAAAGACGATAACTGGGATGAGAAGCTTGATGAGAAACTCAAGGAAGGTGAGAAATGGGGAAAGTACCTTTCAGATGGATTCCCTAAAGGGTCTGGTGGGAGAGTCATATACACGACCAGGGAAGAGACATTGGCGAAGAAGCTAGTTGCAGAGAAACATGAGATTCATCGTCTTTGGCCTCTGACTGATCATCAGAATGTCTGGAAGATATATGAAGCAGTGGTCGTCGAGAAAAAGAAAGATCCTCCAAGGAACGACAAGAAATGCATAGATGAGCTGATGAACAAGTCTCGTGGTCTTCCTCTGGCTGCTAGACGGTTGGCCGAGCTTGATCCCGTGTTTCTTGATGATGAAGGTGTCGCTGAGGGTTCTACCCATGGAGCAGCCGAAAGCCAACCTACCAACCAGAGCAGCTCCTGAGAACTGGATAAACTTGACTCAGCCTCTTGGCTCAAGATTGCTTATCATCAACCTTGCTTATGTTTTCTTGATTTCTTGTATGCGTTTCTTGTTTGATGTTGTCTGTTTGTATCAATAAACCAGAACCTCTGAGTTGAGGTTCTTGACCTTGCAATCTCAAGGTGTTGAGGTTTATCAGAAGAAACTATTAAGAGAGCTTATTTTCTTGTGAAACTTTCTCTTGCAATTTGCAGTTTATCAAAGTTCCTTGCTCTTAGCCTCTCTGCACTTGTAGACCTTCTCAGTTGATTAGAATACATTTCTTATTCCTTAGTAGCTTCTTTAGAACACAGAATAAGCAAAACAAACACAAAACTCCTTTATTCAACTGTTCCCAAACAACAACACTTGAAAGCCAAACCAGCAAGACATAATGGGAAATATGAGGAAGCAAACACACAACAACAAAAACAACAACGAAAAAGGAAAGAAAACAGCAAAATAGAACTTGGGAAAACTGAGAAACTCTCAGTTCGGAGTTGCTTAGACGATGTTTTTCAGGGCTTGCGCCAGATTCCCATTCCATCACAGGGGCAGAGACTAACTTGAGGGCATTGATACTTATCCAAGAATTCCAGCTTTGGAAAGTACACTTTTGTTAGGTCCATCCATTCTACTTTAAGCCTGGGAAGAAATTTCAGACGTAAAACCGTGACTTCGCACATAGTTGGCTTGTCGGATTCTGGCTTTCTAAATCCAGTCAGTTCGGTTCCTCCTTTAATGTAGAGTTTTTCCAGATGATTAGGCTCAAGCCACTCGGGAAGAACTGCATCAGGAAAACACTGTAGGTCCAGTTTCTTCAATGTCATGGGAAGCTTTGGGTGGAGATCTTTCTCCGGACCGAAAATCCTGGTCGTCGTTCTTTGTATGATCCCAGGTTTCTGTTCCTTTTTATCTACAGCACCAACTGCCTTGTCTTTTTTCGCCACCTTTTTTACATCTCCGGGTTTGTCCTGAGGATGTTTATTTATACCTCCCCACGCCACTTTCAACTTCTCCAGAGTTTTGAAATTCTTTACAGCGATGAACACACGATCTATGGTGAAATCCCCTTTGTTTATTGAAATACTTAGCTTTCTCAGCTTCTTCAAGTGCACCAACTCAGTTAGCGTGCAGACCGTCTCCTCATCAGTAGCATCACTAACCACAAAACCCTTGAGAACCTCCAAGTTATCCAGCCACGACAACCTCTTGGGCATGCGATCAATCATGTAGCAATCGGTAATGTCCAAGTAGATAAGGGCCTTGAGTGCATCTATCTTGTCTGGAAGTTTCTCCAGATTATAGCAAGCTCTGAGGTCTAAGATGATCAGCTCACGAAGCTTACAGACAGCATCATCAAGTCTTTCAATTCTTGAGACCCCTTGAAAACTTAGAAGTTTGAGTTTAGTCATATGCTTCAAGTTTTTCATAAGCTCTGGATTCTCTACCTCGATGTGGCGCTTGGCGGTTCTCTCCCATCTTCCCAGATAAAAAACCTTGAGCGCACTATATGTAATTTTTGATAGGGGACCAAACTTCTTAGTCACTGATGGTTGATCCTTAGAGAACCACTTGAATGTGAAATCCGGGAACCTCTCAGAAACATTGAACACTGTTTCAATCTGCTCTGCATTTGTCATTTTCGTAGCTTTTGCTTCTGGCTGGCTTGACGACGCTTCCACAAGGCATACCTTGTCCAGTAATGATTGTTTCATGTATGGCTTATTCGTGTCATTATACATATGAAAAAGCCCAATCTCCTTGGCGATACGAACCACTGAAGAATGCACAAAAGGGGCCATCTTATAGCTATTTGGCTTCACTTTGCGTTTGATTTCAACAGGTTCGATCAAGTTTTTCTTCATGAAATCATCAAGAATTTCCTTCACAGCATCTTCGGGTTTGAGAATGCCCTTTTCAGATGGTATGTGTTGAGAACTCAGAATGCCCTCCCCCATCCACCAATACATCAGCATTGTTCTATTCACCTCTTGATTCTCAGGGAATGCAGCAAAGCTCAGAAGGTAGATCTTCTGTTTATCATCAAGTTTCTCAAATTCGCGTTGTACTGATCTGAAAGCCGCGAGTGTTTTGAGATCTTCAATTGCATGGATCCCGGGCAGGCAAACAATACCTTTTCCGTTATTATCCCCATCGGCATCATCAGAATCTAATCCTTTGGCTTTTTTACGCTTGTTGGGCAACAAGGGGACTTGACACATCAAGTTAAAGATCTTCTTGTTGATATCGTCCAAGTCTTTCTTCATACCTTTGGTCAACTTTTTATTCGAGGAACCCACTTTCACATTTTCGAGCAGTTTTTTAAGTGGACGAATATGTCTGCTCACCTCTTCTCCAACCTCCAGGTTAAGTTCTTGTACCTTAAGCACGTCCTCCTTCAGAAGATGGAGATTACGTTTCAGCTTAGGAATCGAAGTCTCGGATTCTCCCTGCTTCAAAGAATCAACTGGGACACTTGTTTGGGTTTCCAGAGTTGG